>OZ035835.1:33910378-34277878 GCA_964034765.1 Knipowitschia caucasica
AGTGTGGAGGGTAAACAAGGCTACCTACCCACCAGAGGGAGGAGTTGGATTTGAGTTTTTTCTTAAAAAAAAAACCAAAACAACTACTGGCTGCAACCACAGACAACAATCATAAAGATCATAAAGAAACGCTCGCGCGCTTCAGGACAAGCGTTCTTTGACAGAAGGGGAGTTACGTTTGTCTGAGTTCTGATCTTAGCTCGGATGGATTCTACAATACACTTGAAGGAAACTGTTGAGAAAAGCGTTGTTTTTCTGTTGTTGACTGCACCCTTTCATAGTATTAGTGTTGTATTTTTGTACTTGCGTGACTCTTACGCCTCCACTGTCTGCCATGCCTGCATAAAGATCTTGTTTTGTTTTTGCATTTGATGAAGACTTCTACTGCGTTTTGTCTGCATAAATTACTTGAATGTCATCATGATTTCAAACATTTTGCAATTGCCGTTTTGTCAAGGTCTCATTATAATTTCACGGCATTGATTAACTGGTATTTGAATTGGGGTTTCGTAAATTGTTAAATTATTAGTTATATCTTTGTTTAGTTATGGCGTTTAAAAGTTTAAAGTTTTGACAACCACATAAACTTACACAGGCAGTAACAAATTGAACTATTGCTCTCAAACATAGTTCTTTCATTAGTTTTCACAATTGTTACTTTTCAGACACTCACCTCAACTCCTCTAGCACTCACATCTCATAGTCTTAGCCCAAAGTGTCAATTAGTGATCACAGTGCTTTTATTACAAGTAATCACAATATTAAATGATTTTTACGGCTGAAGGCAGTCTGGCTGATGTATTCATCATCAAGGACAGTGGACAACAAGATATATATTTACTTATTATGGGGGTGCCGACTGTCTTGATGTCTGATAATCAGCATACTGCTTCAGCCTGTAAGAAAATCATTTTACTATTTTGAATGACTTGTCATAAAGAGCACTGTGGAGTTCACTAATTGACACTTTGGGCTAAGAGTGATTGAGATTTGATTGGCTAGTGAGGGATTGAGGGGTGAGGGTTGTCTGAAAATGGTAACCATTGTGAAAAACTCATGACAAGAACTATGTTTTGAGAGCATTAGATAATTAGTTCAATTTTATGCCTTGTTAATTTTTTTGTGGTTTCATAACTTTAACTTTAACGCCATACTGAACCAATATATACTATTAATGTACATTGCGACTTCAATATGCCATGTTGGATCAAGTCGTGAATTATAAATGAGGAGCTTTTACCACAAGGCTATTGCACGCTGTTTGCAATCATGGGGTTAGGATGGCCAATTAGCGTATTTATGCAGACCAATGAGCGATAGAGAAGTTTCATCATGCAGAAAACAAAACACGATCTTTATGAGGCAGTGTCGAAGTGTGGGAAGGGTAAAGATTCACTCATTGTGACAAAATACAACACTAATAATACATGAGACAGCGGGTGCAGTCACACACAGGAAACATCTCTTTTCTCAACAGTGTTCCTTTCAAGTGTGTTTTAGAGCCATCCATGCTAATATAGGAATTCTGGGACAAACATGTAACTGCCCATTTTGGCAAAAGCACTCTGTTGAAACTATGTTCTTTTATGATCTTTTTGATTGTGTTGTCTGTGTTATGCAGCCGTAGCTTTGTTTTGTGTTTTTTTTTTAAGAAGAAAACAAGTCAACTCTCTCTAGGTGGTGGGTGGTTAGGGGGTTGTTTACCTCACATTGCTTCGACCATATATATAATATTAATAATAATAAATCAATGCATCGGTTTTATATAGTGCTTTTTGGATTACACATGACATTGACTTATGTCATAATTCTTTCACTCAAACACGGTGGTGCGTAAAATACTATGTAGCACAGTGCCCGTTGGGCAACTGACAGACGCGAGGCAGCCTTTACGTCTGTGCCATGGCCCTCGACCACCAACCATCCACAAACACACCAGACTCATTTAGGCAATGGGGGGAAACAAGTGGTCTTTGTAAGGAGACAACGGCAGTTGGCACTTATAGCTTACTATGAAGTTACATTTTCATATTTTAAAAATGAACTGGAGCAAAAGTTACCGTCTATCACTTTTTTTTTCCTGTGCCAAAAATATTTCTTCGTAATTTTCTTTTTTTAAAGGTTACATGTGCAGGTTTTTTTATCGTTAGGCTTTGCGATCATATATGCCGACCGTCGGTTATAGGGAAAAGCTTAAGTTACGAAGGCTTTGGTGTTTTATGTGTGTGTGTGTTGTGATGTTGACCTTTGCTGCTACGTCGGACGACTTTTGCATAATTATGTCTTTAACAATATGTTATTAGGTTGATCTTTATATTACTGTAACTGTGGCCCGCATTGAACAGCCACGTACTTGCTACTATATTTATAAGTTGACTTCTTAGCCTCTGAAAACATTAACAAAAATAGTGTAGGTAAATCTTTTTTTTTATTTACTGTACACTGTTAACAATGGGCATACGAAGCATTGGGGGTGGAAACAGTTAGCAGGTTGGTAGAGCTTGGCTTAAGGCAGAAGGTCGTGGGTTTCATTCCCTCGGCACTTCTCACAACTCATGCTGGATGCTGTGTGTTGTGGTCCTTGGGCAAGGACACTTAACCACTTTGCCCAAACGCCCCTGAAAGAGCAAGGTCTGTCAACACTCAGAGATGAGCGTTTGTGGACTCCACCATGCGCGGGTCAGTGAGGGGCTGGTGCTATGAGGTTTGGGTGGCATCTCTGACTGCACCTGACGTACTGGCTTACAGGGTAAGACATTGGGGATGGATGGAAGGACTGTATACATTGGGTGGCTTTAAGTCAAATCACCCAAAGTTTTGCACTGCTTTTAAACCAGCTGTAACTTCTGGTATGAATATCAGTAAAGAATTGTGTGCGGCCTCACAGTTTATAAAGAATACACTGAACAACTGCAAGACTTAAAAAAAATTATTTAGGTCACAGGTTTGCTGTAAGTGGGAATTAATTTGGAAACTTTGGGGACATCTATCCTTAACAAGGCTGCCAATTAAGCGGAATGGTAAGATTATGAGGAAAAAAGTATCCTGCAGTTCACGGGCTCATATGTATGGTATGTCAGATCTTTAACTGTATGAACGTAGCACACCCCGGGAGTGGTAAGAAGCCGAGGTGCATTCATTCAATGTTCGCAGTATCATTATTTCGCTTTTAGGAAGAGGAGGAGAGTTAATAGCAGCTGCCTTCAACACGGGTTTTGCAAGCCTCAGCACATAGATTTAGGCAACTGGGCACTGGTGTGTTGCTTTGCTGCCACGACGCAGGAGTGGGCTTTACTTACATACATGTTGTAATTGAATAATCTATTTCTAATTTTTTTTCCTATAATTGAAGTTTACACAGTATTTAGTATATATTGCACATTTTTTCTAACTCTATTTCGAGTTTGAATAATATTATCTAGTCAAGTATGTGTTCATTGAAAGATATTTTAGAAAAGTTTTTTGTAGTGACTCTGATCAAACTGATTGAGGTCTGAAGTATGAAATAAGGTCAGTGTCACGAGTTTGCCTTCTCAATTCTCTGGTTTGCATCGATTATTTTCTAAATTATTTTCTGGCTTTTGTCAATCTTTGTATCTGCCTTTTTTGTTGTATGTATAATGTATTACTTTTTTTTTTAGTTTTTGCTTGGGAGATTTCCATTTATCGATTATTCCTTCAGTTTTTCAATGACAAGGCAACAAATAGTAATGAATTATTAAAAACAACATATAAGATAGCTAGATATTGTAAAAGTAACGTGTTTTTAAACGATAAAGACAGCATGGTATGGTTGATTTTGACAAATTTCACGTAAACAGACTTTTTGTATTTGGACAACATGATTCATTTATAGGAAATAGAAAATAAGTTATGTATTCTAGTTTCAATACTTTAGATTCTTCGCAAACTTGTGCCCACGTCTATTATATTCGCATGAGTGACAAGTCTCTAATAACAGAGACAAAGACATAACAGCAGTATAAGTTAAAACGGGCAGGGTAAATAATGTGGGGTAGTAATCAATTGGGTTTTATTTGGAATGTAGTTTGTAAAGGACTTTATATGCTTGTTATCTATGTATATTTCTTTAACTGTGAAAGCAGATACGATCAACGCTCAAAACTAAATGCGTGGGAAAGAACTGATTTGAAAGACAGGTGAGTATTTTTAGCTGAAGTAGTGCAATTCAAGAAAAGGAAGGTGCCAGATTTGCTGCAGACAAACAGAATATCAAAAGTGAAAGAATTGCAAGAAGCTGGATGCGGATGGTTTATGTTGGTGTTTAATGTTTATACACTGTCCAGGGTCGTGTTGTCGCTGCGACGCTTGTATTCTATGTTAACATTGTTAGCGCGATTATGAAAGTTTCGTTGTTAGTGTCGCTAACAGCGTTTCTAATGATCAGTGCCGACAGAGTGTCATTCTCACTACGGTCTTTACTGCATCAACAAGCCCCAAGCGGAGCCAGAGGTGCTTTAGGGTTTATGTACATGTGCATGTGTGGGGGAAATTTTCTATGTTTAGACATCTGGACACTTGTTTTTATTTTATTGTCTGAGTCTGAAAGAATAAAGTGTTAGAAGTGTGTTATTTGATTGTCTATTCACTTGATTGCAGTTTTTTTACAAACATGACTATCTATTGACTTCTCACCAGATGTACTTGTTTATAAATAGTGTGTGCATGACTATTGGTACCATTCTACAACTACCGGGTGGGAGAAGCGATTCTTCACCTGTTATCTTCTAATCCTCATATTAATGTGTTTGCTATGAATAATTCTGCGTACAATCCCGTTCATTGTTTCGATTTCAAATCTCAATCATCCAAGAATGTCCAATTCTTAGGTTACACTAAAAATGTGTCGCTTAAAGTAAGAGTTGTTGATTCCACAGCTCGAGCATCAATGAATACCGAAAAACATATGTAGGCCATAGGTTCATGGGTTCAGGATGCACAGTCCAGACAAACTCTTCTAAAAGGTATGACAGTTTCATATCTCCAGATATACGTAATGCAGTAGAGATGTACTGGACGGACGATGACAAACAGTGGGAGCAAGAGTGAGCACCCTTTCTTTTTCTTCTCCGTTGTTGTTGTTGCGAGAGCTGGTTTCTCCATTTTATGGGTTATTTTTTTGGTACTTTGGATGCAAGACGTCACCTGTTGGGAAATTTAAGGCCATTTCCGTACTTTAAAACTTCTCTTTATGGCATTTGTCATCTGAACCCCTAGACAATGGTTACGTCATGTGTTAGTGTCATTGATATGCTTCTGAATGTTGGTGCAATAACAACTCTACACAATCGCCGACAGGTAGTTATGTTTTAGGGACTCGCCACCATACAACTATAATTTATTGCTTAGAAAGTCTAAAACGGTGCGTTTAGTTATACTCTGCCTACAGTTATCAGTCATGCATATCTAATTCTATAGTTGAAGATGGGAACTATTGGGACAGAAGTGTTCTCACTTGTGCTAAGGCGATTTGAGAAATGGTACAAGTGGCCACCAGTTTATGAGGAACAGGAATATACTAGGTTTTCTACTGAACAATCGTGGCCTGTTTAAAAAATGAAGATCAGTGCAATGAGGTATAGATCAAATAACGCTTGTAACGATTGCTTGCAGATACGCCATCTACACGCATGCACAAAATTTCCATGCGTTATCTAAAGTGATATGGAAATCGCACGTCACACTTGTACAAAGAGACTAAATGCCCGTTTGTTCAGGTTGTTGTTGTGTGTGTGGGTCTTCTGAGAGTGCGTGAGTTTACACTAGGTCGAGGCAGTGATCATTAGACCGGTAGTTGTGTGGTCGCCGTAAAAAACAGCGGGATGTGTTTCCACAGTCTGGATACAATGTTACAGTGCGAATACAAGTGAGGGAGCAGCGATGCGGCAGTTGTAATAAACAATCACCACCTCTACATGCAGATCATTTTGTTACTATATTAATGATGGAGTAGTTTTGTTTGTTCGGCAGAAACTCTTATTACCTGTCTTCTAATGATCTTGATACTTAGCTGAACCAATACTGGCTGTTGTTGCCCTAGGTTCATTCAGCATTTCGTTATGAGCGTTGATTTATTGGTCGTTGTCAGCATTTTAAATGCAATATCACGATGATAACAATGCATATAATATGTCTCACACTCACATTCCAACTGACAAACTATACTTGATTGACTCCCATATCTTTTCTGCCCTTTTACTAATTGTGTTCATGTTTTGTTCTGAGTTTATATATCTGGGTCATCATTGGCGAATCTATAGGTTTGGACATTTTGCTAATAAATCTAAAGGTATTGAAAGCTCGAATACATAACTTTCTTTTCTATTTCCTACTGAATCCTTGTTTGTACCCAAATAGGACAAAGTTTGTTTAGTGTCATTTTGTAAACTCGACTACATGCTGTCTTTATCTTTTAGAAACCCGTTATCTTTTTACAGTTCTATCTATCATTATTTTGTTTGTATAATTTGGATTATATTTGGGTTGCCTTGTCCATGTTGAAAACTGACGGATTATCGATTAATGGAACTCTCAGCACAACTAAAAAAATAAGTAGACAGTGGATATACAACAAAAAGGCAGATCAAAGATGTGACCAAAAGCCAGAAATAGATTTAGAAAAAATATCGATGGAACATTAGATTTGCGAGAGGGCAGGAATCGTTACATGGTCTTATTTCCTATTGTAGTACATCCATTCTATTATCAGATGTCTACTGATAGACTTTCTCACCATATATTCATTGCACACGTTACTTGATGCTCCTCATTATTCCAACTCGGACAACGGGAGTTGGACGGAAGAACTGTGTCGGAATTGAGGTACTACTACTTGGTTATGACTTCAATATAGGGGGAAAAAAAATGTGAGAGTCTGATTTTTTAATACCTAAATGTGAGTGTATTAAGGCCCTCTGCTGGTTTGTGGCATACAGGCAGACACCAGCGCCCAGTTGTAATGCTTTGTGATGAGGGCTGCAAAAACGTGTTGAGAGCTGTCTTTAATCTTTCACTTCTCTAAAAGCGGTAATTTGTGAAGGACTGTTGAGAGCTTTGAGTGAATGCACCTCTGCTTCTTCCATCAGTTTGTGTGGTGTATGTTCGTACTAATAAAGAATCTGACATTACAATACAGTATGTTGCCCCGTGAACTGCATGGTACTTTTGATCATTATTTAGTCAGTTCGGCTACTTGGGGACTCTTGTTACGGGGCGTGCGGCTGTCCAAAAGTTTCCAAATTCGCTTCATATCATACCTGTGCCTAGAAATTTAAGGTTTTTTTAAGGTCTTGCCGAATTTCAGTCATCATACGTGTCCATCATACGGCAGGAGTTACAAGCTGGGGGTTTCAAGCCGTGCAAAACTTTGGGGTTTTCTAAAGCACCATTTTTAATCCATTTTCTACCCTTTTCTTTTGGGTCAGGGGGGTGGCAGTCAGAGATGCCACCAAGTCTCATAGCACAGCCCTCACTGACCTCTGCAGGTGGTGTGTCCCCAGGAGGACGGTGCTCTCTGAGTGTGAGCATAGCCTTGATCTTTCAGTGGGGGCTTTGGGCAAAGTGGGGTTAAGTGTCTTGCAAGGACACAAACGACAGGCAGTCATCAGTGGGGAGTCGGTGGAGAAGGTGCAGAGGTGGGAATTGAACCACGACCTTTGGCCTTAAGGCCAATGCCCTCTACCAACTGAGCTACTGTTGCCCCCAATGCTCATCTGCCATTGTTACAGTTACAGTAAATACAAAAAAAACGTATATACTCACTATGTTTTGTTATTGTTTTCATAGGCTTTCGAATTTAACTTTAAACTGTGAGAGCTGAGTATGGCTGTGTCCAATGGGGCACAGGTTACAGTATCTAAACGATCAACCTGAATAACATCTTTTTACAGGACATATTATGCAAAAGTTTGTCGTCGTCGCAGACAAGTGTCCACATCACAAACACACCACACCGAAGTACGGGGGTTACTAGGCTTCTCGTACCCTGGACTGCAATATATGATCTCAAAGCTAGCACGGGAGTAAAAAAACTGCCACAGTGTACTTTAAACAAAGGAAAATTACTAATTAATAGTTTTTGGCAAATTAAAAAACACTTATGAGACTGTTTATCTTTTTCATTTCTGTTTTAAAATATGAAAATGTCTTTTTTCAGTCGTAAGCTATAAAGTGCCAACTGCCGTTGTGTCTTAGGCAAGACACTTTACCCCCGTTGCCTAGAATGGTCTGGTGGGAGTGTGTGGATGGTTGGTGGTGGTCGGAGGGGGGGGCGATGGCACAGACTGGTGCCTCGATTCTGTCAGTGTGCCAAGGGCAGCTGTGGCAGTAGTAGTTTATCACCAGTGTTTGGAGATGACAAGCATTGTGACATGTGAAGGGTCTTTAAGTGTCCAAAAAAGCACTTATATAACCGATGCATTATTATTATTATTATTAATTATTTTATATGGTGAAGCAAGTGTGGAGGAGTTAAACAAGCCTCACACACGAGGGAGGAGTGGGCTTTGTTTTTTCTTCAACAAAAAACAAAAAAACCAAACTACTGGCTGCAACACAGACACACTCATAACGATCCTAAAGAAATATTTTAGACAGAGAGTTCTTTGACAGGACAGGTGGAGTTTCATGTTTGTCCAGAAGTTCTGATCTTAGCATGGATGGATCTAAACACAACTTGAAGGACCACTGTTGAGAAAAGAGTTGATTATCCTGTTGTTGATGCACCCTTTTCATGTATTAGTGTTGTATTTTGTTAGTTGAGTGAATCTTAGCTCACTGTCGGACACTGCTGCATAAAGATCTTGTTTTGTTTTCTGCTGATGAAGCTTCTCTGATGCTTATTGTCTGCTAAATTACTCTGATTGTCATCCGATTGCAAATCTTGCACAAAAAAAAAAAAAAAAAAAAAAAAAACAAAAAAATTTGCAATTTGTGTTTTGTAAAGGTCCTCATTGTAATTCTCGGACGTGATCCAACCTGGTTTATTGTGTCGTATTGTAAATTATTAGTATCTATTTGTTATCTTAGTTGGCGCTTGAAAGTTAAAGTTTTGGAACACACAAATTAACACTGCAGTAAATTGAATATTGCTTCAAAAACATAGTTCTTTCATTAGTTTTCACAATGGTTCCTTTTAGACACTCACACTAAACCTCACTCAAGCCCAATCAAATCTCAATCAGCTTCAAGCGCAACGTGGTCAATTAGTGGACTCACAGTGCTTTTTCTTACAACGTAATTCAAAATATTAAATGATTTCTATACGGATGAAGGCAGTTTGCGATGTATCTCCTCAAGACCAGTCGGCACAAAGATATATTATTATTTATTGTTGGGCCGTACTGTCGTGATGATGATACATCAGCATACTGCCTTCATCCTGTAAGAAATCATTTAATATTTTGATTACTTGTAATAAAGAGCACTGTGAGTCACTAATTGACACTTTGGGCTAAGAGCTGATTGAGATTTGATTGGCTGAGTGAGGGTTGAGGGGTGAGGTTGTCTGAAAAGGTAACAATTGTGAAAACTAATGAAAGAACTATGTTTTGAGAGCAATAGTTCAATTTTACTGCATTGTTAATTTTTTGTGGTTTGAAAACTTTAACTTTAAACGCCATACTGAAACAAATATATACTAATAATTTACAATACGACATCAATATGACCATGTTGGATCAAGTCCGTGAATTATAATGAGGAGCCTTTACAAAACAGGCAATTGCAAGATGTTTGAAATCATGGGATGGACAATCAGAGTAATTTATGCAGACAATAAGCATCAGAGAAGTCTTCATCATGCAGAAAACAAAACAAGATCTTTATGCAGGCAGTGTCAGACAGTGGGAGGCGTAAGATTCACTCAATGTGACAAAATACAACACTAATACATGAGAAAGGGGTGCAGTCAACAACAGGAAAACAACTCTTTTCTCAACAGTGTTCCTTCAAGTTGTTTTTAGATCCATCCATGCTAATATCAGGAACTTCTGGGACAAACATGTAACTGCCCCTTCTGTCAAAGAACTCTTGTCTGAAAATATGTTCTTTATGATCTTTATGATTGTGTGTCTGTGTTTGCAGCCAGTAGTTTGTTTTTGTTTTTTTTTTAAGAAGAAAACAAATCCAACTCCTCCCTCTGGTGGTGGTGGTAGGGCGTTGTTTACCCTCCACACTTGCTTCACCATATATATAATAATAATAATAATAATAATGCATCGGTTTTATATAGTGCTTTTTTGGACACTTAAAGACACTTCACATGTCACTATTCTTTCACTCCAAACACGGTGGTGATAAACTACTACTGTAGCCACAGCTGCCCTTGGGCACACTGACAGAAGCGAGGCAGCCAGTCTGTGCCATCGGCCCCTCCGACCACCACCAACCATCCACACACACACACCAGACTCATTCTAGGCAATGGGGGTAAAGTGTCTTGCCTAAGGACACAACGGCAGTTTGGCACTTTATAGCTTACTACTGAAGATACATTTTCATATTTTAAAACATGAAATGAAAAAGTAAACAGTCTCATAATTTTTTTTTAATTTGCCAAAAACTATTAATTAGTAATTTTCCTTTTTTTAAAGGTACACTGTGCAGTTTTTTACTCCCGTCTAGCTTTGAGATCATATATTGCAGTCCAGGGTACTAGGGAAGCCTAGTACCCCGAAGCTTTCGGTGTGTGTGTGTTTGTGATGTTGACACTTTGCTGCTACGACAACAGACTTTTGCATAATTATGTCTTTAAAAATATGTTATTCAGGTTGATCTTTTATATACTGTAACTGTGGCCCGCATTGACACAGCCAGTACTCTGCTCTCACATTTATAAGTTGAATTCTAAGCCTATGAAAACAATAACAAAACATAGTGTAGGTAAACTTTTTTTTATTATTTACTGTAACTGTAAAAATGGGCATAGAGCATTGGGGGGGGCAACAGTAGCTCAGTTGGTAGAGCATTGGCCTTAAGGCCAGAAGGTCGTGGGTTCAATTCCCACCTCTGCACCTTCTCCACCAACTCCCACTGATGACTGCTGTCGTTGTGTCCTTGGGCAAGACACTTAACCCCACTTTGCCCAAAGCCCCCACTGAAAGATCAAGGCTATGCTCACACTCAGAGAGCAGCCGTCCTCCTGTGGACTCACCACCTGCAGAGGGTCAGTGAGGGGCTGGTGCTATGAGACTTGGGTGGCATCTCTGACTGCCACCCCCCTGACCCAGAAATGGATTAAAGGGTAGAAAATGGATGGATGGATGGATGTAAAAATGGGTGGCTTTAAGTCAAATACACCAAAGTTTGCACTGCTTTTAAACCCCCAGCTGTAACTCCTGCCGTATGAATACAGTAAAGAATTGTGTGCGGCCCTCACAGCTATATAAAGAATACACTGAAAACTGCAAGACCTAAAAAAACTTAAATTCTAGGTCACAGGTTTGATGAGTGGGAATCTAATTTGGAAACTTTTGGACATCCTCACTCCTTAACAAGATGCCCAATTAGCCGGAACTGACTAAGATTAATGAGTAAAAAGTATCCATGCAGTTCACGGGCAACATACTGTATTGTATGTCAGATCTTTATTAGTAAGAACAGTAGCACCACACAAACGAGTGGTAAGAAGCAGAGGTGCATTCACTTCAAAGCTCTCAGACAGTCATCACATATTACAGCTTTTAGGAAGAGGAGGAAGATTAATAGCAGCTCTCAACACGGTTTTGCAGCCCTCATCACAAAGCATTAGCAACTGGGCACTGGTGTCTGCCTTTGATGCCACAGACCAGCAGAGGGGCCTTAATACACTCACATTTAGTATTAGAAAATCATATTCTACATTTTTTTTTCCCCTATAATTGAAGTCATAACCAAGTATTAGTACCTATATTCGACACATTTCTTCCTCCAACTCCTTTTTCGAGTTTGAATAATATTATCATCAAGTAATTGTTCATGAATGATATTTTAGAAAGTTCTATGTAGTGACATCTGATAAAAATGATTGATGTACTGAAGTATGAAATAAAGTCCATGTAACGAGTTCCTGCCTCTCTCAAATCTATGGTTGCATCGATATTTTTCTAAATCTATTTCTGGCTTTTGTCACATCTTTGTATCTGCCTTTTTGTGTATATAAATGTATACTTTATTTTTTTAGTTTTTGCTTGGAGATTTCCATTAATCGATAATCCTTCAGTTTTCAACATGACAAGGCAACCCAAATAGTAATCGAAATTATAAAACAAAATAATGATAGATAGATATGTAAAAGATAACGTGTTTTCTAAAAAGATAAAGACAGCATTGTATGGTCTGATTTTGACAAAATTACACGTAAACAAGACTTTTTCTATTTGGACAAACATGATTCATTTAGGAAATAGAAAATAAAGTTATGTATTCTAGCTTTCAATACCTTTAGATTATTAGCAAAATGTGCCAAACGTCTATATATTCGCCATGAGTGACCCAGTATATAAAAACAAGAACAAAGACATTAACAGCAGTATAAGTAAAAGGGCAGGGAAAAATAATGTGGTAGTAATCAATTGGGTTTTCATTTGGAATGTAGTTTGTAAAGGAATTATATGCATTGTTATCTCTTGTATATTTCATTTAAATGCTGACAACAGCCAATAAGATCAACGCTCAAAACTAAATGCGTGGGAAAGAACCTATTTGCAACAACATGCCGAGTATTTTTCAGCTGAAGTAGTGCAATACAAGAAAAGACAGGTGAAAGATTTGCTGCAGAACAAACAGAAACTACTCCAACAGTAAAGAATTGAACAGAAGATATGGATGCGATGGTATATGTTGGTTAATGTTTAATACAACTGCCTCAGGGTCGCTTGCTCGCTGCGAAGCTTGTATTCTCCTGTTAACATTGTTAGCCAGACTTTTGAACACGATCCCTCTGTTGTTAGCTGTCGACCACACACAGCCGTTCTAATGATCAGCTGCACGACCAGAGTGTAATCTCACTCACGGTCTCATAATGATCCCACACACACAAGCAACAAGCCGGAGACAAGAGCGTGCATTTAGGTCTCTTTTGTACAATGTGACTGTGTGGGCGGATTTTCCATATGCACTTTAGAAACTCATGGAAATTGTTTTTCATTCTTTTGTCTGAGTCTGAAAGCAAGTCGTTAGCAAGTCGTGTATTTGATCTGATATTCACATTGCATTGCAAGTTTTTAAAAACATGCACTATTTTTGCATTATAAAACCAGTAGTAATCCTGTTCTCATAAACTGTGTGTGCCACATGAACCTATGTCTCAAATTCTCAAATCACAAGGTGGGAGAAGCAGCTTCTTCCCAAAATGTTCCCATCTTCAACTAATTATATTAAATGTGCTTTGACTATGAACTTATTCAAGAGTAAACTAAAGACTCACTTGTTTAGACTTTCAATCAATTAAATTAAATGTATTTTTCTATAGGCCTAAATCATAACACCTGTCGTCGATTTTGTAGAGTTGTTGATTCACCAACAGATCAGAGAATCAAATGCAATAAAGCAAACACATACTGTAGGCCATTGGTCTATGGGGTTCAGGATGACAAATGTCCATAAATATTAATAAAGGTACGTAAATGTCCTTAAATATCCCAGATCATTAGACTGTCATGCATCGGCAAGGAATGACCAAAAAAAACCCAGTGGGAGAAAAGTGAGAAACCTCTGGGAGGCTCATATTGAGAGAGGGATCCGCTCCCACAGCTGTAGACCGAGGACTGAGGCTGTGCAAGACTGAGGAGGCTCTCAGATGAGGACTCTTATCCTTATGCAGAGACGTTATCTCATTGTGTTTTTATTATGTGTTACACTGTATTTGTAAAACACAATGAGTTGCAATTGTGTATCTCCTCCATAAATTGTGTTGGCAGGAAAATTTTTAGCATATGGCTTATTAAAAACACAAGGAAACATAAAAGCTTCCAACAAACTCTGATTATAGAGGTGCTATAATTAGAGTATAAATAATTTAATGTGTTTTTGGTCCAATATTACCAGCCCCATCTGCTCAGCATTCCCCAAAGTGGTGAAACACACAATTTTCTTTTGTTTTCATTTTCTCTTTTATCAATAAAACATAATGTATGTCAACGAAAATTAGATCCAGATTACAGTTCGGTCTGTTCACAGAAACAGCTCATTTTTTCAGCTTTGTAGTCACTGCATGCTTTGACCTGGAGGTAATGGTGAGAAGATAGACATGATATTAATACTGTATCCTGAGCATGTTTTTTGAAGGGGCTTGTCACACAGGTCCATCTCGTGTAAGGACAATCTGCCACGAGGGTCACACAGGTCGCACGGGAGAAGGCTTGACACATAATGTACGCTGCTGTATCATGCACTATGCGGCTGCAAGACCGGAGAATGCAGAAAAAGCAGCCATGTCCTTTTCCCGCATCTATGGGTTTCGGAGCGATGAAAAATGACAGCTATTGCCATTATATTAGAGCTGGGTGTCTTTTAAAGGTTGCCTTTACAATAACCATCGCGATATCTAGGACCCCATACAATACATAGCTAGGTGCAGGGAACAGTTTGATGCGATTCAAATCAACACTTTTTTGAGCAATTACATGCAATTCAGTAATATGAGAAAAGAACATTCAGGGAAAGAGGTGTAGGGTCAAAACGTTTTTGGGTCTGGGTATTGTCTAAGAGTGTGTTTGTGTTTTACTGTGTTTTGTGTGCTTCTTTTCTAACGTTTTTGTTCCAAATTGTCTTGGTTCGGTGTCGAATGGGTAAAGGGGGTTGGAAGGTCGTGTTTGCTTTATTTGACCCTTTTTCAAAACCTTCATAAGAATTGAGACATGTATTAGTCTTTTTTAAATGTTGCTTTATGTAGCCCTTTACAAAACCTTGCACCGCGGAGAGAGCGAGGGGCGAGCCCGCAACTAGTGCTTAGTGACAGGGGAGAGAGATGACATTTAAGTCAATCTACAGTAATTTGTCAAGGGTCTGTGATCTGCCAGGGTAATCCAAATATTACCCTTCCCTTTTCAGTTTCCATGGAGAAGTTATTACTTTGTCGATGCTCAGCTCACAGTTAGGAACTCACATGTGAACTGCAGACATGATTGTAAGACTGTAAACGTCTCATTCGAATGCTAAAACAGCTCTGGTCAAATGGTGCTCCGGTGCTTTTCTGACTGTGAAGGAGTTTGGTGATGTACTGTATTTTGCATTGAGGTTTATTATAAAAACACAATGTCATAAAATCCATTGTGTGTTTCTATCATAAGTCTCCTATTATATTGTTTGTGTCGGACCCCGTCTTTGAGTTATGCAGAGTGTCCTGTTTCCACAATGTCAGAAAGATATGCACATAATTTCATTGTATCAAAAAAAGTTCACATTGAATTGAATGTTTAGTATGTGGCAGTATGTGAATTGATGATTTGAAAGAATAATTGCCAGAGTAATCAGAAATAAAAGTTTGTGGAAGCAATCATAATAGAATTTTTAAATATAAAAAGTAATAAAATAAATAAATAAAGTAATAAATAAAAAGTCCATGCAGTGAAAAAGCTCTGTGGTCAACATATCGATGTAATCTCCAAATGTTTACTGCTTTTAGAATAAAACCTGAGATTGAGATGCGCGTGAGCTCATTGAATCCTCTTCTAATTGATTATAAGAGTCAGTAAAACAGCAGGTAGAAAGCAGTCGGGTGCACATATATTGCTTGTAATTCATCTAAATCATGAAGTGGATTGTATCGTCATGACTGAATAAAACTGAAGTGATTCTTTATTCTCCCAACACTGGCTGCCGAAGACGTTTTTAATAAAATAAAACAGCTCGACTAATCTCATCATCTTCTCATCTGTGCTAATGTCCTCAGTGAAATCAGTAATTAATGCCAGCAATTAGTTCAGCCTTTGAAACGACACACTGTTGTGAAATATTAAATTGCCACACAAACAGATATTTTACGCTGCTCTATTTATGAGACTACAACGCAAAAAGATTTGTATTTGATTTGAAACTTTGGCAAAAACCATTTGTCTTTTTCTTCCACAGCTGTTCAGGAGTCAAAGTAATTTGTGAGTAATTTAAACAATATAACTTCTGTGTGTATTTGAAAAGTACACTTAGGTGGATTCATGTGCATACTTACCTTACTTTATATATTTTTATCATTCCAATAGTTGAACATATTTCAAATAGTAAAATAAATTAAAGTTGAAGAAAAAGGTCAGAAATAAGTAAAAATAACAAAGAAAAAAAATGGTGGCGTACATACAAAGTCCAGATCATTTGCGTCACTGCGTCTAGTAAATGAAAGGAGTCAGAGGAAAAGGGCAGCTTCATCTACGCTTTATTTTAATATTTAAAGCACAGAGTTTATGCAAAATAAACATTTCTGACCTTTGAACCATGCTACAACATCGTTCCCCTCAAAAACAGAGTTGTTCTTTCCGCACTAAAATCACAACCTTCTGGCAAAAACATGTAACTCCGCCCCTTCTGTCCAAAAGTTGTTTTTGCATGATGTCATTTACACCACTATGATACTCAGCAGTTTTCAGTAAAGTTTGCCCAAAAATTAGTTTTGGCGATTTTTCAGGTGAAATTATGTTCTTCACAATCTCATTGCTGTGTTTGCAGCCGGTAATTTATAAACATAAAGTTATCAATATAAAGAAAACACCACACCTACCCCTTTTTTCACCATCTATTTTCTACATTCTAAAACATGAAATGACAAAGTTAATAATGTAATTGTCTATTTTAGTGTGTGAGATGACAAGCCATAAGTTTCACAGCAATGGTAAGAGCATTTGTCTATTATATTGTGATAAAAACTGAAAAAGTCTACACACTCTGTCAGCCTCGAGGCTCAAAACAATCCTGAACAAAAAAAGGTCAAAATGAACGAATGATAAGTTCTGAAAGTGAATTTATACTCTTGAAAAGGGCATCACACACAAAACTAAACAAAATAGTGTGACATTTTGAGAGAGAAACTTGGGCCCTAAAACAATACACTAAATCTTACAAGAAGCTGAAGAGCAAGATTTGAAAAAGACTGAAAGAATAATCTACAGTTTATGTTCTATTCTGATCCTAATGTTCAGTCTCTTGAGTTTACAGTGTGCTGTTTAAGCTGCGTAATAAAATAAAAACAAGCCAACAAACACTACATCACTGTAAAATCATTGCTTTAGTCCCAGGCGAGATGGGAGAAACTTTTTAGACAAATATTTAACAAAGACAAGTATTAGAGGTAGACTCAAATGCATATTTCATAATTACATTCATACTTTATATTCAATGTATTTTACATGGTTTAAATGTGCCTAAAGGAATATCTCATTCTTGGTTAGAATAGTTTTTTGTTAGTATGAATTATGTAATTGAACGTGAATAACTTGACTGTTGCATGATTCAAATCTAACACTTATTAGCCAATACTCGGATACGCCTCACATTTGCTTTGGTATATGTTGGGATTACAGGTGTGTCAAATAAAATTACAAAAATCAATTAGATGCAGCATATATTTTTCATTTGGTAATATACATCTTTATATATTTTTTTTTCCAGTTAGAAATTAAATTATGAATTATTAAATGAAAAATTGTTTTCTTTTATTATTTAATAATAATAATAATAATAATTTAAATTGTTTTGTTTTTTACCATATCCTATTGTTTAGGCATAGATTGTGTGGATTTTATAACATTGATTTTGTAAAAACTACTGAGGATTATGTGTATTATGGTTTTTGGACATACACTACATACAAAACAAGGAAGTCAAGTCCTATTGTATTCCTGTTGATCCATTCTTTCACTTTGCTCAACTTACTCCACATAAATACATCAATGCACAATATCCCAAATTGCATGTTGTGGTCAATATGGCTCCGTTCTTTTACTTTTTCCCGTTTTGTAGTGCCATAAATAAACAGTATGTAGTGTAAGATCACTATGTTGTCCTCAATAAAACAATATTTCACATTTCAATATTTTGCATAAATGTGAGATTATGTGGACAGCAGTTGTTGCTCTGAACTTTCCTATACTTTCCACAATGAGTGAAGAGCGGGAAAGCAAAGAGCAGTAATTTGAAGGACAAAGTCAAATATTGATTTCTTACTGAGAAAAAAAGAAGACAAGTGAGTGCGTCTAGGATCAAAAAGTCTGTAAGGAAAGTTGGAATATGTAAAAAGGTATGCTGCTTTTCATGACATAAATAGAGATGAGAAACAAGCAAATGTAGCAGTGGAAATGACAAAAATTACCTTGTGAGAAAAGGTCCCCAATTGCTAATTACTGTTTTTAAATGTTTTAGTAATCTCATTATCTACTGTATATTCATCGATTCCTTACGGGGAGATGTCATTTAGAACTGTAATATAATTTTGATTTGGCGTGTCTTATTACATAAAAAAAAAATCATAACAGCACGCACCTTGTTCTGAATATCTCACATTTTCATGGCCAAGTTGAGAATCACAGTTGTAAGTCCTCTTAGTCAGAATTGGCTTAGAACGCTGCCGTCTTTTCCAGATGATCCACTGTGTAAAAATAAGGCAACACATCACTTAAAGTTGTCGCCCCATATTTGAAGTACATAGCACCTTTATTATAGCGTTCATAATTACAAAGAAAGGCACTACGCTAACCACTGAATTTCATATTGAAAACGCAGATGTGCTTCAATAATGTCAGAATGTGCAATATGAGACCACATGTGTCCTGTCACTTTACTTGTCACTTCTAGCCCAGACGTTCTGCTGCTAACATGTACAGAAGTGAGTATTTGAACCCTCAGAGCTCATGACTTATTACTTAAACTTTCTTGCTCTAGAGTGTATTACAGATTTATCTCTAGATGTATACATACATACTTATTACTTTGCACAAGAGGAAATGTCAGGAACCTATGGTGGAGCTAAATGTGGCTCTTTTGATGATTGTGTTTAGGCTCTCAGACATCTGTTCTTAGGCATTGATGGTAAGACTGTTTTATGTATCGTATGTCTTCCTAATAAAATGTTTTTAAATAAAAGAACACATTTTGAGACAGATATTACATTCTAAATGTGTTGATATTGTTTAAATTATTATTATTCGTTTGTTTAAGTACAAGATTTTTTTTTGGCTCTCTTGGCTAAAAAGGTTCCTGACCTCTTTTACCTCGTATGTGCATACTTTTTTTTAAATATTGTTTCTTTGTAATACTCACTTAGCTTGTGTGGTGGGCTACTGTTCTGTCCTTGTAATGCAACACTGAAATTTCCCCATTGTCTGATGATTAAAGACATGTGCCATAAGGATGCTGTGCCTTTTGCATAATGTGTTAATGTACTATTTAGCATTTGTATTCAAGTTTTTGGAAAGGCTCCTGAATCACTCATCTTCTTCAAACATGAATCAGATGTTGAATTACTTTATAATATGTACTTGTATACTGTATATGCAAAGTTACACAAACAAACTTGGCAGCATATTAGCATTGTGTAGTTTGTGTAAGTGGCCACTAGAGGTCAGCAAAGGCACGTCTTAATCAGAGTTAATTTTCAAAGCTGCACGTGGGCTACGGGGACAATTCTTCACTAGCTTGCAACGTAAACTTATTATGGCCTCCGTGCGGGTTTATAGACGGCTTCCCCCCGGGCTTTCCCCTGGACTTTGAAGAAATAAGAAAAAGCTGTAGGAGGTGAGTACGTGACCATATCTAATATTAATCTTTGATAAGACTGTTGCATGATGGCATACACCTCTACCAACATTAGCTAAGACTATGATTGGAAGATTCGCTTCAAACCAGAACATAAAAACATTCTGGACAAAATTCAATTCATTCTTGCTTCCTTCATATTCACTTGAAATGAAATTAATTTTGTCCCTTGCTCTCAGAATAGTTTGGTTTTACTTTCACCTTTTACATGCATGGTCAGCTTTTTCCAAACAAGCTTTTTCTTACAAGTTGCATACTTAAATGTTTTTGGTTTATTTTATTTAAGAAGATACTGTTGTGGTTTCCTTTGTTCACTTCAAGCTTTTACTTTACAATACTCTTTCTTTTGACTGGCTTTAATGCCAAGTTCAAGTGCATACATGTATAACACTGTATGCACTGTGTATTCATGCCCAATTCAATTAACCTTTATGGCATACATGACAAGTGATACTAAAAAAAACATACGATTCATACAATTAACTCTAGATGCGAATATGTCTCACCCATGGGGGTCTCACCATGCACTCGAAAGGATAACGATGATGGTTGGAAGTTGCATGTAACTTTTTTGTTGTAATTTGTGCATTATCCGCTGGGTGTCGCTCTCGACCTGCCTTTCGCCTCCTAAAACACTTGACCTCTGCCGTTAATAAAGGATTTCTAATGTAATCTCTTTAATTTGCTGGATGAGGCTCGTATTTTGTAGGCTTTGGAACAGATATACTTAATCTTCGCAAATCCTTACATGATACGTTGTGAGAGCTTTGTAAACGGCAGACCCTACTAAACATGTGGAACTTCAAGACTTGACTTATATTAATGAGTTGTAGAGGCAAGTGCACGATTAGCCTATACTTTATTTAAATCCTCCATCAAGTTGGAAATCTTTGTTTCACCTGTTATGCAAATGCTATGCACATGTTATTGTTAATTCTATTACAAGAGACGCGCGCCTGCAACATTTTCAATTTCTTTTGTTGCGCGCATCTATGTGTTTCTGTGTCTAAATTGAATCCCTAAGCATCCACTGCCTCAGCACTAGTGGGTTTAGCGGAGAGTAAACCCGGGACTATGGAGAGAGAGGGGCAGGAGTAGAGGCGCGGGAGGGAGAGCAGGGCTGATACTTGGTAACGCAGCGCAGCAGGACCAAACATTCGAACCAACAGCACTCAGCCAGCGACGGACACGGACGAGGAAGGTAGGGCACGATCAAAATGACATAATCAATCTGTTTGGAGTTGATTACAGGGGTGTTTGATTGTGTGACTGTGGTGGAGAGGGGCTTCATCACTGGGGAAGTGCCATTCAAATAGTGTCTGCTTGTCTCCAGCTGTGCGTAATAGGCTATATGGCTGTTCACTACTTTTACGCGCGCTGTACTTTTCTCATTTTTGCTCTCATCTCATCTGACTGATGTGCCATAGTTGACCTTTATGTTGCACAGTTTTCAGTCTTGGCTTCTAGAGTGATGATTGAATAATCTGGGCTTCTTTTTATCTATAAGCAGTAATTCTGCAGGCGCGTTATTGAATTATTGCGCGCTAAACGACACGGTCTTGTCTGTGGGTGTCAGACACGGGGCAGTCTGTAAACGCACGGTTGTAGTAGCATCAGCAGCCCTCGTGCATGCTTCACAGGTGTCAGGTGAACAGTGATCTCAGGTGGCCGCCTGCTGGGAAGCGACGGCTGCTCACTTATTTATTCATGTGTCATCTGAACGCAGCAGGAGAAGTGGCAGGAATCCCGTTCTGTTCAAGAATGTATACTTCTGTCTTATGTGCCACTTCACTTTCATGCTCATTTCTCTTCAAAAATTGGCCAATCTCTCTTTGAGACTATATAACGGGAGCTCGTTAAATATTTAATGATTTTCTTCATTGACAGCCATGCAGCACTATGCAGGTATCCAGGGCAGAAACATCTCACTTGTCAATTTGAAAACTTCAAGTGAATCTAATAGGGATAATCAAAATAACATTTAGTTTTCTCAAAGTTATTATTGATCTCACTGAGTATTCACAATTGCTTACATGTTTTCCAACTTTATAGGGTAGCTTTTATTTAGTAGGGTACACAGTGAAATGGAAATAATATGAAGCATGCTTTTGTTGATTGTATTGTATTGTATTGTATTTTTAGTGTGGCCTTTTCCTCAGCCATCTGTGAGCTTAAATTCCTTAAAATTCTTTCCATTCAATAAATATGAAAAGCCTCAGAACAAGAAGGCTTTAATGCACTGTAAACCCATGGTTTTATGACTCATTTTGAAATGCTTTGTTGACCCAGGAAAGAGAGGCAAGTTGTTTGCTTTTCATGACGAGGAATACAGGAATCGAAGTGACTGTCCAAACTCACTTCTGACTCAAAATCAGTCTTCTAAAGTCACAGAACAGTGCACCTAGGACGAGAGTCATTATAAGAAATGGACTACAGCAAGCTTATCATCTGCATGGAGCATATTATCCACCATATTATTACAAGGACAACTTATAAAGGAATGATCATTGTGCACAAAAGAGAAACTTTGATAAGAGCTTAGCTGTCATTATGCAAAGTATTTTCCCCCATGCAACTTCTGTGTAGTTTTACAATCTTCTTTACCTGACACACATTTAAGCTAAAACAGTTTGTTGTTTTTGCTATCTATATTACTGCTATATTTGGTTGTAGTGTTCACACAAAGACTACCTCCTGAGGCAGGCGAAAAGGTGAGTCGCTTTGATACACCAGCCGGTCGCGCAGTATGTGAGAAAGGAAGAGGTGACTTGTGTTTTCGCTCAGTGGGGATGTCCCTGGAATGTCCCGTTTTGTGCAGCGTAACATAATGAACTTTTGCATTTTAAAATATGCACTCAACAATCTTTACTTTCACTTCAGAGCACTTTCTTTACACAACATCTTCACAGTATACTCGGGTGGTTCTTTCTGGCTTTTTGGAAAGCATGGTCCTGACAGCTGCCCTTTCCAAGTGTCTGTCACTCTGCTGCATTCATTCAAAACATGAGAAGGAAGAAAAATACTGAAATGGACAGTTCATATCTTGACGGGCGCAGCCTTGACTGACGGTCTCAAATGAAACCAATATGAGGGAGAGACCGATGAATTGCAGATACCCCATAAAGACACTCAAGTAAAAGGGAGGAGTGGACAAACGGCTGCTGTTGAGAAAATATGATGAATTATGGAGATGTGTAGATCAAAGTTGGAAATACTGTTTGTGTTGGAGAAATATTAGGAATATAAGTTTATGGAGACAGATGATTAGCATAAATGGTATAATGATGTCTGTATGCAAAGTCTGTGGAGAGTTTTGCAAAAGCTAAAGTAGTATGCATACACAATTAGGACCAAGCCTGAATTAAACCTAGACTAAACGGCTTGAGTCAGGCTCAAACTAGAAACATGATTATGGAATGTGATGCCTCTGAACATTCTGGAAGAGCCGATTTTAGTAATGTTAAAGCTGGGGTACCTAACTTAAAGATGATCAATGATATATGTTTGGTCCTGACAGAAAGAGTTTCCTTAAAGTATAATGTTGTGAACAAATCAGGTCACAGTATGCAGTCTTCATTAAATGTGTGTGTGTTTTTTATCTCTCACGCCACACAGAGATGGGAGCGGGGTTGCCAGGACAGGAGGCACGTGCCAGACCTATTGTGACATGTTTTCAGTGGTAGGGGAAACCGGAGCACCCGGAGGGAACCTATGCAGACACAGGGAGAACATGCCAACTTCACACAGAAAGTCCTGGAGATGGAATCAACCTCAGGACCTTCTTGCTGTGAGGCACAAGCGCTAACCACTGCGCCACTTTGGAAATAAACTTGTGAGATGCTTTGAGCTACGAAATAATGCCCTCTCTTTTCTCTTTTCTGTTGGAAAAAGCTGATATTGATAATAGGGACCAAAAAAATACATGCTGGTGAAAACTAGTAATAGAGAGCAGGGAACTTGTTAGATGGATGGTGTTACATAGTTCATTTTAGTTGACTAGTTTGACAATAAAACCATACAATTATGAAGAATAGATGCTCCCTTTTTCCTCCATTTGGTTTTAGTTTGCATTTATTCTTGTGTTTGGCTTATTTGTGAAGCTCGTACAATGAAAGCAGTCTAATCAGTCTCATTGTTTCTATCCTGCGAGTAACTGACCAATGACCTGATGAGGTTCGCTTCATAGAAATGATTAGAATAAAACTGAATAAGGCAATTGCAGATTTATGGCTGCATAATGCCATTTGTCTCCCAAACGCCAAACTAATTTGCTTCCCAAGTTCAAGTTCAGGACATTATTTATAATTATGAATTGGCTTCATTTTCTAATCTGCATTATTTCATCTCAAGTGCCTATTCTGTCCCATCTATTTCATTTCATTCTGGCCAAAACACCCCTAGGGTTTGTTTATATGATTATTGTACTTTTTCCATTTTTTTCCATTTCCACCAGCAGCTCTCCACTGGTCCAGCTGTGTTTGGTCATTAAATGAACCGAGGCATTCGAGCAGAACCAAAGAAAACAGGTTGGCAAGGGGCACAGTCAGGGAGGGACATGCCGCCATTTTGACAGCCACTGTTATTATTGTTGAATTGTTGCATAGTCTGGTTCGTCATCCAGTCTTGTGGACTATTATTTGGATTATTGCAGCAAATAGCATGTTTTGGTGCCTGTATATATTAACTGAGTTGGCAATATTCCAAATATTGTGTTTGCAGATTCATTTATTCACTTTTTTAATCTGATTTAATATGCAATGTATTTTCTGTGTTATTTACCCTCTCAATGTTGTATTTAGACTGATTCAGGGGTCACGTTTTGAGGACTCTTTACTACAAAACAATGATAATGACAATAATGATGCTTTGAATAGTGATTTTTGTTATCTTACGTTATCATTCACTTCATACACTGTGGTGAACTATTGTACTGTAGCCACAGATGACCAGCAATCCTTCACCTTCACACTAGATTTATAGTAGGAAACGAGGGTGAAGGACATCTGAGATCACTTCTATGTCGATGATCATAGGCTGCATTTTGGTGGAATATCTAATTGTGTAAAGTGGGATTAAGATGAGACTTTTGATATCCTGTATGTTTTAAAAATATGTTCATAGTGAAGATGTGAACTTCAAGAGAGTTCCTTTTTCAAAACTGTTCATTTGACTTTTTCATATAGTTTTAAGCTATAGTACTTTAAAAGAATCACTGCAAAGACTGTATCTAAGTAATAATAAGGAATTTAGTTGTAATATTTTCCCACAAAATTATCATAGTGAGATCTCTAAATTTGACAGTTTCAAATTTGATAAATTATGAAAAAGATGAGATGAGAAATTAATACTTCTGCACAACAAGATGAAAGACACTTACTTTTTTACATTGACAAATCTTCCAAATATCATACTCAATACCATTTTCCCAAAGTCAAGTGTATTTTGCTTATCTTTAGTTTTTTTGATCGCAAAATACTTGAATTACTGCACCACATGTTTTATTTTTAATGTGGAATAAACAACAACAAACAACAATTGAAAAAGTAGTTTTCAGCTACAACAAGCCAACCCTAAAACTGATTGAATGCAGTTACAGTTAGATACAAAGGTGTGTGCTGAGGAGGAGCTGCTAAACGCTGATGGTTTGATCAGTTTCAGAGGTGGAATGAGAGTGACCCAAACCCATTCAGACAAAGGAGATGAATGAGGCTCGGTGGGACATGGAGCGCTCTCTGACACAGCTGTCAGCACACAGTGATATACACGGCTCCGGCCCCAGAGGGACGCATGGGTCAACTGTAAAAAAACAAACCAATGAACCGGCATTTTAACAACTGCACTGTAGCACAACTCAGACTGACCGTATGAAAGCCTTATGGATTTTACATGCCACTTTCAATATATCATTATAAAGACACAGACTCCTATAACTGCTCTAGGTAAAGACTCAATAAATATGTATAGAAATGTGATTTGACGTAAGTAATTACGTAGGAAACAAAAGAGCAAATAATATCAATATAAAGACTTTAATTATTGGAATGTTGTCAAGCAGCTTCACTTCAGCTTTCATCCTCAATAAAGCTGAACAAAGGGCTTTACAATTGTTGTGGGCATTTTTCCACTCACTCCACACAGTGATGGAAGCACAGTCGCCATATGCATCTTATGTTTGGTAGGGGAAACTGCAGCACCTGGAGGAAAGATACGCAGACATGGGGAGAACATGCAAACTCCACACAGAAAGGTCCTGTCTGGAGGTGGAATTGAACTCAGGACCAGGTGCTAACACAGCTCTATAGCAGTCACTTTTCCATCTCTTTTCTGTGGATTCATAAAGGTTTAGAATACAGGTGCTCTTTGAGGACCAACAAAGAAAATGTCAGAACAGACTTTGCATTACATTGGTTAAACATCTACTATAGTTGTTTAAAATTAAAGTATAGTGTACACAGACTTCCAACTTTGGTGAGGGGCAAGACCGGTGCGAGTCTCAGAAGGTTGTTGAAACCAATGAGCTGATGTAGGAGTGTGGGTGCGGTGCGGGTCTGCAGAAGCTTTTCATATCAAGTCTATTTTTTCCGGACCCCTCACTCACAATGATCCTGAACGTGTATGGTTTTTGGGTCAACTTTGGCCAGTAGACTGGAGCCCGTACGTTACAAACTGTATTCAACCTGGTCTAATTACAACCAGTGTGAGTCCCTTATTGAATGCGAGGCACTGCTGGCATGTGCATCATTTGCTGGCATGTGATTGTTTTTTGGCACCAAGAAATTATAATTGTGTCCAAAGTGTGAGTCGACATACATCTCCACAGACATGCATGCTTATTTCCATGTTGTTCATTTATCTGTAACCTTCCACAATATGGCACTATGAAGATCTCTCCTATATTTATGTATTGTTTTGGAGCAAACCGATTCATGATTTACAGGAAAATTGCAGATGCTATGAATATATACGTAAGAAGTGAATTACTTAAAGATCATAGTAACAAAGAAACATTAAATGAATAATCACATTTTTAAATCAGGAATTACATTAAATGCTATTTCTTGACGGCTAACAAAATGCAGTTTCAGAATAATGTGATATCAGAATTTTAAGGTTATAAAAATGTATATTGTAAGAAGCACTGTAATGGGTCAAGTTTAGAGAATTAAGACATTTTAACACTTGATATTGTGTGTAATGATTCCTGATAATGGTGAAAAAGTTCAGTGGAAATGGGCTCATGGCTTTGAGTATAGCTGGGGATGAAAGGCCGCAGAAAAGAACAGAACCTCAAATGGAGATGAACACTACTATTACCATTAATGTTTCTTGAGACGGCTTATTACAGTGCATCTTCAGTCAAAATAAACAGGGGAGACCAAGGAAAGACATGCTTTCCCTGCTTAGGTGCAGGTTTATAGACAAAGAACATCACACCATATATGCACACCCGTCTCTTTACAGATTACACAGTTTCATACACATTGAGAAATCATCAGATTGATTAGGGTTAAAGTTATCCGTCACCTTAAGCATCTCGTCTCTGTGATATCGGTTTCATACAGTATATAATATTATATATATATACATATATGAATGTGTACTGTAGATGGACAGTGCTAATCTGCAAGGCCTAATTTGTCCCTTGAGTAGTGTGAGCGGTCGGGGAGCAGACTCACTCCTGATTGGCTCTTTTGTTGCTAGGTCGTTGCCAACCCCAAATATACTGCAGCTCCAGTTTCATGTTGAGTGAGCTTGCTCTAATTCTCTTCTTCCACCATGAGGTAAATATTATGAATGACGTCGGCGCTCAATTGACCAATCTTTAGTCCACTCGGTCAATTCCCAAGAAATAAACGTTTTAATTAATTTCCTATCTGCGAACATGTGAATGTTAAAAATCCCTAATTTGTATCATTCACAAATGTCCATATAGAAAGTGAACTTCAATTGCATTCTATTGTATTATTCAAGAGTGTTATAGTTCAGATATAGATTACGATTTGGGCATTTTGACATTTTTGTGACTCTAAAAAAGCCCATGTTTCTATGAATTACTATAGTTCCTGTAACAAGTTACACACTCTTATGTGGTGCAAAGATCGTTATCTATCTGATATAAAATACTCCTCTTGACCACTTAGAATATAATTGTATATCTCTATGAGTTATATTGCGCTGTTTAATCCACTTTAAACCATTATACTCATGAATGAAGGAATGCTCTTAACCGCTACTGCTTTGTCTCTATAGTGACTGCTCTCCAACTGTTTGTCTCAGAGGGAGGCTTTTATTTTCACCTGCATAACTACCCCAGTCCCCCCGTTTTTTCCTTAATTCGCAATGTTTCTAATGACCTTTTCCTCTCTTCCCTCTTGTTTTGAAATACTCTCTTCACCACTAGACACTCCTGTTTCTTACACTTGTTACCCTTATGCTGCTTAGGGTGACGATGTTAGTGGCATCTATATTATAATTTAGTTTCTCTGAAGCCCTGCTCTCCCTCTGCTTCACACAGAATGCATAGGTCAGCACAGGACAGTGAAGCGCCGGTGAGTTGTGCCTGCTCAAGTCTTTCGTGACAGACTGCTGCTGCTGTATTATGATTCTAGGGCCTGTTGTTTGAGATAATTAGCCTCTCCCCACGCCGCACTGTGAGCTGGCCTGGCGCTCCCGTAGTGCTTTGTGCAGTTTATCCGCTGCTATTAGATCAAAGATGTTTCAGGACGTATCTATCGTCTGCTGCTGCCTCTGCTGTGGCTGGTGTCTCATTGTATCTGGAGTTCACAGACTGCAGGAGTAAGCGATCTTGTACAGTAAGATGTTTTTAGACTAATCAGCATTTTGGACTGTTGAAAATACATATTCCTGCGTCTTGCTACTTGCTACTTATTTTGGAAGTAAAAATAACAATAATTATTCTATTGATGTGTAATTTACCAATATGACACAATGGTAGTCAAAACTTTGTTAAACATATTATTTACATTGGTTTATTGCTCCCTGCCCACTTGTACTTCATTATGTGTGAAAGCAGCACTTTTTTTGGAACATAGTTAATTCGCAATGGCAAACAGAAAGCTCTTGATAGCTAAAATCTTGATTGTGTTAAATTTTCAATAACAATAACAAACATTCACCACTGGTTGCTGTCCCCTTTGCTGTCTTACCTTGGTCTACACAGGTCTTTCTGTGTAGATTTATTTTTCAGACAACCCCAATGTCTACAACCTGTGATCTATGTCTTTGAGGATGCGCATAATACAATGTGCACACAGGGAGGTTCACATTCAGGTTGGTGGACGAATGCCCCTGACATTGTGATCCAGTGTGCTGTCCAAGCAGCTCTGTTTTTATTGACAATTTCAGTTAAATGCATACGTGTAGGTTAACACTTTTCTGCTTGAAATTCCTTTAGACAAATAATCTTCAGAAACTAGATATCTGGCAGCTACATTTGCAGATCACATTCAAGGCTTGGATATTTTTTTAATGTTATCTGCTCTTTATGAATTTGTCAAAACTCATACTTCACAGCAACAAGGTCACAGGTTTGATTCCTGGACTGGACTGTGTCTTTCTGTGTGGAGTCAACATCATGTATTTCTAACATAGGACGGCTTTAAAAAACGAACCAGCACCTACAGTACCAGCAAGAATAGTAAAACCAACAAAAAATGGCCTCCTGTTTCCATAATCTGAATCTTGTTGTGATCTTTCCTTGTACTATTGAGTTATTCCTTTTTCCTGGAAGAAACAACCTTGGTCAGATCTGGAAAATACCAGCCTCTCCAATTTGACCTGCTGAAGTCATAATAATATAGGATTTGTAGTGATAGTGGGTCAATTCCGCTGCATTACACTTTCCATTCGTACATTTAATTATAATTCAAATTACTCTGTGCCCTACTCGCTCTGCTTGACCTGGATTTGATTCTCATTGCACTCTTGTCATGTTTTTTGCTTTGCTGAATAAGGATTTCTGTACGGTGTCAACTTTCGAGATGAGGAGATCAGGAGGCCACGAATAAGACATTACTCATCACTGCTGGCCTCACACTTTCCGTTATCCCACGGCCAGCAACAGTCCCACAAATGCTCTGCTAATCTGTCTGTGGTCACATCGCTAATGACTGACGACTTTTTCATGGAGGGCTGTAGTTTCACAAATGTCTCATCGATTGGCTGTGATAATCCAGATTTGGCTGCGCACTGGTCCACACTCAGAAGGGTCCCGCAAGGTTAAGGCCAGTCAGACACAATAGCCATGTAATCAATAATATCGAATGGTGTAAGCCGCAGATGCACGTGTGTTCGGGGCCAGCGGGGAGCTCCGTAGGGAACATAGTGCGGCCATATATTACCGTTACTTTGCGCGGCTTTGATCACAGGTCACTGTCAAATCGGGTTTAAGACCGTTGCTAGATCCGCAGCAGAGACGATGGAAACATTGTGATAGAAAATGTAGTCGGGAGATGAAGGGTTTTCCACGTCTAAAAGCATTGATCAGATGACATTTAGCATTTTCCACAGCTTTAAGAACTGTCTAGACAGATTCAAATATTTTAGAGCCTTTTTGGTTTCTCGTTACTGTTGTGACTCTTTATTCAGAATATGTATTGTAAGGGTGGCATAATGATCCTGATAAGAAGTATTTGAAAAATGAATTCTCATTTTTATGTTTTGAAAAATAAAAATACAACAGGCGTTTTGCACTGTAGGGTGTTCCTGGAACTGTTTTAGTTATTTTTCTTATTATTGGCAAATTCACACATTACTACAGGTGCCAGACTTTGGGGACATATAAGCGCCTGCTCTTATTAAGATTGAACAATTAATTGATTTATTTAATACATTTCTAAATGTGGCCGATGTTAAAAATACATGCCTAAGATAGAACTATTTTAGAGTGAGGAATATACATTTGTTTCAAAAGTGAAAAAGGGAGCATGTCTCAGCCCAAAGTGTCAAATAGGGACTCACAAGGATATTTCAAGTGGGGAAAAGATTTTTGTAAAAAGATAAAGACTGACCCAATGATATGGCCCAGATGTGGCCCACAATGCCCACAATACAGGCGATCAGGCCCACACGCTGGGTGTATTTCCAGCATTAACATGATCCACCCTCATTCGCGGGTCACACGTTATGAGGCCGTTTCACAGTATACCAAATCCAGCCCATTTCTGGGTGAGATGTTTTATGAAAGCCGCAACAATGCCAAAAGACCCATATGTGGCCCACATGCGCTTGCTATTTGGAGACTTGTTCACAGAATGTAATATTCATTACAAAAAATAAGGTACCCCAGCTTTATTACTGTAAAACATTACAATTGAAACTTGATTCCAGCATTCATTGTGTTTGCTGTTTTATTCAATGCTATACTTTATCTTCAGGTCATGAAGCTTAAGCATATAAAGCTTCTTCCCATTGATTTGAAATGTTTCATCAAACCGAGTGTTTGATGTTGAAAATGCCCCTAGAGGCTCTCCACTGTTCTCAGAATACACTTTTGTTTTGGGCTATACTTTAGTGTGCTTCAGATTGAGAAAAAAGTGTTGAAATTGCTGTAAATATATAGTTTAACATTTATGGAATATTATTTATCCTAAATTATATTAAGTAACAATAAGGAGCAAAGAATGAACATTATTATTTATTTTAAAAGCCATTGTTGATAAATCACTTCCTGCTAGAATGTTTTTATTTATCTATACTGAAATGACCTTATCATTAGGATGATAATAATCAAAAACAACCCCATACAACAGAATTTTTTGCCATGTGATTTCTTATACACTAGATTATTGTACAAGAAACTATTGAAATATTATGTCCCTCCGTAGTTAAACAAATGTTTACATTAGCATTTATTTATTATTTAGGAACATGTTTGAACCAAATAAAGTTGTAATGAGTACTCCAATAATTGGTACTCACTTGATCAATGTTAATCTGTTCAGCACCAATCACAAGTTCCCTTCTGCAGTGCTAACGTACGTAAATCTGCACGCTCTGTGGATCGCCAGGTCTATTTATGTCGGCGGTTAGCCACTTATGCTGATCCTTGGTGATTTTGGCAAAAATGGAAGAGCAGCAAAAGAAAAAGAGTGGGCCTGTGGAAAACACATTTAAATCAGAGAGGTGGGACTTCAGACAACATTTTCCTAAATAGTTTTAAAATAAATAATTCTAGCTTAATATCTCTTGTATATTTCATGGTTCAAGAAGCACCTCCAGCTCGAGTGCTATTGGCTTACAGTATACTGGTATAAACAGCGGTGTATGCTTCTGGCCTCTGTATACAGAGTGAACATTTGTGGGAGTTTGATGGAGGTCTGTCACGACGGCTGTGGATGAGCAGTGACACTCTGAACCACTGGACTGACTGACGCACTGATGGGACCTGACACTGGAGCCAATGAAATGGGACAGGCCTAGACTGAAGGACCATTTTAGACCCGGAATCCCCATTCACCCCGTACGCCTAATTTACATCAGGGAAAACTGACAGCTCTAAACACTAAGTCTTAAGAAACTGGAACTAAGAGCTTTCTCTTTAATGTGTGATGTATTGCTGTCCATTAAAATGTATTGTTGTCCATTAAAATCATGATTATCTAGCAAAATAATAAGTCAAAATAATAGCTACTGATCTTGAAATATTGGTATACTTAAGTCATTTTTGCACGTCCCATTGAAAATTATGCTTAAACAGTCAAAAATATACTTGATTCAAGAATGTACTTCCTTCTATTTTGTCATTTACTGTAATTATTTCCTCTTTGTCCCATAGAGTATTGTCCTGTCCTTTCATTATGTCAACAAAACAAGAACAACTAAAACACAAGCTAAATAATTTGGTGTTTTTGATTAATCCTTGAACTTTACCAACTCCTTCACTGTATCCAACAGATCAGTGAGTGGATGCAAAACAACTTCCTTCAGCTAAACGCAGACAAAAATTATTGTTTTTGGTCCCCAGAAACAAAGAGAGAGCGTCATCTGTCAGCTACAGTCTCTCTCCCTAAAACCTTCAAACCAGGTCAGAAATTTAAGGGTTATACTTGACTCATACTTAAATTTTAATAGCCACATCAAATCAGTAACATCAGCAGCTTTTTACCACCTAAAAAACATTGCCAGGATCAAAAACATAGTGTCTAAAGCAGACTTGGAGATTCTTATCCATGCATTTGTCTCCAGTAGGTTAGACTACTGCAATGGCCTGCTCACAGGTCTGTCCAAACAGGCTGTAAAACAGCTGCAGTACATTCAAAATGCAGCAGCTCGAGTCCTGACTAGAACCAGGAAGTACGCTCATATTAGTCCAGTTCTCAGGTCTCTGCACTGGCTTCCTTTAAAACAGCTCTGCTTGTTACAAGTTTCTCCATGGCCTCGCACCAAAATATATTAGTGACATGTTAGTACCATATGAACCAGCCCGGACTCTGAGGAGCACAGGGACTGGACTCCTGTTAGTGTCCAGAGTCAGGACTAAACATGGGGAGGCTGCTTTTCAGATTCATGCTGCTAAAATCTGGAACAATCTTCCTGAAGATGTGAGACAGGCCTCATCTCTGACAATGTTTAAAACCAGGTTAAAAACAGTATTGTTTAGCTGTGCATACAACTGAGGGAGTTTATATTTATCTTTCTTTTTAATGTACTGTGATTATTTATTTTGTCTTGTTCAGCACTTTGAGTTGCCTTGTGTATGAATTGTGCTATACAAATTGTTAAAGATTGTAATAAACTACATTGCCTGGACAAAGACAACACAACTGACAAGGATACATTTTTACTTGTAACACAAGGAACACACGCATGGTCACGGCACATCGCTGAACTTTTTTTTATTCAGACAAAAACCACACCTACATCACAGTCACATTATTGTCACTCCAAAGATTCCATATGGTCTAAACCTTTAGTTGTTTGACACAGTTCAAATATTTTAGCCTGAAAAGTTTCCAGTCTCATCTCACGCTGACAATCCAAAAGTCGCTTCACAACCCAAACTTGTGACATATGGACATCCATTAACAATGCAAACATTAAAGACAACGGTTAGCAAGTAACCCATTGACCTGTTAACATGCATTCACCTTTGCAGTCACAGTGAACATTGGCAACACAGTTAGTTTAAAGACAATGCATTGATAATTAATTAAAATGATATAACTTCTATAACTCTATCACAAATAAATTTGCCTTGCCCTGGACTTTAAATAATTGTTGTAAATGAGTGTAAAACCACAGGTTTTCAGCGTTGTTAAGACCAGTGCTTTCCAATGAAAGTCATGCGTACAGGTGAAACTCAGAAAATTTGAAAAGTTTTTGCAAAAATAATTCTGTTATTCAAATTGAAATGTGAAACCAGGATGACATAGACTCATAACATGCAAAGTGACATATGCCAACTCTATACCTTACTATATTTTGGATATTTATAACTTACAGTCTATTTCAAAAATATTCAAATTTTCTGATATATTTATTTGAGGTTTATACAAGCTGTGAGCCAATTATCAACATAAAATAAAGACTTGATATATCTCAATTTGTATGTAATGAGTTTGTCGTAGTTGTTTCACATTCTAAGTTGAATTGCAAAAGTAAATAGACTTTTCAACGATATTCTAATTTTTTAGTTTCACCAAGATGTTGGCTAATTGCGTTTACAAATCTCAGCACCCGTGACAGTATAGAAATATAATGGAACCACACCAGCATCCACTTTTTGAATAAACGTACTAGCACAGGGTGGTATTTGCATGTTTTCATCCACCCCTGACTTGAAAACTATCATTACCACCTCCACTCGTATTGAACAGTGAAGAGATTGCTTGCTCCGTGTTTTGAAATGCTGAAACACAGATATTGGAGATGATAGCTGGTGCAGACAGGGACAGGTGGAGTGTCTCTGACCGCCTAGTGCCCACAGCTCCAGCGCAGTGCATCTGTGTCCCTTCAGGGGGCTCCTCTCTCACTGTGTTCAATATTGAATCTCTGCTTTAGCAGCAGACAGACATATGTTTGTGCAGCATGTGCTTGTACTTGGCTCAGCGCTCTCTCAAACCTGTATTTGTCTCAGCCCCTCACTCATATTCACCCATTGATTTTGTGACACCCGCAGCAAAAGTCCACACACTTTTAGATAGAAACTTTTGGGAGGCAGTAAATATGGATGTTTTCGCTTTTCTGTTGTTGGGTCGCCAAATAAGAATTTCTTGCTTATCTATGATGCTTTTTTACTGCAATCTTGTCTATATAATGTATTTTTTTATATTTCATGGCACTTTGAAGTAACTGTGGTTAAAGTTCTAACTCATCATTCTAACAATATACACGATGCAGTACTTTTCCATTGCATGTTGTATCAAGATTGAAGCTACTGGCACTGTGGCAATTAGGGATTGTGACCGTTTAACCGGTGGTTGACTGTCACAGCGTTAACCGGTCAAAGCTGTCGGTTAAATAAAAGAAAAGGGGGAAAAGGGAGGTCTCTCAACGCTATTTTAAGCCCTATTGGCACGGTGTGACGAGCGGGTCAGAAGTACATTGGAGCTTACATTTACACACACAGACATACCCACACACATACATACATTTACACACATACCGGTTTGTCGCGCCCCTCTGTGTCACGCAGTCCAAAGGATCCTCGCACTTACACGGCTCCAGTCAAAGTGTCCTGATCATCACCAATCCTTTCTGTTGGACACTAACTGTCCAACAAGACCCTCCTGCATCGACAAGGAAAAACTCTTAAAAAACCCAGTGGGACCCATTTGAGAAAGGGATCCGCTCCTCCGGACGGACAGGCTACAGAACGTGGACCAGTGGCCGTTGAACTTGGACAGGTCCGGTGCAGGACTGAAGCACTCCCAGGCGGGTCGGGCAGGGCAGTCCGCAGGTGTAGATAGAGGAGGCCAGGCTCAAGATCCCGTCATCGTACCATGAAACAGACAATGGGACAATGGGTGAATAGCAATGAACAAACTACAGTCAAAATCCTAATAATGCTAAACAGGTAAAGTAGGAAGGAGGAGAGGATAGTGCTCAAGTTACCATACTTTTCCCAGCAAACTGACTCCCTATGCAGCTTGACTGACACTCTGAGGAGTTTAGCCTTCCCTGAGTCTTACCTTCCTAGCCATATGCTAAACTAAAGAGGACTGTTTTAAACCTAGCCTTGAATAAAGCGTATCTGAAAGGATTTGAGACAGCAGCAGCCACGGCTAAGCTAGCCTAGGTTACAGCACCAAGATTTATGGATTGCACACACCAATATATATTATATATCATATATACCATACATATTATATATAATACATAACATAACATACAGCATAATATATAACATAATATACAACATAACACAATACACAACATAATGCATATATTGTATAATATATAACATAATACAGCATATATATATATATATATATATATATATATATATATATATATATATATAAATATACACCATATATTATATATTACCTAATTATATGCTAAATTAAAGTAGAGTGCTTTAAGCCTGGCCTTGAATGTGGAGACCGTATCTGCTTCCTTAACATAAATGGGAAGCTGATTCCACAGTAAAGGAGCTTGGTAGCTAAATGCTACCAACTAACGTGTCTTGGAGATAGGAAGGAGTAAGTAAGTAATCTTTATTTATATACCGCCTTTTCACTGCACATCAGAGTCTCAAAGCGGTTTACAATTGTTATTTTTGGGAGTGGGGGTGCCAGTACAGGAGGCGCCAGTACAGGAGGCACATGCCAGACCTATTGTACATGTTTTTAGTGGTAGGGGAAACCGGAGCACCGGAGGAAACCTACACAGAAACTTTATTCTATACTCCACAGGGAGCCAGTGGTACCTGTTAAAAGCCTAGCTGCTGTATTCTGAACGAGCTGGAAGCTCTTCAAAGAGGCTTTAGGGCATGCTGCCAATAAAGCGTTACAGTAGTCAAGTCTTGAGGTGACAAAAGCGTGAATACATTTTTCCGCGTCACTTTTAGGAAGGAAATTCTATTTTAGCTATGATTTTGATTCGATTTTAGCTATGTTCCTTAAGTGGAAGTACGCCGTTTTAGTTGCTTGGCTTATATAAGCCTTGAAGGAGAGTCCTTCGTCAAAAATTACTCCAAGATTCCTCACAGTGTTACTGGGTATAATACTGACATTATCGAGAGTGATTATCTGGTTAGTAAGGGAGTCACGCAGGCGCTTCGGACCGAGTAGGATCACTTCTGTCTTCTCCGGGTTGAGAAGTAGGAAGTTAAGAGTCATCCACGTTTTAAGGTCCTTTATGCAGGCACTAAGCTTTTCTTGCTGATCCGTCTGATTTGGCTTCATCGACAGATAAAGCTGTGTGTCATCTGCATAGCAGTGGAAATTAATTCCATGCTTTTTAATCATGTTTCCTACCTAACGGCAGCATGTAGAGAGCGAAAAGAATCGGTCCGAGTACCGAACCCTGCGGCACACCGAATTCCACTCCAGAATAAGGCGACGAGTTCTGATTTACGTTGACGAAGTGATACCGATCTGATAAATAGGATTTAAACCAGCCAAGGGCTGTTCCTCTAAGACCTATATCACATTCTAGCCTCTGCAGTAGAATGCTGGGGTCTATTGTGTCAAATGCAGCACTAAGGTCCAGTAGGACCAGCACTGACACTTGTCCATTATCAGCAGCTAGTAGTAAGTCATTTGTGACTTTGACTAGTGCCGTTTCAGTGCTATGATGAGCTCTGAATCCTGATTGAAAGACTTCAAACATATTATTTTCCTGCAGGTGGCAGCAAAGCTGCTCAGCTATACGTTTTTCCAGGATTTTAGATATGAAAGTGAGGTTTGAGATTGGTCTGTAGTTTGTAAGTATTTCTGGATCCAGGTTTGTTTTCTTCAGAAGGGGTTTGATTACCGCGGTTTTAAAAGCTTGTGGGACATAGCCACATTGTATGGATGCGTTTATTATATTTACGTTAGGCTCAATTTTCAAAGGAAGTATGTCTTTGAAGAGCCAAGTCGGGATTGCGTCTAACATGCAAGTTGAGGCTTTTGAGGATGTGACCACAGAGATCACCTCTGCTTGGCTCACAGCCATGAATTTATCGAGGCCCACTGAAGAGTCTAAGTGGGAAGTCAAGTATGCCGCTTCAGCCTGTCCACTACCAACAGCAGGAGTAACCTCCTCCAGTTTGTCACGAATGGATGTAATTTTATTATTAAAGAAATGGAGAGGGTTGACACTGCTCAGTGAGCTTGGAATTTTAGGCTCGATTGCGCTATGGCAGTTTGTGAGTTTAGCGACGGTGCTAAACAAAAATCTACTGTTATTTTTATTGGCTTCTATTAATGATGAATAGTATTGAGTTCAAGCCCTGCGAATGGCATTCTTGTAGTTTTGGAGACCGGCTATCCACTCCCTGTGGACAGGCTCCGAGTGGGAGTGGCAATATAGCTTCTCCAATTTTCTGACGTCCTATTTTAAAGTGTGGAGTTGGACACTGTACCAGGGCGACGATGATTTAATCCTAATAGTTTTCTGTTTTAAAGAAGCTGCTGCATTTAATGCAGATTTTAAAGACTCCATAGTGTTGTCCACCGTTTGGTCAATGACGGAGGGACTGCAGCAGCTGTGAACAGCTTCACCTGCAGCAGTATTCAGCATTGGCTGTATTAGTTCTTTGAACCTTGTGATAGATTTATCATTTAAGGTTCTTTTCATTATGGTTTTATCTTGCGGCGCAGGAAAGTCCTCCAAATCGAGATCAAACGTGATTAAGAAATGGTCAGACAGCAACGAGCAGCAACGCTGGACGTCGACATTGGAGACCTACAGCCGTAGGTCAGGACAAGGTCCAAGGTGTGGTTATAAATGTGAGTGGGTTCCTCAACATTCTGAGTAAAACCAACACCATCTAGTACGGCGCTGAAAGCTTTGTTTAAGCTGTCAGTGCTGTCGTCCACATGTATATTGAAGTCTCCAGTTATAACTATGTTTTCCCATTCCAAAACTAGGTTTGAAATGAACTCAGAGAATTCTGTTAGGAACTCGCTGTAAGGACCAGGAGGTCGGTATAAAACTATAAATAGCACCGCTTTTTGTTCTCTCCACTCAGGACAGGTGATTGAAAGTGTTAAGTTTTCAAACGAGTGAAAAGCCTTGTTGGTTTTGGGACTAAGAAGTTAGTTGGTGTGTGATATAATCGCAACACCGCCGCCGCGACCTGTAGTTCTCGCTTTCTGGTACGTGTAGTTAGTAGTGCGTCGGAGGAGTGCACTCATTCAATCTAACGTAGTCGTCTTGTTGGAGCCAAGTCTCCGAGAGCGCAAACAAATCCAAGTTTTTGTCTATTATAAGTTTGTTTATGAGAAGCGATTTAGACGAGATTGATCTGACGTCCATGAATCCACATTTAACAACCCTACTTTTAGAACTATTTCTGTCTGTCTGAACTTTTATTAAGTTACTGTGTCTGACACCCAGGTCAGACTTCCTCGCATATAGTGCTTTAGACTTCAAGCGAGGAACACACACAGTTTCAATCTGACTAGGTTCTGAGGCTAGTAACTGAGCACACACAGGCACACACACACACACACACACAGAGTTTCAATCTGACTAGCTTCTGAGGCTAGTAACTGAACAGATGGGGGCTCAGAGGTTGTGGCAGAGCAGCTCTGCACCCGGGCTTCTGCACTGTCATTTGAGCCGGGCAGAACAGTTTAGAGCCAGGGCCAAATTCTTAGCCAAAAGGGATGTACCCGCCAACGTTGGGTGGATATCATCCGAGCGGATGAGACCGGGCTTTACCCAAAAGGCACTCCAATTGTCAACATGAACAACACCACTTCCAGGGCACCAGCCAGACAGCCAGCGGTTGAAAGCCGAGTGTCTGCTGAATGTTTCTGCACTGCTAGTGCAAGGTAGGGGCCCAGAGAAGATGACAGTGTCGGCCATTGTGCTAGCCAGCTTGCACACCGCGGCGACTTGCAGCTTCAACACCTCGGACTGTTTCTGCCGAACGTCATTTCCACCCGCGTGAATAACAATTAGACGGAAACGCTGCTTTTGGGGTGCTTTCTTATGCATTATCAATGCAAGGGAAAATCTAGGGACCACAGCTTTAATTTAGAGACACAGGGAGGACATGGATACTCCCTTAAGGCTCCAAAGTCCAGCTCTGGTTCTTGCAGTAACGCATTTTGTATTTATTTATTTTGCGTTACGCAAAGACACACACTTGCAAAAAGCAGAGAATGGTCCGCGCTGGGTACATTATGACCACGTTCGGCTACGTGCTCGCCGCGTTGTTGTCAAGGAGCCACTGTCATTAGAAAGCGACCGGAGTGGCTCTGGAGTCAGAACGCTGCTGCCACGGAGGATTTGGAATCCCGTTCAAGTACGTACAGCAAACAGCAGCAAGTGCCCCGCGATCATGCACACCCTCTGTGGCATTGCACCATGCCCCCCTAGGGAGGAGCTGGTCTATATGAAGTACGCAAAGGTGCTTACTAACTAAAGTGATAGTACGCATTTCTGATATTTGTCGTGTATGCGTACCTGTGTACCACTTTTGTGCACCCCTGATTATAGAAGCTGTGCAATGAATCATCATACACTTGTGTGTACATGACTTTTTAATTGTGTATTTGATCAAATTCACAATTATATAAAGTGGAACGAAGTCATCGTCTCTTTTTCAGTCAGTTATGTTTTCTTTGTTTGTACTGTATTTATAATATAAAGCATTGTTAAAATAATTGTCATGATCTTCATTTTTGTTTATTTCAGATTAGAAATGTATCTGTTTCCTACTATGTACATTTGTTACCATGGGAACTGTCATGGCCAACTCACTACTAAATATTTAATGGAAACTAGTACAAACTGTACATCGAGCAGAAGTGATAAATCAATGAGTCTAAAAACTTGTCTTTTTCGAAAACAAGTTTCACAAGAAAAGACAAATTCATCACAGTTTGTCAAGCAGTAATATAATAGATCGTTGTGCTTGTTCAGCAGCACAAGGACATGTGTATTAGAACAGTCTTCCAGGCTGCTCAGACGAATGACAAGAGGCTGTAGTCCATTTGTTTAATTAATTTGGTCCAGAATTGAGAACATCTTTCAACAAGGCTCAGGTTATATGTAGCCGTTTCCCTGCATGATAATAGACAGACAAGGGCAAAATACGGCCCAGGGGCCGGGTCTGGCCCGCCAAGCTATTTAATCTGGCCCATTGCTCATTTGTTCTAAAAGTGTACTTTTTCTGGCATTTTCTGCGCTGCTTTGACGCATCGGTTAACCCTCGGTTATCTGTGTGTTCGCTGCTTCTGTTACAGTATATGTGAAGGCATTCGTGTGATATGATAGTTCACTTGTCACTTGCCCTCAACAGCGTCCACTCGTGATAAACAAAGAAAGGTAGAGGCGGAATGGAGGATTTGCAACAATTACACTGCGAAGTATTTTCTGCTGAAGTCAGCAAGAAGGGCCTGGGTTCGAATCCCAGTCGGACCAGGCCTTTCTGAGTGGAGTTTGCATGTTCTCCCCGTGTCTGCGAAGGTTTCCTCCAGGTACTCCGGTTTCCCCTACCACTAAAAACATGCACAATAGGTCTGGCATGCGCCTCCTGTTCGGCGACCCCGCTCCCATCTTTGTGTGGAGTGAGAGACAAATGCCCAAAAAATAACAATTGTAAACCGCTTTGTGACTCTGGTCTGTGAAAGGCGGTATATAAATAAACATTACAGTACTTGTGGGTCTGCTCCAGACGAAGCAGAGAAACACAGAAACCTGAATAATTGTGAAGTGGCGCGGACATTGAGCAGTAGCTACGCTGCTAAAGTAACAAGACTTTCACCAAGCGTTCGCATCAAGGAATGCAGCAAGCTTGTCCAGATTTGTGATATCACACACAATCGCTAAAAACAGGATTTGCAGCAGGAGAGTTTTTTTTAAGTTCAGTGATGTTTAGTGAAAGTGAATGGTTGATTTGTTTGGAGCACAAAGACAATAATGTAGTTTCCTTATTCACTTTGCATGTTCACTTATAAAAGCTTATGAATCACATGTAACAAAAGAGAAAAAGTCCATTGCTTCAGGGAATTTCATTGAATACATTATTTGTAAGGCAAACTCCCTCTTTCATAGTTTGATGTTTATAATATAGCCTACTTTCACCATCTCATCAAAACAATTATATTTAAGGCTTTATATAAGTACATACACCATGTATGTGTGTGTATATACATATAATTTCAGCCAAACGGTAAGCCCGTTCAAATGTGTAAAAAACCATAGTAGATTAGGTCCGGCAGATTAATATTCCTAAGTGGCCCTCAGGGGCCCATGCCTGTATCAGACTATAATATTGTCTCGCATGAGTCTGCAAGAGACATTCAATTATGAATAAGTTTAGAGCAATCAATTTCAAGTGATGTCAGCGATTATGTGGGTAAACCAGTATTTCTTAGTCTGAAACATTAATTGGAGCTTCATATAATGCACTTAACGTTTATGACAATGCAATAGATCTCTATTATGACAAATATGCAGTTCTTAATTTGTAGTATTGAGCCGTTTGGAGGAAAATTGACTTAATAAAATATAATGCGTCAGCACCTGCATTTATGATTTGCGAACAAAACAAACAAAGAAGTGATGCAATTTGTGAATCTTGTGTATTTGTTCAAGTTTTATATTTGATTTCAGACTGTGTGCAGTGCCCATATATTTTTTCATTAGTTTATCTTCACTTAAACCTTACTGTACAGCAGCGGAGGCTCGGCTGTGGGGTTGAGGCTGAGCAGCCACAAAGCAGAGATAAATGGTTGCTTGGCTCCAGGAAATGGGAAAAGTATAAAAAAAACCACAATACACACACAATGTTAACAGAAAGTGAAATGCAATAATGCTGAGAAAACTATGAGAATCCGATGTCCAAATGAAAACAAATGTGGGTATTCAGACCGACACTCATGCACAGCTAACAGTAATGTAAATATAGACAGCACAATTGTATCTGTTCACTCAATGGGCTATGACAGAGCTTGTTTTACCTGCAGATGGGAACCGCTCTGTCTAAATTGAATGCTCCCTGCACTCTTCTAACTCACGCACAATAAAAGGCCAACAACCGATAGAGAGGCCGCGCTGTCGACTCCACTCTCTGGCGTTTATCTCTTCGCGGACCTAAGGGACAACAGGAATTCAGAAAGATAACTGTGTGAAATTAAATTGTCCCTGAATGAGTGCACTGACCACCAGGGCCTTGTTGGGACAAATGAGGAAATGGTGAAGACAGGGAACAAATGGCCGTGAGGGAGCGAGGGAGTGAGGGAGAGAAATGGGGCAATCAAGACACCAAGGATACTTGTATGAATGGATACAGATCTTTTGATAAATCACAGCTGGACACAATAGTGCAGACGGATGTTACAACTTGACCTAAAATGCACTGTAGTCAGAGCTGAAAGTTTGCATGCTTTTGCGGAAAACTTTGCATGTTTTTATTACGGGGTTGCATCCATGAACTATTATTTGAACAGAGCACTGTAACTCTAGGAGGTGGATCGAGCACTTGTTTGCTTTTAAATAATCTTGTTTCACATTTTTTGTGTGTTTTGTTGTAAATGTAAAGGTGTCCCCGTAGTGAAATTTGTCATCTGCATGCTACTATAGGCTTCCATCGGGAGCAGTGGTCACCTGAGTACAGCGCCCGGAGACCCATCTCCAGATGTTGATGCTCGGCTTGGTCAGGACCAGAGCTGGAGCTGGAGGATTTACCTATTGTGTATGATTTTAGTGGTAGGGGAAACTGGAGCACCCGGAGGAAACCTACGCAGACATAAGGGAGAACAGGATCCTCTTGCTGAGAAGCGAGAGTGTTATTCACCCAGCCACCGTGCCACTGCCACCTATTGTCTATTGTGCTCTTTGCATATTTTGGCAAATTACTGCAATATATCAACCAGTGACCTATAGAGAAAAGGGCTGTAATTGACAAAATACAATTTAAAATAAAAGACAAGCCAAATCGGCTCTTTGTTTTTGTCGACTACAAGATATTAGACAAAAAAATGTTACTTATTAAATCTTAAACCATGTGGTCTTACTCTATTCTGCCTTGACAAAATCCATATTTACTGCTCTCATGAAATGCCTGTAGCTGAAATGTCCATATTTTGTATTATTTGAGCATTATACTGTATATGTTGCTTCAGTAAACATAGCTTCATGGCCATGTCAATTAATTATCATGTCATGTAATAATCAGTGCTCATGTTTAACAGTGAGCTGCTGACGGCTGTTTGTGTCTCCTTCTGCGTTTTGACACCTACTGCCGGTATCCCTAAGTGTATCTGCTTTTAACGACTAATGAGCATAGGCTTTTTCCATCAGAATAGAAGGACAGCCAAGGGTCATGCTGCATACAAGAAAGACTTTGTTTGGTTTATGCGCTTTTGTCTGTGTACAATAGAAAATGCAGGTAAAACTATCCACATAAGACATTCTGATACTGACACTGAGCCAGAGGAGAACCCTCCAGGGTTCAGTCTCAACACATCTACCCTCACGGCTTAAAGCTGGGGTACCTGGCTTTTTTCCTTCTTAAATAATTCATGTTTTGCTCCAACAGAAGGAGTTTTGGATTTTATTGTGAGTATTGTTTGAGGAGTACAATTTTTTGAGTCGAAAATCAGACCACAACATGCGGTCTTTATTTTATTTTAGCACATTTTCTGCTTGTTGGAAAGAGTGAGTCACTATTTGGTGCTTTGAGCTGAGAGTTGATTGGCTGAGTGAAGGTGGTGACAACTAGTTTGAAAGATAAGTACCCCAGCTTTAAATGTGTCTTACATTAAACTGTGTTCTTAATGACATTAACTATTCTTGTGATATTTACAGCTGATGAAATAATTTAATGTGTGTGCTTTATGTTTTTGTTTTTTGTCCAGGCGTAGGTGATGCCGTGGAGTTTGGGTTCAGGTGGGACCATGACGTTCGCCAGGCTTCTCCTCCCACTGTTATTATTCCGCTCTTTTTGTGAAGGTGAGCGCTGTAGAAAATATATATATAGTTACATAACATTTCTCATGCATCACTTCAGAATCTTTTGCCACTTTTTATTTTATGCATTTTTTTTATTCTATAAAGACTGCAATCATTTATCACCACTCTCACTCCCTAACCTAAAGGTTATAGATTTAAAAATGTTGTGCCTCGTAAAATTGTTATAACAATTATGATCAGTAAGTTAATACTATTTATGTATTGTTGCGATTGTAATTCATTAAAAAGGTTTTGCTTACTATAGCTATGTAGGTTTTCCAGCAATTACAAAATGGTTGCAGCCTGGATTCTACAATCTCTTCATCGAGTTGATATGTCATGTGTTCGTTCTGTTTAGAGAGATCAAAACATTGTTAAATTTTAATAAACAAAAAAAAATGTTGTAAATATTACCACCTACTGATCCTGCCCTGTGTATAACCCTTCTTGTTTTTGGCTGGCTAACATTATTCCTGTCCAAGCCGTGATCTTGTGCTCAGATAAATGACTGAACAAAACACAGTGTCTTGGATCCCCACCGTCCTGCTGTTTGCACTTCAAAAGTCTGGCTCATCTCCGATCTCGATGTCTGTATTTTCTGTATTCTGTGTACGGTCCACTGCCGACTCAGCTGATCAAAGGACATCACTGCTCTTCATTGATCTTCAGACTAAACGCCTTGTGTTGCCTCCACACCTCCTCCAACATGGCACTCGATTAACCTCGGGATGTCCCAAAATACCCATCCATGTCCCAATGTAACACAAAATTGGCAATTCAATATGATACTCTGATAAATAGCAACTAAATTAGTGTTTTGACATTTATTATACAAGAAATTACTGTTGTTCAATTATGCTCTTCAGCAATGTCATGAGGCAAACTATCTATCCGTTCACTAATACATTTAGTTAGGAACCATACATCTAACTCGTTCCCAAAACAGTTTGCATATCACTAGTTTTCACATGCACGTGTTTTTTGGCCTGTTTGTCACAATTTTAGATCCTATTTTTCAGTAAGAAGAGAGGACTACCCTCATTCAGCCAATCAGCTCTCATTCCAAAGCGTCAATTAGTGACTTACAGGGCTCTTTATTAAAAGAATGCATTTGATGATTTATCAAAGATGATTTGATAAGATAAAAGGATTTAGGTTAACCTGACGGGACAAACAACATGTATTATTTAAGGAAGAAAGATAAGTTAGGTACCCAAGCTTTAAATTATAATCTTGAGGCTATTTACTTTTATCACCTTTAACCAGGAAAATCCCACTGAGAGTTCAGAATCTATTTTTCAGGGGAGTTCTGGCCCCAGAGAGAGAGGAGCTATTGTACATCAATTTAGTGGTAGGGGAAAACTACACAGACACTGGGAGAACATACCAACTCTACTCCGAACGGCTGGTGAATTACATTCTGACACATTTATATTAAAATCTAATTAGGCACTGTCTAATTGAAGTGTAGTTGTAAAGAACAAGCCTTGATGTCTGAGGACTTGTCAAATTTGAAAACAAGTTTATTTGGACAGATGGGTGAGGGACGTCCTGCCTGTTTCCAAGTCATTCACCTCGCTGTTTAATTGATAATGAGTGATGATTAATGATATAGATGAACTTTATGTAACCTTAATGTGATATGTTTGTGGAGCCAATCCCCAAAAAATTACGCTTTGACTAAACAAGCATCAAGAAGTATATCTTCCATAGAATCCCATTTGCCACTGACATATCTGAAATGATGAGGTGACCTATACAAGCATGTGTGTACTTTGTACCTATAGTCTCACTTGTTTAAGACAATGATTAATGCTTTTTGTTTTTCTCTATTTTTTCTAGGATTCAACCAGGCTCCCTTCTTCACTAACAATTACTTTAATACGTACCTCCTCATCTATGAAGACTTGGGCGTTGGTGAGTGTGCGAGCTGTCAGTGTGCTTGATGTGGCCTCGGTCTGAAGACTATAGTAAAGCTGTGTCTTTGCCTGTCGCACTGGGAGGGTCTGCTCTCTCTCTGCCTCAAATACTCCATAAACCGAGAGACTGAGGAAAACAAGAAGAGATGAGTGTCAGACTGGACGCTGACAGCGCTCGCTGTCTCTTCACAGCAGATGCTATACTTTTCTTGATGTGTAGGTTTTGGGTACAGTTTATAGTTTGTTCTTTGGAGAAAAAGTCAATTTATTCTTGTTGGGTCTTGTCTCTCTTTTATGGAATTACCGGTAGCTTTACTTTACAGCACTGTAATAGCAGAAGTTTTAAATTGCAATAGCAACTTCCAGATGAATCTGTTTGTGGACTAAATGGGCTCAAACCAGAACTATAGCACAGCATATGTGAAAGCACTCCTCGCACTGGTCTTAAAGATACTGGGTTAAGGTTAATGTTAGAGCTACACAAGAAATCATTAGTTGATCTAATCTCATTTAATAACATTGTAATCTCAAAGGACATTATTTAAAAGAAAATATTGGCCAATAGCCAACAAAAGTTGGTCTTAAACATAATCAATAACAAACACATTATACAACCCAATAAATGACTATTACTGTACTGTTGATATATTTGTCCTGTACTGTTAACACTCATGACTCACTCAGGTTTTGATTGGAAAATATGTTGAGGCAATTATAAATGGGCCAACCTCTTTGCATTAGTAATGTAAATTAATGATATAACTATGGAAGATTTTGTATTCATGCTTGAATACTTAATCAGATTCGCCCAGCTCAGCAGCTTGTGCTTGTGAAGAATATTGAAGCATTAATATCTGCTCTGTTTTTATCCGGTATTGTTATTGTCTGTTTGTATAGTGACTCTATGGGTTTTAGGTTAGTGTGCCTGAGAAGTGAGAACAAGTGGTTAGAGTAGCAGGTGATGTGTGAATGATCTCGAGTGCATGGACATTGTTGCAGCCTGTAGAGATATAGTGGGGTCTAATACATCTGATGAGCTTTTTTCTGTTTACAGTGAATTGCAATTGCAAAGCACAGCATTACAATTGGGTTAAACTTACAATGTAATCCACTATCGATTTTTTTACATTTATATTTAAGTGAGAGCAAAAAAATACATGTTTAGTAGATACAAAATCCAATCCAAAGCATAAAGGGGATGGAGTTATTGTAGGGGCTTTAGGTATTTTACTCATGCAGACCATAATTAAATTAACACTTTGATTATTATGACGAAAAGAAAAGGTAATTTCTAAGATCATTCATTCGGCTGTGGTGGGGGGCCAGGGGAGCAGCCTATTTGATAATATTTTTAAATGATTTGAATGTAAGTTTTGAGTCCATTATTGTTCAAAGATTGAATTCTCTTACCAATTCATTTCTTCACCAGTAACTCACACATCTGCAGGATCTGTTATGGGGGATTTGGACAAGAACATGCACTGATTCAACCATCACAGTAAATAATACAATATTTTCTATTTGCTGGTCTTAGCTTTCATTTGCAAAGGTGGATTGGGGCACCACTGGCTGATTCCTGTGAGACTTATGATTTCCCTTTATTTATTTTTTATGATTTTTGTAGCAGTGATTGACAGGGCAATTTGAAGATGTCTGGCTTTTCATCCAAGTGGTGTCAGTGGCCTGGAAATCAAATCCTTATAAGATGGAGGTTCTTTTCTTTTGCACATGACCTTACACTCTCCCCTGCTTTTGGCTTGCACTTGAGACTTACATTTTTGAGAAATAACATCTAAAAACGTCCCTTAGAAAGGATTTTTTAGTCAATTGGCGGTAAGTGGTCTTGATCAATTATATAGGTTTAAGGCTTAGAAGGTTCTTTTAATAAGACAAAAAAGTAAAGAAAGTTGTCACGTGATGGTGTGACACGTCTCTCATCAGCTGTTGTTGCCGGGTTGCGGCCAGTCTGACAGATCTCACAGATCCTTCAGACTGGCGCGTCCCCCGCCACGTTGTTGTCTCTGGAGAAGTGAAGCCTAAGTGTGAGCCAAGGTGAAATCCCCCTCGTCTCTGTTTATGCTCTGTGCGCCCCACTTCCTCGTATCCATCTTTTGTATTTATGTGGCCTCTATAGAAACATGTCAGGTAATTAAGCAGTACTAGCTTTCTTTACTTTTTTCTCTTATTAAAAGAACCTTCTAAGCCTTTAACATAACAAAACAAAATAAACTTTTTACATTTAATTTAATAGGTGTAAATAGGTAAATTATTAGATGTGGGTGAATTGACTAATAGATCCGAATATTATTACGCAGTATGTTTAGTCAGGATACTGTATTGCCACGCCAAGAAACAAGTTACATTATTTCAGTATATTACACACTTTTGTTTACAATATAAAATATAGAGAAAAATCATTTTCAGCTCCTTTACAGTATTGATTCATTACCTTTAGACGCTGACTTAACCGCAGACACAAACAATATTAGTTTTTGTGGCATAGTTTCCCTGCCCACCTGCCCTCCTCTTGATCTGTGTCCAGCTCTCTGCTGCGTTTGGCCTGATCCCAATCATCTCAGCTAAACGTTCTGCACCAGAGCCAGGAAAGGTGAGCGCCTCCTGTGGAGCTCACACTTCATCCTCATTATAAACAGCCGCTCCCCCTGTCTCCAATGATGTCTTTGTCCTGCAGCCCGGCAAGGCTCTGGCACAGTATTTAATCCTTCATCTATATATCTCACTATTTACTTATTTGTGTGCATTAAACGTAGGGTGCTGTTGGTTGGATCAGAACTATTTAACTACTTCAGAAGGTTCAGAAGGATGTGTGTACAATGTGCAATCAATACAATTAACATCAGCATTTTCAATAGCGATGACTATACGCATACATGTGTTCAGCACTACTGCTCAGATCATCCTTTTTTGTAACTATATATATATATATATAATAATATATATATATATATATATATATATATATATATATATATATATATATATATATATTCATGCTGTCGAATGTACTTGTGTACTTGCTCTTATTTTTCTTTTTATTCTTCTGTAATGTGCACTATGACATTGAAATTTCTGCACTAAGGGATAACTAAAGGTTTATCTCTATCTGAAATAAAAGGAGCCTATTCAAATTAATCATAAAAGTATAAACTCTTTAATTGAGGCTCTTGAACTTCTATCAATTAACGAAGCTTTGCAACAATATTGCTTGAATATTGCCATCAAAAATACTTATTAAAATGGATTTTTGTTTCCCCTAACCTAACCTACTAGTATTATATTTGTATTTATTTTTTCTATTTGTATTCCCCGGGTAATTATGACGAGATGGCTAAAAGAGGTGGTGGGTCAAACAAGCTGAGGGGGGCTACTCATTTCCCTAACTGCCCCGTCCCCCTTGCTCTCTGGCTGTAGATCAGCGTGTCCTCTCAGCAGCTGGGACTCCGGCCAAGAGCTGGCTCTGCTCTGCTCCTCTGTCACTCATGTCCCTGGACCGGTCATTATGGCTCTGGGCTCTGGTCACACAATAATAATTTGTCTGAATTATTGTTTATTAGTGCAGCAGATGTCCTCGTCCAGGAGGCCTTCCTCTCTACATAAACACATGTTAGAGTGTGCCATGTGCCGCAATAAAAGAACTTTTAACTCTGGCAAAGTGTGAACAGCAGTCAATGGAAACAGACCAACTGTTGTTTGGTGGTGTGCATTAGAGGTCAACATTTTCGATACTCATAATTAGTAGTCAAGCAGGCCTATAACTAATGTAGAGAATTAAGGTTTGAATGATACCAATAAATGAGCAATTTGTTCTTTGCATTTGACCCATCCTGCAATGCCCTGTTCCAACTGGGAATTGAACCCAGCTTGAAATGATTATTACTGGATTATTGGATTGTTAAAATGATTTAATGATAGCACTGAAAGCAATGAAAACAGAAAACATTCATTACAAAAACATTTTTCCTTTCCCTTTTAACCACACATACAAAATCTCTGGCTGAAGCCACGCACTACTGACATAATTAATAAAAATGAGTGGGTCACAATTTGATAAAAATGTGATTTATTGGACAGACTTACTGCTGCCTCTAATTGCATATTTCCAGCCTTTTGTGATTCCCTAAAATGTATATTGAATAATGTACAGTTCATGCAACAAACCAATGAGACAGTTTGGTAACTTCTCACAGCAAAAATATTAAACTATACAAGTTAATCTTCATGTTGCTTCTCGGCCAAGTTACAAGTCATGCTCTAACGGTAAGAGGTCAGTCCCCCCTGTTCGTGAGATAATTTGGAACCACAAATTAAGAACATATCCTAGTCTAGACAGGCAAACTTTCCAAAGCAAGCTAATTACTTTTTCATGGTGCCATTGCATAAGGATTGGAGAACGATGTCATTGAAATGATATAAAAGAGCATGTTATTATGACTTCTATTCTCTGCTTGTACTGGTCTGTTCTTGAGAGTTGTAAATGAGCACCTGTCGCTTGTCTGGGTCCAGCCGCAGAGGGACGGCCCCTGGATCAGGTTACAGCGTCACCATGGAGGTGTTTGGCCTCTGACTGATGTAACGGCATTTGTTCCAACTTTGCTCAAGGCTATTTAAACATTGATAATAGCACATCTGACTTGATAATTGTTGCTTTATTCAGTCATTCTTTCCTCTTTTTGCAATCTCCACTTTGTTTTTCAAGGTTTTAAACATTAAAATTAGTAGGAATAACCTTGATAAAACACAGGGTTAAAACACAGTTAATTATCAATTCTTAAACTTCAAAAATACATTGTTTTAGGGAAATATGTTTTGGGAACTTATTTTGCCTTTACACGTTTTACAAGATATTTTAATTGTCCAAGTATACATCTGTTCAATGCAAAGGGAATTTATTTTGAACATTGTTTGAATAAAATATTCAAACAATATTCAAATAAGATAACAAGGTAACAACAATATTTTCTGTTAATTTTGATACATTTTTGTGCATTACTTGAACTTATACTACCTATATATATATATATATATATATATATATAATATCAAGACTGAAATAAGACTCAATCAAAATTGTGAATTGTTCATCTGCATACACATATAAATGCCCTTAGAAAATCATTTTTTTACAGGCTTACAATTTGCCCTTTACCAAGGCGTTTTTCAAAAAGCCACATCTATTGCAGTGCCATACAATTACATTTTCACCCTTTCTTGAGAAAATCTTTTCAAATTTACCACCAATAACAAAACATGTTGACAATTGTACCTCGAGGAATACAAGATTTTAACATATTTTCAAATTCTAAACCAGGACTGGATTAGTGGACCCGGGACCACTCAACATATGTTAATGGAAAACATATATTTGTAACAGTAAGTACCAACATCTGCTGTTTTCTTCCATATCATCTATTTTTTTGCAGTTTTCACATACACGTTCTTATTATTGTGTTCAAATAAAATTAGTCCACTTAACCAAATTTGGTCGACTAAGGAGCCATTGACCAACTAGTTGACTAAATAACCAAAGGACCAAAGATAGACAGCCCTTAGGTCCTCTCTGGACAGTATCTTACGACCTCATGGCTTCTGAGTTGCTTCTCTGGAGCAGTGGGTGGTGCAGACGGAACATACAGCTATTTATCAAAGACGGAGGAAAACTTTTGAACAGAACATGGATTTTTGATCAGAGGTTACACTTCCTCCTCCCGCTCGCATGGATCTGAGGAGAGCAGTCTGAAAGGGGAAGGTGTTACGCTCCAATGTGACAGACAGAGACGGCAGGTTAGCGCGAGGAGTGTAAAGACGTGCACGTGTTATTAAGGAGGACATAAAATGCAACATTGACAAAGTTGTTTTTCATAACTATTATATGGAAGACTATTGGCACCTTAATTCAATTGTCTATTCATTTGTCAAATGGTTATGCATTATGTTATTTTAGTATTTATTTTGTATTTGTATTTGTCAAAGTGTTTTTTTTGAGTGATAGACTATCGCTTCTCTCTGGCTGCTCCTGCTACAGAGACATGATCACAGCTTTTGGTTTTTTTATTGTATAAAATAAATCTCTCATTGTAGATTTGATGTCACTTAACTTGAGATTGTGTAAAGGGGCAGAGCACAGAGCGATGCGGCAAAACTGAATATTGTCTCTTTTTTTAAATGAATTTTGGTCATCATTGAGATTTCAGATGTATTAAGTTGTATGTATAAAGTTGCTATAGATTGTCACTATAGCCGGCAGAAGCAAGTCTTCTTAAACTAAACGTATGTACTGAAATTGCTACATTTTGTATTGATATATAAAAGTTGGTTTCAATAATTTTCAATACGAACCTGTTTAACTTATATCTGTTGTATAGTATGCGTATATACATAACACATTTTGAAAATAAAAAGGCAGGCAATAAATCAGCCCTCATACAGTAGGTCCCATTCCGTTTTGTCGCCTTTCACGCGTGAATCACACGAGACTCACGTGTGATTCACGCGTCTTTTATTTTCCCCCCTCCCAGTGACGTTGCAATGACCAAAACAACCACCAGGTGGCACTTGTGAGCAAGGTTACATTGGCGAGTTTCTGCCCCGCGCACATCGACAATCTGGTTAAAACGGGCAACTCCTTGTAGCAGGCCAGTCTCTGGAATAACCCGCAGACATTAAAACTACTGCATATAACGTAAACTTTTGCATCACGTTGGTGATCTTTCCAAAAAGAGAGAATATCGTTATGGAAAGAGAAACTATTGGTAATATAACGCTGAACGTTATCTGACTCAAACAGCTCCGCTGGTGTCTCCTCCCACTCAGAAAAAAAGCAGACGCCTTTTCTCTGGCATCTCTAACATTTATAATGAATACATAAATATAACAATCATAATGAAGATGCTTTCAAATAATTTAGCAAGCTGTAATTCATTTATTTTAACTGCCAAACTTCTCTCGCTGCTCCTCTCCTCTCCTCCGCAAATCACTAAATGAGGAAAAGGGAATATTCACTCAATCTATTTTGAATGTTACACATACAATATTAATATAGTCTAAGCACGTGGAACACCTGTAACCCGTGTATTTACCACAGACTGTAAGTATTAAAGTAATGAGGCCCCTGCTTTAGGCCTCTGCTGTGAGGCCCACACCGTCATCAGTCTCGGTGCCTCTGTGTAGATCACACGTCTGTCCTCGGGCTGGAGTGTTCTGAGGCTTTAAGCGGGGAGTCAGGAAGGAGCGATCCTGTTTGTCAGCATGATTTTTTTGTTTAACAGCCTCCCTGCGCGATTGCAAATGTACTCAAGGGACTCCCATACCGTGGCTCACATATATAATATTATATAGGGATCAGGAGCTTTCTGACCCGACCCACCCGCACCTGACATGACTCATATTTTTGAGGCATCCAACCCGCCCGAAACCGCGGGACCCGCGGGTTGACTGCGGGTTTCGGGCCGACCCGCGCATCTCGCATGTCCTGTTCAGGGCTGCAGGAGCAATTGTCCATTATTTTAATTGGACTTCTGGTCCATGCACACTGTAAAAAAGATAAAGTTAGTTCAACTCAAAATTTCAAAGCAACCAGCTGCGAAGGATTTTTGAGTTGAAGGCATTTCAATTTGGAGAGACGAGAAACGAAAATGGTTTTGAGTATTTATTGAGGTGGTTTGGCGCCCTAGGCCCCGGTGCGGCCTTCAGATCGGAGAGGCTCCTGCGATGATTATTCCAACCAATGAGCGATTGGGTCGGGGGTTTGGGCCACGTGACTCGCGTTTATTCTACCCCCCGGAAAAGTGGACTCGCCCGACTTGCCTGCCGCTTCGGCAGCAGAGCAGAGTGTGTGATAGCGCGGCGGTTTTTCAACTTATTCACTGATCCGCGGGGGTCAAAACAACCGTACCTGACTCAATATACCATCATTCTAAAGCTATGATCTGAGATGTATGTGTGTGGTGTTGGTTTTCCAAAACCCCGGTTACTTACCAGGTGTATGATGGCTATTAGGTATCGTCGGATTATAGCTCCGTAACCGCAACAGCTGAGAGATCCGCTTTCACCGTAATGCCATAAATAAAAATTGGTATTAATGATACTGTTTCCCGGTAAGAATTATCACCTCGCGGCGACTCATTAACCGCGCGGAATGCCGAGATATCCCGACTCCATTTTTTTTCAGAGTCCAGACGATCTGTGGCCCACTCTGCCTCATATTCTGGTGCAACTTATTAATTCATATCTCAGGAAATGAAACGGAATAGTCGAGAACAATCCACACATTTATGGCTCTATGAAAAAAATAGTTGATTGATAGTGGTGGTAGGCTATAACTTCTGCTTATTTTCTGGCGTCAAATCAAGAGACGAAGTTAGTAAGACGGCGACCTCTTTTCACACCACAGCGGGTTTCCACTGAGTCTTTCATTGCTAATTAAAGTTATGAGGCCGCCTGCTTTAGGCCTCTGCTGTTAGGCCCCACGTCATCAGGCTCGGGGCCTCGGTGTAGATCACACGTCTGTCCTCACAGGATGTTCTGGAGTGCTTTTAAGCGGGAGTCAAAGGAGCAGATCCTGTTTGTTCAGGCATGATTTATTTTGTTTAACATCCTCCCTGCGCGATTGCAAATGTACTCAAAGGGACTCCCATACCGTGGCTCACATATATAATAATATAAGGGATCAGTAGCTTTCTGACCCGACCCACCCGCACCTGCCGATGACTCATATTTTTGAGGCATCCAACCCGTCCGAAAAACCGCGGGACCCCGCGGGTTGACTGTCGGGTTTCGGCCGACCCGCGCACCTCGCATGTCCCTGTTCAGGGCGCTGCAGGAGCAATGGTCCATTATTTTATTTGGACTTCTGGTCATGCACACTGGTAAACAAGATAAAGTTAGTTCAACCAAAATTTTCAAAGCAACCACTCGAAGGAGTTTTGAGTTGAAGGCATTAACTTAATTCTTTCAAGTTTTGAAGAACTACACTTCTTTAGTTGTGTGCCCATTAAGTTTTCCAAGTGCTGCCAACTAAGTGTTTAAATTCAAGTTTACGCAATTGTCAAGACTGTAAAACTTACTTTTTTAAGTTCAGATTACTGGTCCTCCTACAATTAACTTACAATTTTTGAGTTTAAGATTAAGCTCCCCGACATTAAAAAAGATCAGTGGATTTTATTTATATACGCATTTCATGGACCAAGGTCACGTGGGAGGGCAACCGGAGCACCCGAGGAAACCTATGCAGACACAGAACATGCCAATTCCACACAGAAAGCCCTTTTCCACCGGGGGATTCGAACCCAGGACCTTCGTGTCAGAAGCGAGAGTGCTATCCACTCAGCCACCGTGCCGCACACACTGTGAACCCGAGGGGGAACTAATGTTCCTAAGACTGACAAGAGAATATAAAGGGCTACTTTGTGCTTGGCCCGGTTTTCCCCCCCGATTACGTTGGTAAAAATTCAATACAGTGATTTTTTTGGGCAAATTAGTTGTACAGAAATGTTGAATGCAGCTGTTTGCCATAACACATATTTATAGTGAGCTAACGCTGATAATTGACCTCACTATAGCTCGGTGAAACTGTAAAAACGACACTCACAATTGTTCACTACATACTCAGATTTTTGCATTCAGTGGACGAAGTAAATTTCCTCAGTTGGTACTGGAACTATCTTGGGAGCCACTTGAACGGTCAGAAGTTCACTACAACTTCAAAGTCAAATCAACTAATATATCAAATAAGAATGAACATTTCATCAGAAACTTCAGAAAGTGATGTCGAAAATCAGACGCATAGCAGGGATCTTTGCACACCAAGCAACATGGAAGTTTATTCACAACAGGTGAGATTCAGGCAAACATAAACAGGGAACACATTATAATTGGATAATTGGGCGTCAGTCCAGCTAAAACAACTGATACACAATCGTAAGGGGGGGGGGGGGGCAGATTAATACATCAAGAACATTGTGTGTCTTGTACGTCTATTTTATCTTGTTTTTGTACTACTATACAGGCCCATGGCCTTCATTGTCATAAAAGTACCAACTGGCAATTTATTGTCAGTGAATGCAAAAATCTTATAAAGGTGAACAATTTTGAGTTGTATTATTATAACAGTCCAGCACCAAGAAGTCGCATTACGGGTGGAGTGTTATAACAACATTATTTAAAAGAATAATAGAGGCTTATTATATAATGAATTCGATGTTTGCGTGTTTCCGTTATACATTTTCGGATGCCGCCAGATTCATTTTTTAAACATGATGCCAGAGTGTGAACATGTTTAATTATTGTCCAAATGCTTGAATTCATGCGGTTTTGGCGTGTTGGTGCCGAAGGTTGAAATGAATAGTTGGCTAGCCTGTAGAAACGTGTAAAACGATATTGCTAATACAAAGGTTTATGATGGGTGGGAAAAAAACTTTCTTTCTTGCCGTGTGTTTTACAAATTATAAATGGAGTTGGGCGATGAATGTCTGCTTATTTTAACTCTAGCAAACCCAGCGAATTGCCCCTGTTTTGAAAAGAAGATAGGTTGGCTGCTATACATGTGCATGGTATTGAAGTGTGCAATTTTACGTAATGACTAAACATCAGGGGCCTGGGGTGGGCGTTGTTTATGTCGTGGTGGGGGGGAGGGAGAGCTGCTTCTGTCCCGTGATTTTAGCAGTGGTATAAACCCTGAGGAACTAGCTTGTTTTCCATATCTGGGACCCAGCACATTAATTGACTCTATTTGTCCTGAGTGGTCTGGGAAGGTCTTCTCGTGCGTCGGCTCAATATGACGCTTAACAACGTGAAGTACTGCACACAACATTTTCACAGCATAAAGTGCACCACAGCACGGTCCTTCACAAACAACAAACCAAACTCTTGGTCCAGCAGACTGAATGGCCTAGGTTTTGCCCTTTTCAGCAGCTCGGCGTTGCCATTGTTTACATTTCTATCACTTCTGCTAGCTGTCATTCATATCGGCGCGAAAGACAGCTGAGAGGGGGCGAATCCACGTAGTGGGTCCTAGTGCCGGCAGTTAAAGCGCACAGACAGAGGCAGATGCTATTAATAGCCATAAAATGGCCCACATCAACATTTTCAAAGACTGAAAAACAGCTCGCCGTACACATTTAAACTAAAACAAGTGTAGGTTGAGGGAACATCAAATGAATCGGATGCATATAGCAGACAGACATACTGCGGTGAGGATTGGTGATTGGGAGGCACTACTTAATGACAGCATTTACTACATTATTAAAATAAAATAGCATTTAATCACCGATGCAATAACATTCAAAACTCCCTGCTGTAAAGAATGAGAGAACTAGCGTCTTTTAATAAACTCACAACCCATCTATTTTGCTGACTCCTCTGCTCCGCATCAAACAACATCTTTAAAGAAGAACAGGTGCGAGAGACGTGAGCAGAGAGAGAGTACTGTGCAGAGAGGAGAGAAGACGTGAGGCAGAGAGAGAAGACGTGAGCAGAGGAGAGAGAGCAGAGAGAGACGTGAGCAGAGAGAGAGAGACGTGAGCAGAGAAGAGAGACGTGAGCAGAGAGAGAGAGACTTGAGCAGAAGCGAGAGCAGAGAGGAGACGTGAGCAAGAGAGAAGACTGAGCAGAGAGAGAGAGACGCGAGCAGAGGAGAGAGAAGAGTGAATGTGAGGCAGAGAGAGAGACGGAGCAGGAGAGAGAGAGACGTGAGCAGAGAGAGAGAGCAGGAAGAGACGTGAGGCGAGAGAGAGAGAGACGCGAGCAGAGAGAGACGTGCGCAGAGAGAGAGAGACTGAGCAGAGGAGAGACGTGAGCAGAGAGAGAGAGATCGCGAGCAAGAGAGACGTGAGGCAGAGAGAGAGAGACGAGAGTCAGAGAAAGAGAGCAGAAGAGACGTGAGCATAGAGAGAGAGACGCGAGCAGTAGAGAGACGTGAGCAGAGAGAGAGAGACGAGAGCAGAGAGAGACGTGAGCAGAGAGAGACCGAGCAGAGAGAGAGAGGCTTGAGCAGAGAGAGACGTGAGCAAGAGAGACGTGAGCAGAGAGAGAGGCGTGAGCAGAAGAGAGAGAGAGAGATGTGAGGCAGAGAGAGACGTGAGCAGAGAGAGAACCGAGCCGCGAGTGGAGAGAGAGAGCAGAGAAGACGTGAGCAGAGAGAGGAGAGACGCAACAAGAGAGAGAGGCAAGAGAGACGTGATCAGAGAGAGAGAGAGACCGACAGAGAACTGACCGAGAGAGAGAAGACTGAGAAGAGAGAGAGAGAGACGTGAGCAGAGAGAGACGTGAGCAGAGAGAGACGTGGATCAGAGAAGGAGTCTCGGTCAGAGAGAGACGGGAGCAGAGAGAACTGAGCAGAGAGAGAGAGCAGAGAAGAGACGAGAGCAAGAGAGAAGACGGCGAGCAGAGAAGACGGTGAGCAGAGAGCGAGAGACTGTGCAGAGAGAGAGAGACGTGAGGCAGAGAGAGAGAATGACGTTGAGCAAGAGAAGAGACGTGGAGCAGAGAGAGAGAGAGACGTGAGCAGAGAGAGAGAGACGTGAGCAAGAGAGAGAGGTGAGCAGAGAGAGACGTGAGCAGAGATAGAGAGACGCGAGCAGAAGAGAGATCGAGCAGAGAGAGAGAGACGCTAGCAGAAGAGAGACTTGGACATAAAAAGAAAAGAAAGAGAAGAGAGAGAGAGAGAGACGGGAGCAGAGAGTGACGTGAGCAGAGAGAGAGGAGACGTGAGCAAGAAGAGATAGACCGAGCAAGAGGAGAGGCGAGAGCAGAGAGAGAAGAGAGAGAGTTGAGCAGAGAGAGGACGTGAGCAGAGAGAAGAGACTGAGCATCGAGAGAGAGAGGGTGAGCAGAGAGAGATAGAGAGAGAGGGACAGAGAGAGAGACGCGGCAGAGAGAGAGAGGGTGACAGAAGAGAGAGAGACGCGAGCATGGAGAGAGACGCGCGCAAGAGGAGAGACGCGAGCTAGAGAGAGAGATGCGGCATAGAGAGAGATAGGCAGCAAGAGAGAGAGAGAATGCGAGCAGAGAGAGAGAGATGCGAGCAGAGAGATGAATGCGAGCATAGCGAGAGAGGCGTGAAGCAGAGAGAGAGCGAGAGAGACGTGAGCAGAGAGAAGGTGAGCAGATTGAAGGAGATGCGAGAGAGAGAGAGAGAATACGAGCAGAGAGAGAGAGACGTGAGCAAGAGAGAGAGAACCCGAGCAAGAAAGAGACTGTGAAGCATAGAGAGAGCGGACGCGAGCAGAGAGAGAGGAGCGAGCTGAGAGAGGAGACGCGAGCGCGAGAGAGAGACGCCGAGCAGAGAGAGAGAGGACGCTCGAGCAGAGAGAGAGAGACGCAGCAGCGAGCGAGAAGACGCTAGCAGAAGAGGAGAGAGACGTGAGTCCGCGTGTCTATTTCCGCGCTCGGAGCCAGACGGCAGTGCGGTCACGTGAGCTGTCAGCAGCGGGGGTACAGCGCTGCTCCCGGGGCCAGAGCGGAGGATGTAACTAACGTTCGGTTTATCAAAACATATCACAATTTTTAACGTATAACACTAGTGAATTTCACCAGATTTTTCCGACATTTAAAGACAAGATGTATATAATAATTGTTAATGAAAAAACCATTTTGCCACAAGCCCACCAAAGATGGTCCCTCAGACAAGAATCCGAACCTGGTTCTCCCAGTCCCTGTATTTAATGCTAACCATGCGTCCAACATAGCACCGCTGGGCTAGACAGTTTGCACGCAGTCTATACCGAGCGTCCTAAGTCGCTGGCAGTGCTATAGCGGAAACTTAGCCTGCCACCTTGTGGGCGATAAGATGTAGCTAATTTTCACGCAGGCTGCGTGATTCCCGAAAAAGAAAAAGTGAATGAAAGACGACAACAACGAATGGACCTACTGTAGATGTGTAAATGACTGTCGTCTGCGATATATATTTTTATTTTGATATGACTTTTGAAGATCGTTGATGAATAGTGAGAATAGAAGGGGACCTAAAGTGAGCCGTTATCAATTATGCCTTTGTTGGACCTAGGAATGGAAAAACAACAATTGAGAGCAACAACATATTGAAAATGGCGTTGGGTATCAAGACCTAATTGCTTTAAGCTTGTCAAAGTAGAAAGGGGAGTATCCTACTAGTCAAAGGCTTTGGAAAGAGCATGGAATAGGAGCCCAGAACATATTTTGGTCAAATCAAGAAAATACATCATTGATAGCATTTAAACAGAGCATTGGTGGTTGAGTACCTTGATCGAAAACCCAGATGGATAGGGAGACAAAATGATAAATGCAATTAGGGTAGGGATATAACTTTTGGAAAATCAAATTTTCAAGATAACCTTTGCAACTCACAAATACTAAAATTTGGCCGAAAATTGTTTAAGTCAGTGGAAGTGCTTTTCAATACACTTAACCAATTTCATGGGAGTGGACTTTCTGGAATGTGGTATCTGGTTTAATTTGATATTTTTTTTTTGTTCCCTTAGATGTGAGTTTTTTGCGTTCCTTGTCCTGTCTTGTTGATTGTTTGCCCCTCCCTGATGTGCTACACCATGTGTCCACTCGGTGTGTGTAATTTAGACCCTGTGCTCATGTTCCCTCTTGGTTGTCGGCCCATTGTGTTTTCCCCCCTTCTCTTGTTCCCGGTTTCTGTTTTTTACTTTTTTTGGCATTTATTAAATTATATTACTTTTTGCAGTTCTGCTTTTGCGTCAGCTCTGACAACCAAGGATTAATCCAGACCAAAGAGGACAACAAGCGGGGCATGAAATTTGGCGAATAGACATGTTTGCCTCCTCCACCAACGACTCAAGTGGTGCTCCTTCAATCACTTCATGGAAATGGTGCACCAATGGTGTGTCACACAGGTCCATCTCTAAAAAATAAATAAAACGCTAACAGTAATTTAAAATGTATATTACAACCCAATGAGGTTTCAAACAATTGCCGGTACATAGTTTGGTTAGCCATTTTCTATGTTTCGGTCTTACGGATGTAACCTACCGCCGGGGATACCATTGCTGGTCGCGCTCTAATCATTACATAACCTACCAATAGAGAGTCTGTAAATTAAGGCCCAAATGGTCGCATGAATTTGGAACTAATCACAAATTTGGATTGGGCTAAGGCTCATAGTAGTATTCAAGAAATTGGTCTCTGGGCTGTGTGGAGATGAATCGGACAGAGGATCTTGGAGTGACGTCGTTGTTCATAGTTTATCCGCTCCGGTGTCTTCTATTAAATGAACCAAGACATCAATCCACGCGGCAGACATCCTCATCAGTTCCTGAAGTTTCGCAAGTGGGTTTTAAAACTAGCTATCCGTGAGAAGAGAGGAGGACACAACTGTGGCACTTGTGAAGGATCTCATCCAATTCTTGCAGGGTACTGCTACTTGGACTTGTGGTTCTGCCAATGCTCCACCAGAGTCGATTGGCTGAACACACCGGTCTGGGATCGAGGGCAAAGCTACTCCTTCAGGAATAAAAAAAGAAGTCATCGAGCTATTACGTAAAGATCCTCATTAATCTAGCATTCAAAATACACAGACTATAACCCCCCCTTCGCCCCTAAAAAATAATGAATAATTTTAAAAAGGCTGAAGATGTTGTAATAAATGTACACAAAAATTACCTTATAAATATCCATCCCTTTTCTTCCCCTTAATACATTCTGGGATGGGGGGTGGCAATCAGAGCTGGCACCAGTTCACAAGCACCTCATTTAGTAGTGTCTATAAGAATTAAAATCGACATTTAATAAAGGCAGAGCCACTGTAAAATTCTTAAATATTTGATAAAAACAAAACTAACGAAAATCTTTAATAAAAAGACTGTGTAAATACTTTTATAATTTGAAATCTTGCAGTGAATCATGAGGTGAGATGAGTGATGAGCTCAAACGCAGGAATGCCAGTAATAACGACTTTAATAATATAGTCCAAGGCAAAAAACACAAACGCCAAAATCCAAAGTACCATGACCTGACGGAACTTGACAAGACAATGAACCCGCAACCAAGGAGAGAAGCACAGGTACATATAGACCACAGACAGGACACAGAAGACACAGCATCAGGCTGGGCAGACAATCAACAGGGGAACAGACATGAGTTAAAACTAAATGACACCAGAGAACTAATGTCCAATGAAAACCAAATACAGAAATAAAAAATCCACACCATGACACAGTGGACCTCAGATCTCAGATAAACTACCAGGCCCACCATGGAGTAGTTTGGACTGCCCAAGGGGACAGGTTAAGAGATATTGAGGACCTAAGTGTCCCAGAGGGTTCATAAAAAAAAATATAAGCGAAATAAATAAATAAACAGGACTGAGATTATTAAAACATTCATAACAGCATATATTAAAATCAAAGGATCTTACAAAATTAATGTGCCCAAACACAAATACTTTTTTTGCAGAGGTCTTTTTGCGTTTTTCATGACATGGCTCAAACATGGATGGATGCTGTGGAAGTCAAAATCCTCTCCAAAATATTGCCCATAATTTAACATCATATTTTATGGAGAGGGTTTTCAATGAGAGCCGACAAAACGTCGTGGTCATGGAATGCAGCAGAACCAAAGACCATCGCACACAAACATTACAGGCCTTTTACAGACCTTTTTACAAACATTCTCATTGCATCGTCCAAAATGCCTGTAAACAAGGTAATATAATGGAGGTGTGGTGTGATCACAAGTAGCGAGAAGTAGCTATTGGCAGTGGTGAAGGCACCATTTGAAGGGTTTTCCTACCACGGTCTCATTCCATAAACTTGTTGTGTCTTCCTCTGCACTATGCACCCTGTAGCATCCTGGTAAACATTGTCCACTTTGCATCTTGAATGAAAATATTTAGTCCTTTTTGGACTAGCAGCATGATGGCCTTTAGGGTGTTGCATAATCTTCTGTATTTCACATCTCCATCAGCACCAGTTGGCTGTTCTGAAGACATTCAATGTGTGTCATGTGATAAGGTAGTAATTTTTTTCTCTGTACGAGGGGCTTGTCCTGCAACCAGACCAAAAACAACTTCCAAAAAGTTGTTCCTATTTTCCTCCAGGTACACATTTACCTACAATTTGTCTTGCCCTTGAGCTCACTGGTCTGCATATTAACTAGTCTGTGCGTGACCACGTGACCAGTAAGTCCACACCGGACTTCAAAACTATGTCAGTAGGCACTGGGACTGAAGCTGTTACCGTACAGCTTTAAAAATGACCAAAAAGCTGTACATGAAAGTGGCTTCTCTATTTTTGATGTTTTCAATAAAGGCCTCTTGAATCCAAAACTGCAAAATGGATGAACTTCTTTAGTCCTGCCGCAATTAAATGTTGGCCATTTTAAATCGGGGGAAAATAATTATCTTTGCATGATTTTTCCAATTTTTGCCATCATTTTAATTCCAAATATAAAAAAGGGGTGGTTTGGGTAGTGGAAATGAAAGAATTTGTCTTTCTTCAGCCTTGATAGACAGAGCCAAAATAGAAAAGGCCATACAAGAAAAAAAGAAACAGCTATGGTGGTGATAAGTTCACTTAACTGTAATTCAATCCAGGGCAAACTCAACGTTATGGGAAGAAGCATATTTTAAAATATGTACTTAACCTGAGGGTTTTCCCACATCAGACTAAAGTCGGAAAAATTTAAACAATTGCTATACCTGTTGACGGAATAATTCATTTCCCTTTTTTAACCTCAGTGTCTTCGATTTCCCTCTGATATTGGAGAATGGGGGAAGTTTTTTTTCCACTCAGTCTAAAATAATATATCATGAACTTTTACAATGTTACCTATATTTTCAGTGTCTTACTTGGCACCTCTAGTGTCTTCATCAGAAGAATCAGGAGTGGTTCCCACAGACAGACTAAAATAGAGTAGATCCTTGGCCATTCTATGACCTAAACTTTGGAAATAATACGTCCGATTTACGATTTTAGCTTGCATGGTGTTTGCATTATCCATTTGAGGTCACCGAATGGGAGTGGTCTTTGTCAAGTCATTAACAAATAGAAATAAATCTTTGACACACAAATAGAGGAAGCATCCAAATAACTTATACGGGGGTGGGGGAATAGTCCAGTTTAAAAAATTAATAAAAGGTTAATATTGACTGTGTGGGACCGTTGCCAAAAAACTAAGACTGTAAATCGGTTTCTCTCACAATTAATGTGCATCCACCAGGTACCTCCGAAGCAGTTGCCTGCGGAAATCATGTATCCGGGTCACAGTCAGGGCTCTGGGTAAAGTTTTCTCATTGGTTGGGTCTGCCAAGGTCATCCCAAAGGATCAAGGTACCAACTTCAAGTCAAAGTCCTTTGCACACTCCTCTCCCACATTGAGATAAACCATGTCACTCTATCTTATCTCCCCGAGAGTCAAGGTGCACTCGAAAACTCCAATGAACCATGAACCCACTAAACATCCGACGTCCACTCAACCCCAGATCACGTCATTATCGCGTCGGTCGGGTTCGGACCTTTTATTTACGTCCAAACGACGTCTGTCAAGGTGCGCATCTGGACGGTAAAACAATGACCGCCCTAGTGACGTGATAGACGTCCAATCCCACCTCCTCTAGACTTGGAAAACGGTCAATCGGCCTCCCGACGCAGTACGGTCTTGATCTAGCAATACAATTATATAGGCGTGGTAAGGCAATCTAGGTGTACCTGAACGGTAGCGTAGTGATTAAGCAAATGTGTGCAGCCTTGGATACGTGTGTTTCAAGGTCCACGGTGTGTATCATTATCTTTTACATAATTTGTTTTTCGATTTTAGCGAACAATTTTTCTGTTTGGTTAAAGACTAATAAATAAACACTCAACAAGGATTACGTAGTGGCTAATTATAAAACTTGTGAAATGTAAGGCATTTGTTTGCTAACATGCCTCAAGTTGTAAATAAGGGGTGAGCACTTGGAGATTATATGCAAATGCATGGGTTCACAATTTTATTATTAGCCACTACATTACTTATGTTGAGTGCTTTAAGTTCGTTTTTAACCAAACAGAAAAAAATTGTGTCGCTAAAAAGTGAAAAGTCAAAACCGTTTCGACGGGATTTTGAACCTGCGTCGTTGCACGGAAGTCCTCATTACGCAACCGCTACACCACTGCCAGGCATTAAGTTCTGACTACTGTGAAAAAATAATAGATAACATCCTAAACAAACGACGCACGACTTATACGAGGTTACAGCTCTGACTTGTGAGTCGGTCGAGGACCTGTGTTTTCCACGTCTAAGCGACGTGGGTGTGCATCGGACGTAAAGCAATGGCCTTCCGTCGTTGAATCTGTTACCTTCCTGTCGCTGCCCTGCTTTTATTTACTTGGAATCACCCTCTTCTAGTAAGTACACAGTCTGCACGTTTTTAGTATAGATGTACATGTTCCACAGAGAAAAGAGTTGAGACAGAAAGTAAGTTTTTTCTCACGTATACGTGAATTTGTTAGTATATTGTTGTGGATATTATCTGTAATTTTTTGAATTGCCAGTGCAGAATCTATAATAATAACGGCGGCATGCTCAGCTGAAAGGGAGGACACCTTTTTTTAGTTTGTTAAGTTAAAGTTTAAAAATAGGATATTGTTTTTCATATATCAAACTATTTTTAAGGCATCATTAGAATTCTTAGGTTAGACTGTCCAACAACTATGTGTTCAACAAGGTTAAGATTCTTGGAGTTTTAAAATAATAATTCAATTATTATCAAAAGTTACTGTAATATTTTCACAATGGTTTATAAACTGCAAAAAGAACAACAGTACTTAGTAAACAAAGTTTAAAACAGGGATATCAATCTTTAATATTGTGGACACTCCCATCTTTAAGACATCCCTGTGGATGTCATCAGTTTGAGTAGAGTTCAGGTGTGGGACCATGTGGGACCAGTTGTGACCATAGGAGCACACAGATGTTAACCTGCTGCAGAAAGAGAGTTTAATGTTCATGTAGGCTTTGTTAATAAATGATTTACTGTCTCCCAGTCCTTCAATGTCAGAGACTTTCACTTCTTCCTCACTGGGGGTGGGGCTGTTTGAAATGAGCCACTACAGTTGTTATTTTTGTTATTGTTAGCTGCGAAATATTAAATTATCCATTCATCTGCTGGTAGCAAGCTAACTAGCGCTTGCAACTCTATCAATTTCGTACTTTTTCTTATATATAACGTTAAAACCACCATATGTTAATTAAAATACATTATACCTTTGCTAATGCATTCAATGATTGTGAATCCATAGAGTATAAGATCATGATGTTGCAATAACTAATGTGTCTGTGTGTATTCCAATGTGTGCCATGTGTGTTTGAGTCCCCAACACTTACAGGTGTCAGACTGTGTTGAAGGTGTTCAAAGGTAAGGTATCACACTCTCACAACCTTGATTGTTCTTCTGTATTATTATGTTGTTTTTAGAATAAACCAATATTTGGTGTATTCTCTTTGAAAACATCATTTTCTCCAGATGTTCGGCAACTCACTCAAGTAGGAAAAGAGCAACAAGGGGAAATGCCCCCTCGGAAATGCAACATGGTGTATATAAGACAGGGTAAGTACTTTCATGGCTCAATTGTGTCCATGTGCAAAACCATGCACTTTGCAATTGTTTTTTACATGGATTACTCAATGACCAAAGCCTTATCCCAAGTTTCTCAGACCGATGTCGTTCACCCCCTCCAGTGTCTCAAGCGAGTGCAGTGCCAAGGTTGTATCAACATGGTGATGGATCGATGGTTTGAGGCATTAATAGAAAGTTTATGTTTTTTTGTTAATAATCACTTTCCACATATGGTTGAAACTAAACATGTCCACATTTTCAGGGTGCTGTGCTTGGACCTTGTGATGAAAGACAGAAGACCAAAGAGAGCACATGTTGGAACACCTCAACATTCAATAAATTGCATTCATCTGCCTTTCAGATTGGTGTTTTTACATGTGGGAAACCTAGAGTGTAGCGTGTGCCTGTTTTAATACTGATCCAAACATAGGTTCTACAATCAGGTTTTTTTTACTGTTGGCATAACTGTTCAGTACAGTAGTGTTCATAACACTGTGCCCTGTGTGCTTTAACGTGTACTTTGATGTATGAGAAAACATGATTTTTTAATGCAGCTCCATTTGCAATATTGCTGATATCCTTCTACTACATTGTTCTAAGGATTTTTGAATGCTGTGTTTATCGTTTATTGCCGCAGAGTCAAACTAATCATGATAAAGCTGCATGTCAGTATTCACAAGCTAAAATCTGGAACTGGTCTTCGCAGAAAATGTGAGACCAGGCTGCTTCTTGACAGGTTAAAATCCGGTTTAAAACACTTCTGTTATCTGCTCAACTGAGAAATTTTTATGAGAATTTGAATTTTTATCTTTTTAATTTACTGTCAATTATTTAAATTGAATGCCTGTTTGATGGTTTCTATCTTATGTTCCAGTGCTTTGATTTTCCCTTTTGTTTTTTGACTGTGCATACAAATAAACTTGCCTTGCCTATTGCTAAAAGGATGTCTCACCATAAGTGATTCTGCAGAGGTTAAGTAGGGTCAATAGAACTGTAAATGGACCCGTCATATAAACGTCAATATTTGGTCATATAAGACGTCGAGAGGACGACGGACCCGACCTGTTCTGTACCACTTTGCAACCTTGGAAGTACCGTGGCGCGACGTCATTTGAACGGCCAGATAACTCCAGCATACGTTGAAATGACAGTGTTTTGACATCTGCCTTGCTTAGTGAACAACAAAACGAACGGCATATGAAGGCAATATTTTGGTCATATGAAGCCGTTGGATAGACGTCGGACCCGACCAGGGTTCTGTACCACATAGCAACCTTGATGAACGACCAGATGACGTGGAAAATTACGTTGTTTTGACATCGGCTTGCTTATGGGAACGACTGAAAACGAACGTCATATAAACGTCAAGATTTTGGTCATAAGAGACGTTGATAGGACTCATACCCGACCGGATTTCCGTACCACATTCAAACCTTGCATTGACGTGCCATCAACCGAACATTTGGGAGGGTTGAGGTGACGGTCGGGAAACGACGTCGAGAAAAACGTTCATTCTAGCACCGCACCAGGTGACACTCTATTCGACGTTCACATTACGTTTGATTCAACGTCGGCTTGCTTAGTGGGAAGTCCAGATGATGAAGCACTGCTTTGAGTCACAAAGAAAGTGAAAGTGTGCCCCTTTCTGTTTGCTGCTGGAGAAGCTGTTGCTGGATGGTGAGGTTCAGCCCCGCCCAGCTAGTCTTTGGCCAGGAAGTCTGAGGTAAGTAAGTAATCTTTATTTTATATCCAGTCTTTTTCTCTGCACATCAGAGTCTCAAAGGAGCGGTTTACAATTGTTATTTTTGGGGCATTTGTCTCTCAGCTCCACACAGAGATGGGGAGCGGGGTCGGCCAGTATAGGAAGGCGCATGCCATAGCCTATTGTACATATTTTTTAGTGGTAAAGGGAAACCGAGTACCGGGAAGGAAACCTACGCAGACACCGTGGAGAACATGGCAAACTCCATTCAGAAAGGCCCTGTCCGACCGGATTCGAACCCAGGACCTTCTTTGCTTGAGAGCGAGAGTGCTATTCCACTCAGCCCACCGTGCCGCCCAGGTCCTTTGAAGGTTCGAAAAGAGCACCTCATTTAAACCTCAAAAGACTGTCAAAAACTCCATAGACATGTCACTACACTTTGGGATCGGTTTTAATAACTGAGCTTGCTTCCCCAGCCCGTGTCTTGGCTTCTGCTGACCGTAATGGAATGCACCATTTGACAAGAAGGCTATTGTCGAACAGCTTCTACCTGTGACACGGCTCTACTTCTCTTTACCGATTACCATGCTCATCAGTGTCCCCTACATTCTCTGTCTTATGTTTGTATACAAGAAGCTGAGTGACGCAAACTACGTCTTGCACACAGCCGTCGAAGCGGCGCTCAAGGGTCGCTATGTGGAATATGCTGAACTCTAACAGCACACGGAGTGACCAGCAAACACCGGCCATCCCCTGCGGTGATGAGAAGGCATCGCCTGTTGTTGCTCTACACCAAGGTGAGTTTTCTACTGAACCTGAAGATGGCTGAAAAGTGGGAAGTCTCAATGAAATCTTGTAAAACAACACCATTGATTTGCACCCTCTCTAATACACTAGACCCAAGGAGAAAATGATTGTTTTCAAATTATCCTGGACGAGCCCCCAATTTTGGCGGTATGACCAGGATAAAGATGAAACAAATAATTGAAACAGAGGAGCAGCTACACAGAGACAAGTGCAGTAAAAAACTATAGTTGGATGTCCTGTGGCTACTAACCGATCATACGAAGACTGGGTTCCAGGGGAGTGGAAAACGTAAGAATTCAGATCCTAGTCTGCAGAGTGGAACACTCAAGATAACGTCTGCCAGCGGGGGTTTCTCTTTCACACCAGCGTGAGGGAAAAGGTGTGAATTTCCCTGCCTGAACGACCCCACTCCCCGCAGCTCCCCGCACGTAAATTTGGACATGCACATAGCGGAAAACAAACAACAAATGGCGGCGGGTACACAAACGAGCTGTGGGGCTTTCGAGCTCGTGTTGCAGAGATGATAATTCTACTCCCTTCGTTCATCCAAACGAGACCTCGCAAAGTTTTTCGCTTCAGTTTCCATTTTCCACAACTTGCTGTTACAAATACAGAAGATGTTGGTGCGCTCCGAGGTCTGGCACAGGAAGTGGGTAATACTGCTCGGGAGGGGGTTTTCTTACCACTACTGGCGCGGGAGTGGCGCCTAGAACTACAATAGTTTTTCAACCTTGTCTGAAACGCTGAGAAATTTTGCGTAGGAGCCTGGTCCCGTTTCTGCAAATTAGAAGCCTGGAAATGTTTGCGCTGCCGTCTCAGTATAAACTCAGCCGGAGTCACTCATGGGTTTGGCAATATTCCTTGTTTAAAAAGCTAAACAAAAACGTATAACAGGTGGGAGTGGCGTCCGCCCCAGGTTGTGCCAGAACTAACAGAACTCTACAAAACTAGTCCACCAAAAGGAAATGAAACAAAAAATGCCAATCTTTTATCCTAAATAAGAGGTAGCGTGTAAAAAACAAGATGGCAACAACGGCTAAACTAATGCATCTAACAAAAACAGCTGAAGACGAAGAGGAGAGAAAATGAGCCAATACTAACATATTCCATGGCAAGACCTCTTCAAAAACGCCTTCTTTACTGGATGGACCAAAATAGGCTCTTGGGCCCAAAGCTCCGTTCCACCATGTGTGTCAATGCTGAGGTGGGTGAATTTTTTTTGGTCCACCTATTTACTTGCTTGAATTTTTGAAGTCATCCGGCGCAGAGTGTTTTTTTCCATAGACTGTTATATATTAACGGACAGAGTCACGCCTATCGCCGCCGTTCTAACTAATGGGCCAAAAAATGTGCTCTAACTGGAACAATCCGAATTGGCCGCGAGGTCGCCGCCCATCAAGAAAATGTGGTAAAACGCATCGGGATGCGCCAGCCGGTGCGGCGCAGCCCCCATTCATTGAACGAAGAACTTCAAAAATTCACAGCAAGTAAACTAGAGGGTGGACCAAAAAAATTCCCCCACCCCCCCCCTTTATATGTTTAATATATGGTACAATGTATGATTAAATATATGATTAATTGTTGAAACAGGTATTATAGATATATAAATATAATATATATTATAGCAAACATGGTGGATGCAATTAACACAGACTATTGGGCATCTACAAAAGCCCTAACTTTAGTTTCTTTTAATATCAGATAAAAAAACATATCAGAGGGTGGTTAGGTAAGTAGGGGGGGTACATTGTTAACAGTGCAAAATTCGGAGGGGCAATGAGTTAAACTATACTTACACAGGCAATAGTGCTAGTACTAAACTTAATATATTCAATGACAAAAATTTGGGACGATGCACCGTGGCTGAGCTAGATTATATATGTGGATGGGGAATGGAGAGAACAGAAGGAGTCTTAGTGGCAGGCCGGTATATGGGTTGTTATTATGATTAAGGGGGTTCTGTTATAATCATTTAAAAATATTGATTAAGGATTTTGAAGAAAGGAAAAAATATGATAAAGGAAAATAGTGAAAATAAGATGAAGAAAGAAGGGGATGTGGATTGATTTTAGGGTTGTATTAATTATAGATGTATTTGGTAAGGGATGTGAGGGGTTGGGGAAGAGGGGAAGAGTGAAGGAAGTAAGAGGGGGGATGGTGGTGAATTGGGGGGGGGAGGGTAAAATAAGGGATGGGTGGGGTAGTGTGGTGGGGGGTAGGATTATGTTTTGAAAATGATGTGATAAAGTGGAATGTAATGGGAGGGGGTATTGGGGGGGGAAGGGAGAAATTATGGTGTTGGGGGGTATGAGGAGGGAAAGGGGGTGGGATAAGGGTTTGTTGGTTTGTGGGTAATAGGTATTGTGTTTTTTGGGTTTGATATATTATTATGGTTTGGTGTAATATATTGGAGTGTTGGGTGAGTTGTTGATGGGGTGGGGGGGGGGGGGTTTGGGGGGTGTATGTGGAGGGGGGAATGGGATGGTGGAAAATGTATGGGAATGGGTTGGAAGGGGGGGGGTTTTGTGTAGGTTGGAGTTGGGGGGTTTGTGTGGGTTGTTAGGGGGTGGGGTAGTTGGGATATGGTTTGTGAGTTGTTTGATAAATAGGTAATGAGGTTGAATAAATTAGAGAAATTTTGGGTTTTTTTAGAATGTTTTGTAGGGGGGGGATTTGGGGGGGGGGTGTATGTGGGGTGGGGGGGTGGGGGGGGGTTGATAGTGGGTGTGGGTTGGTGGGTATGGGGGGGGTGTGGGGTGGGGGTTGGGGGTGTTTGTTGGGGGGTAAGTTGTGTTTGATAATGGGTGTTGGGGTTGGTTTGGTTGTGGATGTTATTTTGGGTAATTGGGGGGTATGATGGGGGGGGGGATTTTGGTTTTTTTAAGTTTGGGGGGGTGGTTTGGTTTGTTGGTTTGTGTGTGAGAGTGTTTAGGGAGGGGGAGTGTTTTTTTGTTATGTGGTGTGTATGTTTGGGGTGTTTAGTTTTGAGGGGGGTGTTTTGGATTAAGGAGTGGAATTAGAGTTAGAGAGTAGGGGGAGGGAGTGGAGGGGGAGAAGGGGTGTTAAAATGATGATGGTGGAGGAGTAGGTATATAGATTGATGATGGGGGAGGGACCGAGCACGTTTGGCAATTGTTAGGGTAGCCATTAAGTTGAAGAGGCGCTACACAGACGTTGTGAGGCTAAAAGTGAATGTTTATCTATTTGGGCCTAAAATGTCCCATAAAAATTTACCAGGTACATGTAAGAGCGCTATAAGAAACATATGTATGCAGTTTTTAAGCTTCAAAAAAGTTGATTTGGTGCGTAGTTGTCCTGTAATGACAGAAAAGTTTTATGCCCCGCAGAAACCCTTGGTATCACCAAAATGACAATTAAAAAAAACTTACTGTGAAGGTCTGCAAGGTGTGGAAAGTGACGTTTTTAAGTGCACCTTGGCCCGTCACTTCGCAGGATCGGTGCATCCGCATGTATGGTGGGTGGTTGGTCAACATCTTTGGTGACGGTGCTCATGAGACAAGCTTTCTCACCTCCAACAACAGAGCTTGGAAATTCTGAAAAAAAAAAAAAAAAAAACTACAAAGATTTTACAGACACCAACCCATGAAGACCAATATTGTTTTTGGTCCCAAGAAGCTACACATCTAAGGAATAATAATAATCATTACCAGAGCAAAGTTATAAAATGAACACTGACTTCATGTAAGACCACATGTGTCAAAGGTCAAGGCCCCGCGTGCCAAATCCGGCCGCAAATGAATTTACATGGCCCGTTGGCGCCATTGACGCACTATTACGTCAATTGCGGTTTCCCCCGCTATTGACATGTTCCCAATGTCTATTATATCTAATATGGTTTGGGGATAAGCTTGAGAGCATATTGAATCGGAGCCAGCAGGTGCAGCAGCGCTCTCTGGGCAAGGTTTGAAAACAGCTAGATGCACTTTTTTGTGCCTCTTTTTTCTCACTTTTGGTGATTGCAGTAAATCTTTTTAACTCTTCCTCTAACTCAACTGGGATATACAAGCTAGAAACAAAATTCTTTTTTGCTGATGAAAGTAACAGTCTATTCTTTCAGAATCTGGTTTCGGATTTCAGATAGTCCATAGTACACAATATTCTGTGGGTCCTGAAAATCTATAAAAAGCATCAGAAACGGCTGGCAATATGGGAGTACCTGTTCGGAAATAGGCGGACGGCAATGAGTTTAATAAACAATGAACAGTCCCGGCCCTCACGCTCGTCAGCAATTTGTTTGTTTTGGCCCTCTGAGTATGTTGACTTTGACATGCCTGATGTAGACTATATCATGCTCATCGATACCATGGGCTCATTAACAGTAACAATTATGATACAGAATACAGATTGTGGCTGATTGTGTATCACGTGGCCCCATCATATAGACAAAATGCTACCGCATTTCGTTGGCTTTTTGTGCCATGTGATACAATATTTGATGGTATAGATTCCGATACTATGCCTTAACTACCATGGTCCGCAGTTTAGAGTTTTCTTTATAGTAAGGGCCTTGCTCTGCTCTGCAACCTAATAGAAAGTCATCGCTTTCCTGGCTTTGATGATGTTGCGGGACCCTGGCTGAACCTCAACCACGTCCTGCACAGCTTCTCCAGCAGCAAACAGCACAAGGGACACACTTTCACTTTCTTTTGTGACTCAAAGCATTGCTTTTCCTCAACATGGACTTCCCACTAAGCAAGCCGACTGAAATCAACGGAATTTTGAACGTCGAATATAGGTCCAGGTGGGTGTGAATAACTTTTCTCGACGCGTTTCCTGCCCGACGTCCACATCAACCACCAAACTATGTTACTTTGAGGCACGTAATTCAAGGTTTAAGGTGGTACGGAACCGGTCGGGTCTGACGTCCCTAATCAACGTCTCATTATCCCAAAATATTGACGTTATAGGACGTTTTCCGTTTTCAGTCGTTCCCACTAAGCAAGCAGATGTCAAAACAACGTAATTTCAACGGCATCTGGACGTTTCAATCAAGGTTTGCCAATGTGGTACAGAACCGGTCGGTCCGGACGTTCCTATCAACTCTTATATGTCCAAAATATGCCTTCATATGACCGTTTCGTTTTCCGTTGTTTCCCACTAAACAAGCAGAATGTCAAAACACTGGCCTTTTCAACGTCTTCTGACGTTATCGGACGTTCAAATGACGTCGCGGCGCGGCCACGTTCATGCAAGGGTTGCAATGTGGTACAGAACCGGGCCGGTGTTCCGACGTCCTCTCGACGGCTTTATAGGGACCAAAATATTGACGTTATATACGTCCATTTACAAGTTCTATTGGACCACTTAACCTCTGCAGAATCCCTTACTGGTCGAGACATCTTTTTGGCAATAGGCAAGGCAAGTTTATTTGGTATAGCACAGTCCAAAACAAAAGGAAACTCAATGCACTGACAAAAGATAGAAACAATCAAACAAGGCCATTACAATTAATAACTATTGACAGTAAATTAAAAAGATAAAAATAAAATCTCTCATAAAATCGCTCAGTTTGAAGCAGAAACAGAAGTGGTTTTAAACCTGGAAGTTTAACATTGGTCAAAGAAGAAGCCCTGTCTCACATTCCAGGAAGACCGTTCCAATTTTAGCTTGTGAATCTGAATGCAGCTTTCTCATGGGTTTAGTTCTGACTCGGGGCAATAAACGAGAAACACAACGCTTCAAAAATCCTAGAACAACGTGTATGTAAAAGGATATCAGTCATTATTGCAAATGAGCTGCTTAATAATCATGTTTCTCCTACAGCAAAGTATACAAGTTAAAAGCACACAGGCACCGTTGTATGAACACTACTGTTACTGAACAGTTCATGCCAAAGTAAAAAAAACATGATTGTAAGCACCTATGTGTGGATCGATATTAAACCCAGCGCACCTCCCGCTACACTCAAACGTTCCCCAGATGTAAAACACAATCTGAAAGGCAGAAGCAGCCATTTTATTCGAAGGTTGAGGTGTTCCAACATGTGTCGTCTCTTGGTCTTCAGCAGTCTCTCATCACAAGGTCCAAGCAACAAGCACCTTGAAACTGTGGAACATGTTTAGTTTTTCAATTCAACATAATGTGGCAAAAGTGAATATAACAACACATGATAAACTTTCCTATTAATGGCCTCAAACCACTCGATCCATCATCCGATGTGAATACAAACCTTGGCACGGCACTCGCTTGAGGACACCCTGGAAAAACAGCTCTGTGTACTGAGAAACTTGGGATAAGGGCTTTGGGTCATTGCGTAAGTCCATGTAAAACAATTGCAAATGTGCATTTGTGTTGGCACATGGACACAAATGAGCCTGAAAGCTACTTTACCCTGTAATTAACTCTACCCATGTTGCATTTCCGAGGGGGCATTTTTCCCTTGTTGCTCTTTTATCCTCATCTTGATGTAGTTGCTGAACATCTGAAAAAAGGATGTTTTCAGAAGAGAAATACACCCAAATAATGGTTTTATTCTAACAACAACATAATAATACAGAAGAACAAACAATGTGTGATAGAGTGTGATCTTCACCTTTGAACACCTTCAACACAGCTGACACCTGTAAGACTCATACACACATGACACATTAGGGAATACACACGAACATTAGTTATTGTCAACATTCAGAAATTATACTCTATGGATTAGTCACAATAATTGAACTGCATTAGCAAAAGGTAAATGTATTTTAATTAACGATATGGCTGGTTGTTTAAAGTTTATAAGAAAAAGTAAGAAATTGAATAAGTTGCAAAGCGCTAGTTAGCTTGCTACCGAAGCCAGATGAATGGATATGTTAAAATTTGCGCCTAACATAACAAAGAAAATAAACAACTGTAGTGGCTCATTTAGAACAGCCACCGTGAGAAGAAGTGAAAGTCTCTGACAATGACGACCTGGGAAGACATTAAATCATTTATTAAACAAAGGCAATACATGAAAATTATACGCTCATACTGCAGCAGGTAACATCTGGTGTGCTCCCTTGGTCCCACCTGGTCACACAGGGTCCCACAACCTGACCGCAACTCCAACTGATACATCACAGGTGTCCTAAATGATGGGAGTGTCCCAAATATTAAGCTGATATCCCCCCTGTTTTTTAAACTTATTTACTAAGGACTGGTTTGTCTTTTGGCAGTTTTATAAACCATTGTGAAATATACAGGTAACTATGAAAAATAATGAATTATTATTTTAAAACTCAAGAATCCTTTTAACCTTTTTTAACACATAGTTGTGTTGGACACTGAACCTAGAAATTCAATGTGCTAAAATTAGTTTGAAATATGAAAAACAATATGCATTTGTTAGAACTTTAACTTAAAAACTAAAAAAAAGGTGTCTGCCCGTTCGACTGAGCAGCTGGCCAGCCGTTTTTTATTAAAGATTCATGCGACTGAGCCAAATTCAAATACAGATTAATATACAAAAGTAAACTTAACACATTCCACGTTACGTGTGAAAACAACTTACTTTCTGTCTCCAACCCTTTACAATGTGGAAATGATACATCAATATCTAAAAGACTGGGTGCATACTGTGTTACTTACTAGAGAGGGTGATTCCATTTAAATAAAGGCAGGGCAGCGACAGAGGTACAGATTCAACGTCTGGGGAAGGCATTGCTATTACGTCCAGATGCACACGCCTATACGTCGAATTAGAACGTGGAAAACAGAGTCCTCGCACCGACGCTCACATGTCAAGGCTGTAACTGCGTAAAGTGCTGCGTCTTTGTTTTAGGAATGTAATCTATTATTTTTTCACAGTAGTCAAAAAAATGCCTGGCAGTGGTGTAGCGGTGCGTAATGAGACTTCAGTCGCAACGACCAGGTCAAATCCCGGGCGGAACAGTTTGACTTTTCACTTTTTAGCGAAACAATTTATCTGTTTGCTTAAAAACGAAATAAACACTCAACATAAGATTATGTTGTTGGCTAATATAAAACTTGTGATACCCATGCATTGCATAAAATCGTCAAGTGCACCACCCCTTATTTACAATCGTTGAGATTGTTAGCACAACAAATGCATACAGTTCACAAGTTTTATTATTAGCCACTACGAATCGCTATGTTGAGTGTTTAATAGTCGTTAACCAAACAGAAAAATGGTTCGTAAAAATCCGAAAGCAAATAGGTTAAGATAATGATCAACACACCTTGACTTTGAACACACGTATCCAAGGCTCACACATTGCTTAATCACTACGCTACCGTCAGTACACCTAGATTGCTTCACAGCCTATAGATTTGTATTGCTAAGCAAGACGTACTGCGTCGGAAAGGGCCGATGACCTGTGTTCCACGTCTAGAGGAGGTCGGGGATTGGACCGTCATATCCACGTATATGGGGATGTCATTGTTTTTATACGTCAGATGCGCAACCTTGCACAGTACTCGTTTGGACGGTCAATAAAAGGTCACGACGACCGGACGCGATATTGACGTGATCTGGAGGTGAAGTGGACGTCGGATGTTAATGGGGTTCATGGTTCAATGGAGTTTTTTCAGTGCCGCTTGACTCTCAGGGGTGAAAAGACTAGAGTGACAAGGTTTTATCTCCATGTGGGAATAGAGTGTGCAAAGACTTTCGAGCTTGAATTGGTACTTGAACACTTTGATGACCCTGGGGCATGAACCAATACATGAGAAAACTTTAACCAGAGCCCTGACGATGACACGGATACATGAATTATTCCGCAGGCCAACTGCTTCGGGGTACCTGGGGGATGCACATAATTGTGAGCAAAACCATACAGTCGTAGTTTTTGGCAAGGTCCCCACCCAGTCAATTTTAAACCTTTTATTATTACTGGGGACCCCGAATGCTCCGACCCCCGTATAGTTATCTTGATGCTCTCTATTTTTGTGGTAAGAAGATTATACTATTGTAATGACTGACAAAGACCACTCCCCATTCGGTGACTCAAAGGATAATGCAAAAACCACATGCAAGCAAAATCGTAAAATCGGACGATATTAAGATCAAAGTTTGGGTAAATAGAATGGCAAGGACTCGCTATTTTAGTCTGGTGTTGGGAACCACGTCCTGATTCTTCTGATGAAGACATAGAGGCCAAAGTTTTAGACAATGAAAAAGAAAAACATTTGTAAAATGTTCATGATCATAATATTTTAGACTGACGTGGAAAAAAACGTCCCCCATTCGCCAATATCAAGGGAAACGTACGACACTGAGGTAAAAATGGGAAATGAATTATTCAGTCAACAGGTATATCATTTAAATTTTTCCGACTTAGTCTGATGTTGGGAAAACCCTCCAGGTAAGTAATATTTTAACAATGATGCTTCTTACCATAACATGTTTGAGTTTGCTTGGATTGAATTATCAGTTTAATTGAATTATCACAACCCTTGCTGTTTTTCTTTTATTTCTTGGTGCCTTTTCTATTTCTGGGCTCTGTCTCAAGCCGTGAAAGAAAGACAAATTCTTTCAATTGCCCACTTACCCAAAGAGCCACCCCTTTTTTATATTTGGGAATAAAAATGATGGCAAAAATTGGAAAAATCATGCAAAGATAATATTATACCTGATGTTAAATTGGACAAATTTAATTGGCGGCAGGTGACTAAAATGACAGTTCATGCCCTTTTGCAGTTTTGGATTCAAGAGAGCATATTATAGAAAACTCAAAAACTAGAGAAGCCACTTTTCATGGAACCAGCTTTTTTGTACATTTAAAGACTGTATCGGTAACAGCTTCGTCCCAGTGCCTACGGACCATCGAGTTGGAAGGCCGGTGTGACCTTACGGGCACGTATGGCTCACCGCCCAGAATAGTTAATAGCAGACCAGTGTAGACCAGGCAAGACAAATTAGGGTAAATTGTACCGGAGAAAATAGGAACCCCTTTTGGGAAGTGGTATTGAGTCTGGTTGCAAGGACAAGCCCCTCTAACAAGAGAAAAAAAAATAATACCTTATCACAATGAAAACCACATTGAATGTCTTTCAGAACAGGCCAACTGTGTGCTGATGGAGATGGTAATTCAGTAGATTATGCAACACCTAAAGGCTCATGCTGTACGATCCAAAAAGACTAAATAATTTTCCATTCAAGATGCAAAGAGACATTGTTTACCTGGAGGCTACAGGGGTGCATAGTGCAGAGGGACCAGACACACAAGCCATTTTTATGGAATGGAGAACCGGGTAAAGAATCCCTTCCAAAAGGTGCCTCAGCCACTCGGCCAAGTATCTACTTCTGCTACTTGTGAATCACACCACACCATCCCATTAATACTTTTTCCAGGCATTTAAATGACAATGCAATGAGAATGTTTGTAAAAAATGTCTGTAAAAGGCCTGTAATGTTTGTGTGGCGGATGGAACTTTGTTCTGTCTTCATTCGCATGACCACGACGTTTGTCGGAACTCTCATTGGAAAAACCTCCTCCTATAAATATATGTTAAATTTATGGGGCATATTTTTGGAGAGGCTTTTGACTTCCACATCATCCATCCATGGTTGAGCCCGATTTCCATGAAAAACGCCAAAGACCTCTGCAAAAAAAGATTGGTTGTGTTGGGCGCATTAATTTTTGTAAGCTACCTTTTGATTTTAATATCGCTTTATGAAGTTTTCATAATCTCAGTCCTGTTTATTTAACTATTTCGGCTTATAATTTATTTTATGGAACCCTCTGGACACTTAGTCCTCAATATACTCTTAAGCTGTCCTAGGGAGTCCAAACTACCATGGTGAGCCTGTAAGTTTAGCTGATGATTGAGGTCCACTGTGTCCATGGTGTGGATGTTTTTATTTCTGTAGTGGGTGTTCATTTTGACATTATTCTCTGTTTTTCATTTCAGTTGTACTTCATTCCTGTTCCCCTGTTGATGGTCGGCCCGCCCTGAATGTGTTTCTTCTGTGTCTGACTGTGTCTAGTATGTACCTGTGCTTCTCTTCCCTTTGTTGCTCGTGTTCATTGTCTTGTCAAGTTCCGTCCTTTTCCTGGTACTTTGGATTTTGGAGTTTGTGTTTTTTGCCTTTGGACTTAATTTTAGTAAAATCCTTTATTATGGCTTATCCTTTCCTGCGTTTGAGTCCCTCACATCATCTCACCTCATGATACACACGGCAAGCTTTCAATTATATAAAAGTATGTACACAGTCCTTTTATTAAAGTGTTTAGTTAGTTTAGTTTTTATCAAATATTTAATAATTTACAGTGCTATGCAGTTATTAATGTAGATTTTAATTATATATATACACTACAAATGAAGGTGCTTGTGAACTGTGGTGCAGCTCTGACGCCACCGTCCCCCATCCAGAAATGTATTAAGGGGAAGAAAAGGGATGATATTTAAAGGCAATTTTTGTGTACAATTCCTTACATTCATTTCAAGCTTTTTAAAATTATTCAATATTTATTTTTGGGGCGAAGGGGGGGTTATTAGTCCCCCCTGTGTACTTTTGATTGCTAGATTTAATGAGGAGCTTAAGTATAGCTCGATGAATTTCTTTGTTTATCCTCCTGAAGGAGTTCGCTTTGCCCTCGATCCCAGACCGTTGTGTTCAGCCTATCGACGCTGGTGGACATGGCGAACCACAATCCAAGTAGCAGTACCGCTGCAAGAATTGGATGAGATCCTCACAAGTGCCACAGTTGTGTCCCTCCGCTCCTTCTTCAAGGAGAGCTATTTTTAAAAACCACTTGCGAAAACTCAGAACTGATGAAGGGGATGCTGCCGCCCGTGGATGATGTCTTGGGTTCTTATAGAATGACTATCCGGGAGGACGGATTAAACAATGAACAAACGACGTCACTGCATCCAAGATCCTGCCTTACGTTCATCTGGCACACAGCCCAAGAGCCACGTTATCTTGAATACTACTGATGAGGAGCCATAGCCAATCCAATTTGTGATTAGTTCCAAAATTCATGCCGAACATTTGGGCCTTAAATTACAGACTCTCTGGTAAGTCTATGTAAAGATTAGAGCGCGACCAGCATTGGTAACCCCGCGAGGTTACAATGGGTAGAGACATAAACATAGAAAATGGGCCTACCAAACTTTGGTACAGGCAATTGTATGAAACCTCAGTTTTGGGGGGTTTGTAAATATACATTTTAAATTACGGTTTGTTGCAGTTTTATTTGAGTTTTTTTAGAATGACCCTGAGTGACACACCATTGGGTGCAACATTTCAATGAAGTGAGTTGAAGGGAGCACCACTTGATGAGTAGGTGTGGAGGTGGAACCTGTTTCTAGTCGCCCAATTTCATGGCCCAGCGTGTGGAGACCTTCTGTGGTCTGGATAATCCGTGTTGTCAGAGAATGAACGCAAAACAGAACTGCAAAAGTAATATAATTTAATAAATGCCTAAAAAAGGGTAAAAACTGATATACCGGAACAAGAGAAGGGGGAAAAACATCAATGGGCCGACAACAAGAAGCATGAGCAACAGGATCTAAATACACAACAGGTGGACACAGTGTAGCACATCAGGGAGGGGCAAACAAGCAACAAGACAGACAGGAAGCATATGAGGGGGGGAGGGGGCGGGGTTGGGGGGGGTGGGGGCACACATAGGGAACAAAAAAAAATATCAAATTAACCAGATACAATAACAGAAAGTCCACAAGACCATGGAAATTGGTAAGTGTAGTTGGAAAGCAGTTCCACTGACTTAAACAATTTTCGCCAATTTGCTATTATTTGTGCAGTTCAAAGTTATTTGAAAAATTTGGATTTACCAACAGTTATATCACTACACTAATGCATTTCATATTGTTCCCTATCCATCCTGGGTTCCGATCAAGGTACTCAACCACCCGCTCTGTTAAAATTATCAATGAGTATTTTCTTGGATTTGACCCAAAATATTCTCTGGGCTCCTCCCCCCCCCCCATATTCCTATGACATTCCAAAGCCTTTGATCTAGTAGATCACCCCTTCTACTTGACAAGCTTAACGCAATAGGTCTTGATACCAACGCCATTTTCATATGTTGTTCACATTGTCCTGAGTCCCCAACAAAATGCATAATTGATAAAGGGCGTTTCCACTTTTAGGTCCCTTCTATTCTCAATATTCATCAACGATCTTCCTCAGTCATATCAAAATAAATATATTACCAGAACGACGTCATTTTACACATCGACATTAGGTCCCCATTCCGTTTTGTCGTCTTCATTCACGTTTCCTGATCTCGGGAATTCAAAGCAGTCTGGCGTGAAAAAGAGTACATCTTAGCGCCACAAGGTGGCAGGCTAAGTTCCCTTAGCTCTGCCAGCACTTAGACGCTCAGGTATAGGGGGGGGGAGACTCTGCGTGCACACCTGTCTAAGCCCAGAGGGTAGCGATTGTTGCCAATGGTTTAGCATTAAATACAGGGACCTGGAGACCCCAGGGTTCGATTCTTGGTCTAGGCACTCTTTTGGTTCTTGTGGCAAAATTGTTTTTTCATTAAACAATTATTTAGATAACATCTGTCTTTAATGTCTGAAAAATTCTTAGGTGGAAATTCACTAGTGTTATACGTAAATATTGTGATATGTTTTGATAAACCGTACGTACGTTACATCCTCCGCTCTGGCCCCCCGGGAGCACTGCTGTGAACCCCCGCCGACAGCTCAGGACCGCACTGGCGTCTGGGCGCCCGATGCGGCGGACCATAGACACGCGGACTCACATCTCTCTCTCTCTGCTCGCTCGCGTCTCGCTCTCTCTGCTCGGCGTCTCTCTCTCTCTGCTCAGAGTCCTCTCTCGTCTCTTCGCGCGGTCTCTCTCTCTCTGCTCGCGACTCTCTCTCTGCTCGCGTCCCGCTCCTCTCGCGTCGCGGGTGGCCCTCTCCTCTCTGCTCAACACGTCTCTGCTCTGCTCGTGGCTCTCTCGCTCTGCTCACGTCTCTCTCTCTCTGCTCGATCTCTCTCGCTCTGCTCTGCTCGCAAAGCTCTCTCTCTCCTGCTCACCTCTCTCTCTGCTCACGTCTCTCTCGTCTCTCTCTCTGCTCACGCCTCTCGCTCTCTGCTCGCATCTCGCTCTCTGCTCGCATCTCTCCCTCCTTCTGCTCGGCAGCGTCTCTCTCACTGCTCGCATATCTCTCTCTCTGCTCGCAATCTCTCCTCTCTGCTCGCGCTCTCTCTCTGCTCTGCAGTCTCTCGCATCACTGCGCGCCGGTCTCACTCTCTCTGCTCATCAACCTCTCTCTCTCTCGGCTCCCGAGTCGTCTCTCTCTCATCTGCTCAGACCTCTCTCGTCCTCTCTCTCTCTGCTCCGCTCTCTCTCTCTCTGGCTCACGTCTCTCTCTCACGGCTCAACGCTCTCTCTGCTCACCTCTCCCTCTCTCTCGCTCTGCTCACGCCTCTCTCTCTCTGCTCCGCGTCTCTCTCTTTCTGCTCACGTCTCCTCTCTCTCAGCTCCACGTCTCTCGCTGCTCACTACGGTCTCTCTCTCTCGTCTCTGCTCACGTCGCGCGTCTCTCGCGTTCTCTCTCTCTGCTCCGCATCTCTCTCCTCTGCTTCGCTCTCCTCTCTCCTGCTGCACGTCTCTCTCTGCTCACCTCTCTCTCTCTGCTCACGTCTCTCCTCTCTCCTGCTCAACCACAGTCCCTGCTCTCTCTCTGGTCATCACACGTCTCTCTCCGCTGCCACAAGGCTCTCTCCTCTCATCTGCTCACACTCTCTCTCATCTGCTCACGTCTCTTCTCTCTCTGCTCCGTCTCTCTCTGCTCGCTCTCTCCCTCTCTGCTCACCGTCTCCTCTACTGCTCTCTCTCTCTGGCTCACACTCTCTCTCTGCTCACGAGTCTCTCTCTGCTCGCGTCTCTCCTCTCTCGGCTCACGGTCTCTCTCTGCTCACGTCTCTCTCTGCCAAGTCTCTCCTCCTCTCTGCTCAACGACGCTCTCTATCATGCTCCACCGTCTCTCTGCTCGCGTCTCTCTCTCATCTGGCTCACGGCTCTCTCTGCTCTCTCCTCTCTGTTCGACGTCTCTCTCGCTCTCTCACTGTCTCTCTCTGCCTCTCTCTCCACTCGCGTCCTCTCTCTCTGCTCACGTCTCTCTCCTGTCCCTCTCTCTCTCTCTCTCTGCTCACGCCTCTCTCCTCTCCCCTTCCTTGCTCAACGGTCTCTCTCTGCTCACGGCTCTCTCTCTCTGCGCACGCCTCTCTCTCATCTGCTCACGTCTCTCTCTCTGCTCACGTCTTCTCTCTGCTCAAGTCTCTCCCTCTGCCTCACACGTCTCCTCTCTGGCTCGCGACCGCTCGCTCTGCCTCACGTCTCTCTCTGCTCTCTTTCTCTGCTCGCAAGTCTCTCTCGGTCTCTGCTCACGACTACTCCTTCACATGCTAGCGTCTCCTCTCTCTCTGCTCACGTCTCTCCTCGGGCTCACGTCTCTCTCTCTCTGCTCACGTCTCTCTACTGCTCGCGTCGCTCCTCAGCTCAGATCCACGGTCACTCTCAGCTCTCTCTCTCTGCTCACGGTCTCTCCTCCTCTCTGCCACGTCTCTCACCTCTGCTCGATCCTCTCTCCTCTCTCCCTCGCTGCTCGCGTCTCCTCCTCTGGCTCACCGTCTCTCTCTCTCTGCTCACGTCTCTCTCTGCTCCTCCTCTCTCTGCTCGACGTCTCTCTCCTCTCTGCTCACGTCTCTCTTCTCTCTTGCTCACGTCTCTCTCTTCTCTGTCTCTCTCTCGCTGCTCACGTCTCTCTCTGCTCTCTCACTTGCTTCCACTCTCTCTCTCGTCTGCTCACGTCTCTCGCCCGCTCTGCACACGGCTCTCCTCTCCTCTGCTCCACCTCCTTCGCAGCCTTGGTTCTTCTTAGAGAGTTGTTGATGCGGAGCAGAGAGTCAGCAACTAGATTGGGTTGTGAGATTATTAAAAGAAGCGAGTTCTCTCATCTTTACAAGCATGGGAAGTTTGTGGAATGTTTATGCATCGGTGATAAAATGGCTATTTTAATTTTAATAATGATAGTAATCTGAACATTTTACAAGTCCAGTGCCTGCCGTCTCGTGTTTACAAGGTCGCGCATGTGAGTCGCATTGAGGTTGCCTCGCACCTTTTTCATGATCCTACCCCGGGTCCATCGCAACATTTTTCCTTGTAGTATCCTGAGGCGGGGGTATCATAACCACCCTGCTACGCGGTGCCTTTTCGTCTTTGTGATTTGGGTAATCGGAATTAGTAGGGGGCTATTGCACCATGTTCTAGGCTTCGCTCTTACGTGACCAACGCCTCCCTCACCGCGAACAGATGGCTGACGGCCGCTCAAACGATCGAGCCCAAGTCTGAATGCATCTAACTGTGCAGCCCGAGGTCACCGGTCTCACCGGGGTCCGTGAGCAAGATACAGCGATAGGCGGGAGAGCTTGGGTACTAGGGTGCAACCGGGGGGCAGCGCATCGCACCTGCCCGGCGTAGGACAGGGGCAGATAGGTCACGTCCGGGTGCCCTTTATGCACACGCCATTGTTGGAACGACGCGTTCGGGTATGCCTAGGCCGCGGCCGCCCTCAGCTGCGCTCCTGGCTCCACTCGTTGCGCACGGGGCCTCGTCATACGCAATTCCTGGCCGAGATGCCAAGGTCTGTGCTTGTCTTGTTTATTTATATCGGGTCGCTACGTTGGTAGCCGTGTGCGGCTCTCATGTCTAACTCTGGGTGATCGGGGCGAGTCTACAACGAGGGTGTTCGGCAGGCGGCCGATGGACCAGGGAATGGTAATGAGGGGACAATGCATGACGAAGAAAAACACGTTTACTGGAGCATGATGCACCTAAGCGGGACTATACAGGGGCTCCCCTGTTTATACAAGAAGACGTGTGCAGACAACGCTGGAACTTCGCGACGTACACCATGGGCGACCGTTAGTAACACTCTTCCCCTGGGGAAGGTAGGTGGATAACTTCCGGAGTGGGGCACAACTAGAACCCATTGTGTCCAACCAACAATATACTCGACCGCAGAACAGAGGCGGTGTGACAATTGGGCCGACACATAAGTACATACACCTCATTGTTCGTTCAGTGTTACTGCGCTCCGGAGATAGGTGGCGCGCAGGACCGCGTGAATGATACGCGCTCCGGGCTGCGGCCATAACCACGCGAGCCCGTAATCTGGCAGTGTACGCACGCAGGGAGCGAGGATGGGAAACAGGAGCAGCTCTGTCCTTTATATCGGGTGCACCCTCCGTCTCCATGCGATCGCGATGGGTGTGTCCCCAGCAGGGGACTCGGAGTGGAGCCGGTTGCACAAGAGAGTACGAGAACGGCCACTTAAGGTACGGATACAGGTCACGCAGAAAGCTGCGGTGCGTGGCAGAATCTTTGACTGGCGGGATGCACAGCAAGATGAGCGGCGCACCAGAGCGGTGTGGGCCGGAGCGATTGTCGGAGTAGCTGTTCAGGTCGCTATGGAGTTCCACATTCTCATACTGGTCTCTTCTCTTTGCACCCACGGCGTAGTAGTGGTTTTGAGCCGTTGTGCGGTGCACCCGTTTTACCTGGAACACAGCCATGCGGCTGCTACTTAAGGTGTGCGTTCGCCACCCTCTAGCCGGCCAACCGGCCGGCGTCTTTCGGCATACCGCAGAGGACGGGCATGAACATATACCCGCCTGTGAGGACAATGCCCATCGAAGCTTTGTACAGGCCCCCCCGTGAGGTCACCGGCGAGTCGCTACGCCGGACGGCTTGGAGCGCTCATGCACGTGTTGTCGATTGCCGTGCCTGGTCAGCGTCGGCACTTGCCGGTGCGCACTCTCCTGTTCTGTCCCTCCCCCCCCCGATTGCACGCTAATAACGCGCGTTCGCTAGTTGTGGCAACTCCGCGAAACAGAGCAGTGGCTCCGACCTGTGTTGAAAGAGGCGGTGACGCTTAGCCTTGTCCCCTGCCCGACTGCCGACCGCCCGTGTGCCTTCACAGTCTGTGTTCTTCGCACTTGCGGCACATGCATCGCCCTGTGCGTCTAGCTTGGGTCACAGAGGACGTTGAGTTGGTGGCAAGCTGAGAGAGTGATACCACCTTGGGGTCCGGAGCGGAGCATGCAGAGGCAACAGGCGGTGTGTGTCATCCTGGGCACCGGGACGGGGAGAAACACACCCACAACCACCGTGAGGGCTTTACCGGGACCCCCGGGGTCAAGAAGCTCGGTTTGAGTGGAGCGGGGGGTTAGGACAGGGGGGCTTGGGACAGGACCGGAGGCAACTGGATAGTGGACGTGGGAAGACGGTCACTGCCCAAGTTGGGCGCAGGACACAGGGCTGCGGCGATGCAGCCCTCGTGGAGTGAGAGGATCAGAGACAACTGTTTAGAGTCAATGGCGACTGCCAGTGGACCATGCTTGTCGCCACCCCCACGGTCTGGCGTGCAGTTCTACAGCCATTAGGCGCTACTGGGATGGTCGATGGGGGTAGGACCCTATAGAGGGAATACTTGACCCTGGCTTACCGTGTCCGGGTCTCGGTTTTCAGAGTCGTCTGTGACAGTAGGTGTCTGTTAAGACTCCTGCGGTCGGTGACGTCGTGCCGTCATCCATTTTCACCAATCGGCTTACGGCGTGCTTCTTCGACTAGGCGGCGCTCCGTGAGCCTTGGCGTTGCGACGGGCCAAAGCTCGCGGGGTGATGGTGTCTAGCAAGGGGAACGTACAAAAACAAGCGCAATGGTGGGATAAAGGTACGACGGGAGGGGTTTCATTGGCGCGTTTCTGGACCCCCGCCGATAGTGAGTCCGCTCGGTCGCGTAGACTCGCAGTTTATCCGAGTCAAATCGCCGGATCGTTGAGTTGGTTTTGCGTGTTTCACCCTGCGTGCATTAAGTACCAATACGGCGCTATGGGGTTAGCTCACTATACGGACATGGGCTCGTGTGGGACGACCCGACGTTATTGCACACCGTCCGCGCTTTACACACCAAACCAACAACGCTAAGAGGTGTGCTACGTCAAGTATTACGGTCAGGGTTGACGGGCAGTGCCACCCCTCCCACCCCCCCCCCCTCCAAGAGAGGAGGCGTACTAATGGTCGTGGGATGGATAATATGGGTCCGCGGGGCAGCGAATAACATGGGCATGGTACCAAAGTGTCGTAGGATGTGTGCGGTCACGGGGAAGGTGTTTCCACAACGGGGGCGCGGGAGAGGTCAATGGGTGGGGCACGGAAGGTGATAAGGCTAAGGCGACGGGGAGAGTTTGTTAAGCGAACTTAGCACCACGTGGGAGCAGCAGGAGAGGATTACCCAAATGCGGGGCTCGGTCGGTCGTTGAGGGACTCGGCGCGGCTGCCCAGTCTCTCGCAGCCTCACCCTCCCTCCTATCACAAAGCACGCAGGCCCGCACGCTCGTTCACACGCAACGACCGACTTTGTCCGGGTAACACGGGAGCAGAGTACGGGCTGGCGCACGCCTTAGGTGGTCAGCTATGAGGTATCGTGATAAGCGGCGGGAGCAGTGCGATTACACCTGTGCAGTTGGTTCTTTATATTCAGTGGGTTCCTTTCGCGGACCGGTGTCTTGAGTTCTTTTGTGCGGGTTCCTCGCCTAGCTCCTGCTGGTGCTCTCTTCGTCGCCCTGACAGGAATGGGGCCGGGGCTTTCACCCCTTTTGTCAGCGCGTCGCGGATGGTCGTCTGAGGGCGGATGCCGAAGCAGGTTGATCGTTGTTGACAGACCCGGGAAGCAACCGTTTCCTTTGTGATGTGAGCCACCCAATACTAAACTGATTCGGCCTCGCTAATCTTGTGGCGCGACCCCTGTCCGGGACCTGACTTCAGTACTCGCATGTGTTGCGGGCTCGTTTAGTGCGCGGTCTTTTTTGGAAGGCTGGGTAATCCCCGCTGACCTATTGTTGGGAGGTATTGCTCTACGTAGAGGCCAGGGTCAAGGGTCAGATCGACGTCCAAAGGAGTCGCTGGGTTGAAGCCAAAGGATAGGAGGGGGCGAGACATCTCCATCAGATATGAACGAGTCCGAGCAAGGCGATGGTGCACGGTCCACCGTCGTCATGGTAAAACCTGTTTTCGTCGCTAGACGTCGCGTAAGCCCGTCTCGACTCAGCCCCTTCGAGCCAAACAGTGTTCGGAGACGGCCGCCCTTTAGGCGTTTTCTGGCGTGCTGTCTTCCCCTGCCCCTGATCATATTGGACTGGAAAGCGGGGAGTCGCCGGTTCAGCCCGCCGTCCAAGTCCTCTCGTATATGTCCACCTCGCAGGTGGCTCACGCTATCCGACTCTGGTTGTCCATGCGCTACCTATGCTGCAGCTGCCCTTGGCGCGCTTCTCTCGTCCCTCTCGGGACTTATCGCAGTTGCTTGTCTTTTAGTCCCGCACCGACGGACGGTGAGAGCGGGCTTCTATAGTCTGGGCCCGCTTCGTTTCCTATGTTAGGGCGACTGCGGCCGCAAATAAGGCTACCCGAGAGCGGCCCACTCACAATACTGGAACCCGCTCGACGAACCCAGCGGCGGGTGCGGGCGGTCGGCACGGAATACAACTTTTCTCTACGCACTTACGTCTTCTGCTTCACTGGTCCCGGCCTCTTACACCTTGATGTATTCTATATTACCAGTCGCGCGCAGTCCCTAGGATGGGGACTCGAGCCGACCACAGGCGAGTAGTGGCAGGGGCGGACCTGGTGGCCTTACATTGATTTTATTAGCTACACGACATCGTAGGTTGAGAAAGTGATTTTTGTGGGCTTGACGCTCTATTTCGCCCGAAGCCCCAGAAGCCTTATCCTGGTGTGACAACAGGGCGCACGAGGGTACCCTGCCATTGGGCCCGTAGGGGTGAGGACTCAGCTCATAGACCCATGGCAGTCTGCTCGTAGCCCACAATCTCCGTCGGGCGGAATCACTCTGAGCGCTCCTGTCGTCGCTTTCTCCGGCCTCTCACGTCGTGCGTCCTTCATGGCCGCCTTTTCATTGCGCCGGTTGGATCTACCGTCTGTCCCAATCAGTTGTCGTCCCTCTCTGTATTCCCGGCGCCCACGTGATGCCTCTGGGTGGCCGGGGGGCGTTGGCCCTCTCGCTCGGATCTAGCAGGGGTGTAGGTGGTCCAGAACGACGGGGGTGAGTTAGGGACCTCGCCGCTAGCCGATAGGTGCGTTGGCTGGGGGCGGCGGGCGAAATGCAGCCCTGATGTCCTTTCCCGGGCCCATGCTAGGCCTCTGGACGCGCCCTGACCAAGCTGGAAAGTTTTCAACAGCCTATGTCTCCCGTTCTCCGACCTTTGCGTCCCTCTACCCCCATTCTGCAGGGGTTTGGGATACCGGACAGCCAGTTTTTTATTTCCATTGCGTTCTCTTGCCCCCGCGTACATGGCTACCTACGTCCCATATAGCTCCTCTCGGTCTCGTGGGGTCGACGCCACGGAGGCGTACGTTTGATCAATCAGCACATATAGGGTACCTGGGGCTCTTCATCCCGGCAGGCACAGCACACGGGCACGCTGGTCAGGTCAGACTCTATGCGGCGGTGCAGAGCCCCCGCACAGTGGTAAGGATGGAACGCTTAGGGTGCGGCGTTCTCGGTCCCGGGCTGAACGGCACGCTGTTGGTGCGTACACTAACCCACTGCTCCAATTGCCGAACGGGGTAGTGAAGGGTGTAAGGCGATCACGGGCCAGGGCGGGGGGGCTAGGGGTGTAGACCGAAACCAAAAGAACCACTGTGGTGGGTGCACAGGACCGTGACCTGGCATCGCCTGCCAATGTCGTCCCAGGTTCTCGGACAAAATTTTGTATCCGGATCTTTGCGACAGAGGGCCGATGACGTTCTGCCACTAAGTGTTGCTCTGGCCTGCTTAGGCACTATGTCTCTGTTCCGGTTAGGGGGTCCTGGGGAAAGACACTCCTCTGCACCACGTCGCACCGGGTGCTGGTCGTTGGGCTCATGGACGTCCCAGAAGCCTTCGGAGACAGGGTGGGCGCTCTTGGTGGCACGTTACTCATATCCCCCCGCTTACAGCTGTTGCCCCGCCTCCCAACAGTAATACTTCAGCTCACCCGCTGCTACATGGCGCGATGTGCTCAGAGCTTGAACCACTGAGCCGGGTCCCATTCGTGGCACACCACCGACCATCTCTCTGTGCTTGCGGGAGGAGGGGCGCCAGGCTAATCAAAACGCGGTGACTCGGTACTGTCAGACCTTTGGATGTGACCAGGCACACCTAGTGATTCGTCAGCATGGTTCCTTGTGCTCGCAGGCTCCCGCTCGGTGTTGGGAACCGGCGGACGACTGGTGCACGATGGCACCTCACGACACGGGCGGCGCCGGTCGGCTCCGTGGTGGGCAGGTAAGCCAAGGCTAAACACGTCCTACCTCTGGATACCGGACACCAGAGAGGTCGCGACAGCACAAGGTCGATCCCGGCTGGCGGTCGGACGCGGGCTTCTAGTCTGTGGCTAGCCCGCCCATAGGGCTACGTCATTGGTTCGCGTGCCCCATCTTCTTGGTCTACTAGTTTCCCTACGGTTCTGTCTCTATGCTGTGTCTGTCTTGGTCCGACCGCGTAGGCAGATGGGTGCGGGGCTCGCTTACGTTACTCGGCCCCACATCCTCGAAGGTCTGGGAGATCACGCTACGGACAGAGGGACAATAGTACCCTAGGTCCTTCCCCAGTCATACACCGTCTTCTACACTCCGTACCCCGGGCCTGATAAGACGGGCTGCGGGCCGTCATTTTGGCTATGTGATGTTGCCATCATTTGCCACTTCGTCGTGGGATAGGTCCGTCCCTACTCCCAGTGCGCGGTGCTAACCGCAACAGAGCCACCACAGAAGCTGGCTACACCGGCACGACCCTAGATGTGTCTGAGTCTAGGCCCCTGCATAAACCGGGCGAGCTTACGGTGATCTCATGCCTCTTACATTCCTAAGCCCCCCATTTTTTCCGGTGATTTAGAGTCGTATCGTCCGTACGGGGTGTTGTGGGTGTTCTCTCTTGGTGGGCAGCCAAGCAGAGAAGGCGATCTCCAGGTTAAGATTCTCGTTCCCCGTCTTCCCCATCCCGTTCTCTTCCTTGGGGTCTCTTGCACAATGCCTGTCTTTTCGTCCTCTAAATGCCTGTCCTTCGGGATCGCTGCTGCGCGGTCCATATCGCTTTTCGCGCCTCTCGTACGCCGTGGTGGAACCGTGATGGATATGGGCGAAGTTTGGTGCTCGTGAACCGGTTACTGCCACGGGTCAGCACAGGTCGTTCTTTACAAGCCTTTTTGTCACCGACCCCCCTGCTTTCAAAAGTTCGCGGTACTTTGGGGCCGTGCTACCTGGCTTTACAACCGTTTGGCGTGATCTCTTGCCCGGTTTCCGTGCACGGCTTGCGAGGCTTCGAGAAGGCAGAGAGTGGGAGTTGCTCCGCTTTTAAGCGGCTGCCTGTCCGGCACGGATGATTGGAAGGGGGCGTTTGCCGAGCGATAGGCTGGGGAAGCGAACCGGCCTGGAGGGGGTAGCTTTTGGCTGACGTCTACCAAATTGAATTTTCGCGAGCTACATTAACTTAATTCTTCAAGTTTTGAAGAACTACACTTATTAAGTTGTGTCAGTTAAGTTTTCCAAGTTCTGCCAACTAAGTGTTTAACACTAGGAGCGCCCCTAGCGGTCAACTGACCGTCACTCACTTTAATATGCTAATTAGTGTATTCAAAACAAAACGCCAGAAGTTGAAATTTTATGACTTTTTCTAGGTACTTGTTGTTTATATTTTGGTGTGTTTTGGTTTTGGAAAAAGTAAAGAAAACAAGATTTACACGCATTTTAACTTTTAAACCACAGCCCTTTCTGCTGCCCCATGGAGATACATGGCGCAGGGGCGCCTGTTGTCATAGTAACCTTTCCCGGGGGTTTTTCGCGCCTTATAAAAATGTATCAATATGTTTTCATTAGACTCTAAAGGGACTTTTTTATTATTATTTGGGAGAGAGGGAGGAGTACAAAATGAATAGAGCTGCAAGTACACGGTAGAAGCCCTGACAGTGCTTCAAGACATTGAATGAGAACAGTCTGACGGAGGTGAGAGATGTCACATTTTGAGGTAGAAAGTGACAGCGGGGAGAACACCTATAATATTCTAAATCTGAACGTAAACCCATAGTGCATTCACGGCACGGACAGCAGTGTTGTAACAAGTCCAGAAGCAATAACGCACATGACCCGCGTAATGCCAGCCATACGCAGGTGTCTGTGTGCGCGCTGTCGCTCCATTCTGCCTTTTCATTCATCATCAATTACATTATTATATTTATACATACAAGAAGGCAATACAGCAGAATACAATATCGCAATAAAATAGAACAATTAGATGAACTATCAAGGCAGAGTGCAGAGAGAGCGCTGTGATCCTCTCGTCACCCGCGGACACCTGCAGGAGGAGAGCGACTGTGGCAGGAGCGGCCCTCATCATATCAATAAGGATATCATTCTTATTTCATTCAGATAACACTGTGTGTTATTCTGCACAGCGCGCACTGCAAGGCAATGATTATAATGTTGTTCTGAGCATAAAGAGCACTGCTTGTCTCAAATAAATACAAATATATATACATATATTTGTACAAATATATATACATATATTTGTATTTCTAACGTGTCCCGTGTAAAATTGAAGATTGTACATTGGCGATGGTAGCCTAGCTGATGATCTTGTGTCAATACGAATATTATTATTATCTAGATAATATTTCCCACGGTGATTTCGGCCTCTAAAAAGAAAACAGTCTGGAGATGACGTAAGAAGTAGACGCATATAGCAGCGCGAAGACGTTATGGTCCCGTGCTTTTCTAAACTATAATTTATATTGTTTGAATTTACATATTGTTATTGAGTCAAATATAACATATAGTGACCGACCTTTTAGGTGTTTGCAAAGTTACAAAATAAATCTAGCCTGAAAAGTCATCGTAATTTTGATGGATCAGTTTACGCACAATGTGTCGTCTTAGTCTTTTATTTCGGCTAGAATTACAATTACTTAGCATATTTAGACAAATAATTTACACAGTTTCATTATGATCACGATTCCTTTGCAACATCAAGTTCTGGTTTAGTGAACAATCAATTTGGCAAAAGTCTGTATCAGCGCAAAATACATAGCGGTCAACTGACCGCAGGGGGCGGTACAAGGTATGTTTAGAGCACGGCGGTCCTAGTGTTAAATTCAAGTTACTGGAAATTTCAAGTCTGTAAAAACTTACTTTTTTAAGTTCAGATTACTGTCCCCTACAATAACTTACTATTTTGAGTTTAAATTAGCCCCCACGTTAAAAGATCATGATGTTTATTTATACAGCACATTTCATGGACCAAGGTCACTTGGGTAGGGGAAACCGGAGCACCCGGAGGAAACCTATGCAGACACAGAGAACATGCCAATTCCACACAGAAAGGCCCTGTTCCGACCGGGATTCGAACCCAGGACCTTCGTGTCAAGAAGCGAGAGTGCTATCCACTCAGCCACCGTGCCGCACACACTGTGAACCAGAGGGGAAACTTAATCTTTCTAAGACTGACCCAGAAAATATAAAGGGCTACTTTGGCTTGGCCCTGTCGATTACGGTTGGTAAAAATAAATACAGTGATTTTTTTGGTCAAATTAGATTGTTCAAAATGTTGAATGCAGCTGGTTGCCATAACACATATTTAAATGAGCAAACGAAGATAAGTTGACCTCACTATAGCTCGGTGAACTGTAAAAACGACAACTCAAAATTGTTCACCTTACTCAGATTTTTGCATTCACTGACAATAAAATTTCCAGTTGGAACTGGAACTATCTTGTGAGCCACTTGAACTTTCAGAAGTTCACTACAACTTAAAAGTCAAATCAACTTAATATATCAAATAAGATGAACTTTTCATCAGAAACTTCAGAAAGTGAGTGTCGAAAATCAGACGCATATAGGCAGGGATCTTTGCACACCAGAGCAACCTGGAAGTTTATTCACAACAGGTGGTAGATTCAGGCAGAACAATAAACAGGGAAACATTATATATTGGATATATTGGCGTCAGTCAGCTAAAACAACGGATACACAATCGTAGCAGATATACAATCAAAGAACATTGTGTGTCTTGTACTTCTATTTTATCTTGTTTTTGTACTACTATACAGGCCATGGCCTTCTATTGTTCATAAGTTCCAACTGGCAATTTTATTGTCAGTGAATGCAAAAATCTTAGTAAGGTGAACAATTTTGAGTTGTATTTTTTACAGTCCAGCACCAGAAGTCGCATTAATGGTGAGTGTTATAACAACATTATTTAAAAGAATAAATTCAGAGGCTTATTATATATATGATTCGAAGTTTGCGTGTTTCCGTTAGACATTTTCTGATGCGCAAATTAATTTTTTTAAACATGATGCCAGAGTGTGAACATGTTTATTGTTGTCCAAATCTTGAATTTCATGCGTGTTTTGGCGTGTTGTGCCAAAGGTTGAAATGAATAGTTGCTAGACTGTAGTAAACTTGTAAAACGATATTGCTAATACAAATGTATGATGGGTGGGAAACTTTCTTTCTCCGTGTTTTACAAATATAATGGAGTTGGCTGATGAATGTCTGCTTAGTTTTAACACTAGCAAACCCAAGCGAAATTGGCCCCTGTTTTGAAAAGAAGGATAGGTTGGCTGCTAACATTTGCATGTATTGATTTGCAAATTTAGGTATTGACTTATAACAGCAGGGGCCTGGGGTGGGCTTTGTTTATTCGTGTGGGGGAGGGAGAGCTTCAAGAGAGTACTACAGTAGTCCACAGATACATTTTTGCGCACAGATTTTCCTGGTGTATTATGCAGTGGAGTTTCATGATGGGGTGGCCGACTTTTTCTTCAATCAGTTTGACAGCCCCCTTGTGTCTCCCCACCATAGCGGGGGCGGCTATGGTGGGGAGAGACAGAGAGAGAGAGAGGTGAGCAGAGAGGTGAGCAGAGAGAGAGAGAGAGGTGAGCAGAGAGAGAGAGAGAGGTGAGCAGAGAGAGACGTGAGCAGAGAGAGAGAGAGAGACGTGAGCAGAGAGAGAGAGAGAGAGGTGAGAGAGAGAGAGAGAGAGAGAGACGTGAGCAGAGAGAGAGGTGAGCAGGAGAGAGAGAGAGAGAGACGTGAGCAGAGAGAGAGAGACGTGAGCAGAGAGAGAGAGAGAGAGGTGAGCAGAGAAAGAGAGAGAGATGCGAGCAGAGAGAGAGAGAGAGGTGAGCAGAGAGAGAGGTGAGCAGAGAGAGAGAGAGAGATGCGAGCAGAGAGAGAGAGAGAGACGTGAGCAGAGAGAGAGAGACGTGAGCAGAGAGAGAGAGAGAGATGCGAGCAGAGAGAGAGAGAGAGAGGGTGAGCAGAGAGAGAGAGAGGTGAGCAGAGAGAGAGAGAGGTGAGCAGAGAGAGAGAGAGGTGAGCAGAGAGAGAGAGAGAGATGCGAGCAGAGAGAGAGAGACGTGAGCAGAGAGAGAGAGACGTGAGCAGAGAGAGAGAGATGCGAGCGAGAGAGAGAGAGAGAGAGAGAGAGAGAGGGAGAGAGAGAGAGAGAGAGAGGTGAGCAGAGAGAGAGAGAGGTGAGCAGAGAGAGAGAGATGCGAGCAGAGAGAGAGAGAGAGAGACGTGAGCAGAGAGAGAGAGAGGTGAGCAGAGAGAGAGAGATGCGAGCAGAGAGAGAGAGAGACGTGAGCAGAGAGAGAGAGACGTGAGCAGAGAGAGAGAGAGAGAGGTGAGCAGAGAGAGAGAGAGAGATGCGAGCAGAGAGAGAGGTGAGCAGAGAGAGAGAGAGGTGAGCAGAGAGAGAGAGAGAGAGGTGAGTAGAGAGAGAGAGACGTGAGCAGAGAGAGAGGGACGCGAGCAGAGAGAGAGGGACGCGAGCAGAGAGAGAGAGACGTGAGCAGAGAGAAAGAGACGTGAGCAGAGAGAGAGAGACGTGAGCAGAGAGAGAGAGACGTGAGCAGAGAGAGAGAGAGGTGAGCAGAGAGAGAGAGAGGTGAGCAGAGAGAGAGAGAGGTGAGCAGAGAGAGAGAGAGGTGAGCAGAGAGAGAGAGAGGTGAGCAGAGAGAGAGAGATGCGAGCAGAGAGAGAGAGAGAGAGGTGAGCAGAGAGAGAGAGAGGTGAGCAGAGAGAGAGAGAGAGAGGTGAGCAGAGAGAGAGAGACGTGAGCAGAGAGAGAGGGACGCGAGCAGAGAGAGAGAGACGCGAGCAGAGAGAGAGAGACGTGAGCAGAGAGAGAGAGACGTGAGCAGAGAGAGAGAGACGTGAGTCCGCGTGTCTATGGTCCGCGCTCGGAGCCCAGACGGCAGTGCGTTCACTGAGCTGTCAGAGCGGGGTCACAGCAGCTGCTCTCGGGGCCAGAGCGGAGGATGTAACGTAACGTTCGGTTTATCAAAACATATCACAATATTTAACGTATAACACTAGTGAATTTCACCTAGATTTTTTCAGACATTAAAGACAAGATGTTATATAATAATTGTTTAATGAAAAAACAATTTTGCCACAAGCAACCAAAAGATGTGCCTCAGACAAGAATCGAACCTGGGTTCTCCAGGTCCCAGTCTTTAATGCTAACCATCCGGCCAACATAGCACCTCTGGAGTTAGACAGGTTTGCACGCAGTCTTATACCTGAGCGTCTAAGTCGCTGGCAGAGCTAGAGCGGACTTAGCCTGCCACCTTTCAGCACTTTGAGTTGCCTTGTGTATGAATTGTGCTATACAAATAAACTTGCCTTGCCTTGCCTTGCCTTGTGGCGATAAGATGTACTATTTTTCACGCAGCTGCGTGATTCCCGAGAAGCGTGAATGAAGACGACAAAACGGAATGGGACCTACTGTAGGTTGTAACGTCCATCCTGGAGTAAGATGCTTTTAACAAACAGTATTACTGTTTACCAAGTATAGTATTACTGAAGCTCATGAAATTCACAAAAGGTGAATGAGCCATATTACAAGAGCTTTGTGTCTAAATAATTCAGAGAAATTCCATGCATTAATTTGGGCATTTTAGAAGTTTATATTGTAGTTGTTTTTTTTCACATCCATATTTGTGACACATATTATGTACAGAGGAAGAGGCGGAACACATCTGCTGAAAAAGCAGCTGTGTAAGCACTATGGTCAACAGAACATTTTTTTATACTCTCTTGAATGAATCAGACAAACTAAGTTTACTACAGCCGCTGAGGCTGGAAAACAGAAGTGCCACAAAACCCACAGTATTCCAGATTTCTTCTCTGAAAAAAAAAAAAAATTGGCAGAAAGTTTATCTACTTTCCAACAATGAAGCATAATGAAACATTCATAATCAGTATTAAATTAAAATGTCTCAAATTTCAGTTTCTAATTTCCATCCATGGTGTAACAATAGACTGTGCATTACGATGAATATCATGTGTTGTGTATTTCATAAAATAGTTGTGTATCGTTTCAAATATCTAATTATTTCTGGGTTGAATAAGTGAATAGATCTTCAGGATATAACCGGATCGGCAAATGTGGATTAATGTACTTCAGTATTTGTGTGAGTTTGGTTAGGAGGCCGCAAAGTGAAATAAAGTGTTCTGTTGCTTATGATATAACAGTATAATGGTTATCTTCCCATTAATAGACAATACAAGCTTACAGTTTAAAGTTTTACATTAACATACTTTGTCATCACATTTCCATTAAAAACCCCTTCTCAGCATGTTTAGGTCTATGTAAGGTCCAAAAATCAATGAATAAATGACTAAATTAGTTTAAATAATTATTTGTGATAATTCTATTCATTTGTCACAGCCCTAATTCATACGCAAGGCAATCCAAAGTGCTTTACTAAACAACAATGGAAACATAAAAATTGGGACGTTAACCAGCCTTTTTCCCTTTTTCCCAGCCTTTGTGAATCCAGTTTTTCATTGGGAATTATATTGTAGGGTCTTATGCGTCTTCTTCATACTGTATATAGTCCACAGTGTATGTTGTAATTATCATTGTTGTTTTGAGCTAATGCCCTTTGGAGTTTTGGATACATTGAGATCGTCACATAGCGGCGGTGGGCCCATTCACTCTGTGGGAGGCGACTAAAGGGTGCTGACGTTCAATCGTTGTGGCAGATAACAGTATAACAGCACAGTGTCAGGAAATGAGATGTGTAATTGGACGAGGAGAACACTTTGATTAAACGCACTCATCTCCTAATCCACTTTGCCCTGATTCGGCAGATTAAACTCTCAGCTGAGCAATTAATTTATGAAGAAGGCAGAGCAACATTTGTTCAGGATATGAAACTTCCACTTCTCAGATGGTGCGTCTGGGGTCCTGTTATGACTTAATTGTACTCTGTAATGTCTCAAATGTATTTATGTACATTAGATCATTTACTACATGCCTTGGGAGAATACGGCATGGCCAAACGCAACAGACAATTTGTACTTTGTAAACAAACAAATCAAGTGTGTACTCTCATTAGTACTGTGTCTGCTTTGATTAATAAACCAAATATACAATTAGAAATCAGGAGCAATTTTTTTGTTTTGGAAATACCGTAGTCTTCATGTTTTCATTCATCCATCCATCTGTCCGCTAACACTTTGTGTGATTGTAAAGAGCATAATTTCACTTGATACCTTGCCAAAACTTATTCATGGGCTGTACAAACAACTTTGATCACAATGTCATGGTGGTACAATGACATCATACTATTACAAGATGGAGTCAGGAGTTTTTAGACAGAAGGGGCGGAGTTACACATTTGTGCCAGAGGTTCCTGATATAAGTGATCTAAAAACATCTCCAAATCTGTTTCTGCGGAGGAAACAATGGTATAAGATGATTAAAAGCTCAACACATTATTTAATCATGGAGGTGCATGGACGAGGACCAGAGTGGACTGGACTTTGACTTTAAGTGACAGAATAGAGACACTATACAACTGCATTAGGAGGGTTGCTCTGCTGATGGAGTCTGTTATATTATTCATCTCCTACATTAGAATTACTGTCTACTTTCTATTTCTGTTGACTTTACATTATTGTGGTTCCCATCCCACAACACAGTGTTTACTAGAATTTACCTTTGACTTGATTTTTGCTTTGGATGCTGATAAAGATTTAGGTCAGGGGTGTCAAACCGGTTCCAGAAAGGGCCAGTGTGGCTGCAGGTTATAGGTTAAAAGGTCAGGTGAGCCCAGTTGTTTTCGGTTAAAACTGGACTCACCTGAGGAAAAGGGTGGAGTCTGATGTGCTCCTGCTCGGGTTGGAACTAAAATCTTCAGCCACACCGGCCCCTTGAGGACCAGTTTGACACCTCTTATCTTACTTATATTCTGATTTGTCTTTTAGATTAATGTTGTAAGACTGTATGACAATCTGAGTTTAATATTGGTAAATATAGGTTAAAATTTTATTCAGTTTTTGTCCGTAGTTACTTAGATAATACCACTACATTCACAATTGGACCAAGTTCGCTGTGACTTGAAGAGAAATCACCTCAAATATTGTTTTCACTGGTAACCATATTAGATAGAGGTTTCTGACATAAAAAATTGAGGTTTGAATACCTAGTCCAAACTATTAAAACAATATCTGATTGACAATTATAAAGTAAACTCGGTAGCAGTCGAATCCAGTGTGTTTTTGTCTTAGAGTGTGTAGTTTTCAAAGCAGCGCTCCACATATTCACCTGGTTTATTTGCTCCAACTTTTGAATCTTTTTTCAGTCATTCCCTTCTGAACCCTGCTGGCCCCACAATGGTTTTAGTGCCTCAGTAAATACCTTGAACTTTTAATTTGCTCCACTGCATTTCTAATTCAATAATAAGTGGTGAGCAGGAAGTAGCCCCAAGGAAGGACTTATTAGAGGCTGCCCAAAAAGAGTTGATGGCTCCTGCTGCTTTCCTTGCCTTTTCTGCTTTAAAAAAAAAATGAAAAATTTATCTTTATTAAGGAAATATTGAGTTGTAAATAGAAGAGATGGGTACTTGTTTAAATATATTATACTTTTCTGACAATTACTTTTCTAATACTCCTTACTTATTTTGTCATTTTTGAACTTATTGAATAATAATATTTGAGTTCATGTGTTTGGTTTTATACCTACATCTGAGCTGTAGGCACACTTTATTAAGCATTTGTTTTTAGAATAAGTTTTTCAAAATAAGCAGGAGGAATGTGGGTTGCATTTTAAGTCAATGTCTCTGTTGTTATGCTGATCAGTATGAAATGTGTTTACGATGATGGCAAGTACTGCAAAATATATCCAGCCATATCACCAGGATTTTTAAAGTTATAAGTCTCGTCAAATATCGGAAACTATTAGTCTGCCAACTCAAGTCTAACAAAGTAAGAAGAAGAATTATATAAGATTATTAATAGAAGTGTTTTAATTTACATTTTTATATCATTATATATATAAAAAAATGTATCAACTTAAATGTTCGCTGTATCTAGATGGGTATCATTTCGGCAGGTCCGATAATGAATATGATACATTTTAAAAACATAATTGTCACTTAAAGCCTAATGTCATCTAGTGGCCTCCTTATAGTGGTGCAACCTAAGTCACTGTAATTAGACCACATATAAGTGACACGCAGCAGAGCATTAAGGCAAACATGACACTGTTCATTATTTAAAGCCAAAGAGACAAACTTGTGCAGTCTATAATAGGAAATACATCATGCCAATGTAAAAGTAAATGGGCCATAAAGTAATATGTTTTCAATAATAATATACCATTTAACGTCAAGATGCTTGGCCTTTAAGGCGTACTCTCTTAGGACAGATCTGTTCTCAGAAGGCCAAACTATAGGCAGATGATAATTTGTCTTATTTGTCTTCTGTAATTCATACAGACAATTATACAATGTAAATAGCAACGTTAACAAAGACAGAAGGTCCTGTTTTCAATTGGAGAGCTAAGACTTAACTGTAATAAACAACACAGGCATACTTTTAGTCAACCAAGAATGTCTATGGTGGATTACTGCCCTAAAAACACAGAGCTTTTTCATGTCCCCATTAGATTTTGAATGTTGTTACACTGGACACGAACACTGCACTTGTCTTTACGTTATCCCTGGCACATATACCTTTTATTTGTTTTTGTTAATGTATTATACATGTACTCTAATGCTTTTATTAATGACTTTGTACTGTGTGTGTGTCCTTTCCTGTGTTTGATCACTGGCCAGGTCATCATTGTAAATGAGAATATGTTCTCAATTGAGCTACCTGTTTAAATATTGAATTGACTAATACATTAAACAAAAACTCCCCCTTATGCACAGTAAAACAGGGAAGAGATGTCTAAATTGATCAGAAGTTTCCTTCTTAATACGGCCACCCATACAAGCAACACAAATTGAAAGTCTGCAGCCGATTTCGATCCCATTTAAGATACAGCAGCTGTGTTTTCTGTATATAGCCAATCAGGATGAGGATAGCCCTGTTTGTTGATATATATAGTTAATAGCTGCTTGTTTTTCTCCTGTTGAGAGGCAGCTTCACCTCCATCACTGTTAAAGGGTTGATCTTCCTCAGCCAGGCTTGCCATGTCAGAGCTGTCCCGCGGTCCCTGTATAACTGGAACTGACTGGCTGCGTGTGAGACTTCTGTTGGGTTTAGTCAATCATCTCTTATCTCTCCTTCGTGGTGCCCTCGTCCCCCCTCACTCCCCCAGGAAATAATGGGGTCCATGGTTCAGCGTTGTCTGCAAACACCCCATCCATCATGACGTATTCCACTCTATTCTCTGCGCTTACTGAACACAAAATGTGTATTGGTGTATTGTATGTGTAATTCCAAATAAAACCAATCTTCTTAAAGATGGGGTACTAAAATGTATTTCTTCATATTCTTAATACAGTTTGTTTATCCCAACACAAAAACAAGTATTGCAAAAGTAATAAATCACACCACAACATGCTGCTTTCACCTGCATTTAAAATAAAACATATGCATACTTGTAAGAAAGAGTCTTGTGAGTCACTGCTTGACACTTTGGGCTCAGAGCTGATTGGCCGAGTGAGGGTAGTCTTCTCTTTTTCATTTTTCTGTCTGAAAAATCTGAAATGTGACAAAGGCCAAAAATACTGGCATGTGATTAAATCAAATTGTTTTGGCAGCATATGGATTTTTATTAAATTGTTCGAAAGTAATGTCCCCCAGCTTTAGTGTGATGATTTATTATAGTCATAATGGGGTCAGAAAAGACACATGAAACCCATGTTAAATCCCAGAACACTTATTTTTAAAGCTTTTGTACATACTCTTTGACAACGACTGTGGCTCAGTTGGTAGAGCATTGGCCTATATGTGTTAGTGTGTGTGTGGTGCGGGTGTGGATGGATGTGCGACTCTGACCAGACTGAGTTTGTGATTGGTCAATGGGCATGTGGAGTTGTTGTAATTAAATGTAAAGCGTATAGTGTTAAATTATTATTATTATGATTAAAAGTGAATGTGACTTCTATAAACAACTCTACAAACACTGCACCAAACTTACTCTTACACAGGGGCATATTACTGATACAGAAATCCACTGCAATTCATAAACATTCATTGGGTTTCATCAAATGCATAACAATAAAAGTGTTTTTTAATCTTAATATGTGGGAATTACAGTATATCTTGCACACATGGAGGTGGGGAAGTAATCCTTTTGAAAAGAGACGTTGCTTTGGGCCATGAAAACACATTTTAACAGCATTTATAATAAATTAATATTGTTTCTTTATCATTTATATTGATTATCATGTCATAATTTTGCTGTCATTGGAGCAATGATACATATTTTGGAACTACTGAGACTACAACTTCTATTCAAGCTATACGCAAACACGAGAAAATAACATTTATTTGTCAAAAATGTATTTGGCAATTTTTTGTAGCATGAAGTTCTTTGGCACTAGAATATTGGTTTTATTTACTTTTCTTTGTGACTTTGATTCTCGGCCATTGTAATGACCAGACGAGGATAGAGACATGACAAAGACAGAAGTGCTCTGGATGGCGGCTGTGATATTTCTCCAGGTTGTAAAAGTTAATTGAAATTGTCTGAGTGAACGGGGAGCTGCTGTTCAGAGCTGAGAGCTGACAGAGGACTCAGACATAGAGAAGATTACCTGACTAAATGCGGCATTGTGTGCTCTCCTCCCACAAACTTAAAATGAACTCTCAAAGGAGCAATTTCACACAATGAGCAGCTACTAGCATATGTGTTTAGTCTTTGTCAATCTGTGTGGCTGTCTGATTGCAAACAGATAGTGAGAGAAGCCAAAAAACCTCTACAAAGTTGGGACTCAAGAAAATCCTGTCTTCTATATGGATCTTGTTTCCAAAGTAAGTTCACAGAGTATTTGATTTGAGGTGAATAAGTTACCTTGTCCATATTTCAGCAGTATACTTTAAAAAGGAGAAAGGTGTGGATTCTTTAAAGGTAAGATTAAGGTACACTTTATTCACGTATATCTGCTGGGAAATGTGTGAACGCAGAATGCATTTAAATCTTCCTCCGGTCAGAACGTTACCTATGAGCTGCTCTCTAGGTCAATGGTGAACACAAAAGTGCCCATAGAAAACCCACTCATGTTATTCACACAGCCGTTAACAAAACACAGCTTTTGAAACCTGCCTACAGTGTTTAATCATACAAATTTCCACTTACAAAAAAATCCCCAAATCTGCAACAGATACTGTCATTCCAAGTGTGGGTGTCTGGTCCTTGAAGTTATCTGGACTCTTCAAATGTAGTGAACCGTTGTGAAGTTGTAGGCTCACATTAGATCAAGGTAGAATTCAAGGTACAACTGCATATGAATAGTAGCACTGTGATGGGAGACCTCTGGGAGCCTCTGGTGCCACAGTCGGGTGGCTGCCACTGTGAAGTGCCTAACTGTTGTTGTGTCTTAGGCAAGACAATAATTCACCCATGAATATACAGTGCCTTGCGAAAGTATTCGGCCCCCTTGAACCTTTCAACATTTTGCCACATTTCAGGCTTCAAACATAAAGATATAAAATTTTAATTTTTTGTCATGAATAAACAACAAGTGGGACACAATCGTGAAGTGGAACGAAATGTATTGGATAATTTAAACTTTTTTAACAAATAAAAAACTGAAAAGTGGGGCGTGCAATATTATTCGGCCCCTTTACTTTCAGTGCAGAAAACTCAGTCCAGAAGTTCAGTGAGGATCTTTGAATGATCCAATGTTGTCCTAAATGACTGATGATGATAAATAGAATGCACCTGTGTGTAATCAAGTCTCCGTATAAATGCACCTGCTCTTTGATAGTCTCAGGGTTCTGTTTAAAGCGCAGAGAGAACCAGGAAGACAAAGGAACACACCAGGCAGGTCCGAGATACTGTTGTGGAGAAGTTTAAAGCCGGATTTGGATACAAAAAGATTTCCCAAGCTTTAAACATCTCAAGGAGCACTGTGCAAGCAGTTATATTGAAATGGAAGGAGTATCAGACCACTGCAAATCTACCAAGACCCGGCCGTCCCTCCAAACTTTCATCTCAAACTGATTGGCTGACTGATCAGAGATGCAGCCAAGAGGCCCATGATCACTCTGGATGAACTGCAGATAACTACAGCTGAGGTGGGAGAGTCTGTCCATAGGACAACAATCAGTCGTGCACTGCACAAATCTGGCCTTTATGGAAGAGTGGCCATTTCTCAAAGATATCCAATAAAAGTCTCTTAAAGTTTGCCACAAGCCACCTGGGAGACACACCAAACATGTGGAAGAAGGTGCTCTAGTCAGATGAAACCAAAATCAAACTTTTTGGCCACAATGCAAAACGATATGTTTGGCGTAAAAGCAACACAGCTCATCACCCTGTACACACCATCCCCACCACAGCTGTAGTTATCTGCAGTTCATCCAGAGTGATCATGAGCCTCTTGGCAGCATCTCTGATCAGTCTTCTCCTTGTTTGAGATGAAAGTTTGGAGGGACGGCCGGGTCTTGGTAGATTTGCGGTGGTCTGATACTCCTTCCATTTCAATATAATTGCTTGCAGATTCAGATTCAGATTCATTTATTTGCCATTTGCAGTAAAACCACATTGGAAAAACTGTGCAAGACTACCCCGGTGTGCGCCAGACAGAGAAGACGACACACACCAGAGCTCTTGCCACGGCGCCATCTTTCCGGCGCCATGTGACAAACAGTAGAATAAACAGCAGAGAGCAATAACATACAGATTACACAGACAGTTGGATAGACACATTGTGCTTTGAATAAACCACAGATTTTTTTCTCGGGATGAGCCCTCCGACTGCCGGCCCAAGGGGGGGGCGGGGTCAGGGAGGGGGTGAGTCGGAAACACAATGAGGAGTGGAGGGGAGGGAGGGAGCAAGATGGATAGGTAGAGGGAGGCGGGGGAGGGATCCGAGCTGGAGACTGAAGACTGAATAGTGTGAGTTGTTGTAGATAGTCCGGACTTGTTATTATGGCCTTGGCCGAGGAATGTGAGATAAGAGTGGAGAGAAGACACAGCTGGAGAAAAACACATCGCCTGTGAAGAGGGACAATATTATATGCAATGTCGCAGTCAAAAACAGGCAGATATTCTATTAAATCCAATTAAACCGAATTGCGGCGCCCTCAGACCTCCGTACACAGGGGCAAATCCAAGCCGGGTCAGAGAGTTCAAGCCTGACAAACAATGTCATTCAATCTCAATTCCAGAGTTTTATGCCCATCGAGTGAACGAGCTGCGAGATCTTTGATCAACTGTTCCACCAACACCACTCTCCGTTGTCCAGCCACGGCGCTCTCAACCACGACTCGGTTAAGCTCCTTGTACATCCCATCAATTTTGTTGGCCAGCAGGTCGTGAATCTTGCGAACTGCCATGCCTCCAAATTTGTGGTAGAAGAGAACCGCTCCAATCCCAAACAGGAGGATTCCCACCACCAAAATGCCAAAGATATATACGTCTTCCGAATCTTCAATAGACAGGGTCGACAGACAGAGGGGCTGAAACTTGTTCCAGCTGTCAAGCGTATACCCCGCTGGTGAAGTCCCGTCCGGGCACACGGGCTCTCCAGACCCACGCTTACGTGTTGAAAAGATAGAATCAATTGCGTTGAGGGACCAATTAATCATTTCCATTTTTGCTTAAAGTTGCTTAAAGTTGTCTGTGGCAAAACTCCAGGAAAAAGACAAAAAACAGGAGATAGCAAGCAGTCAGAAGCAGGAGCGTCTGAGACACGTCTTTGCTCGACGGAGGCGGAAGTAGAGAGCACAGTGCTCCTTGAGATGTTTAAAGCTTGGGAAATCTTTTTGTATTCAAATCCGGCTTTAAACTTCTCCACAACAGTATCTCGGACCTGCCTGGTGTGTTCCTTTGTCTTCATGGTTCTCTCTGCGCTTTAAACAGAACCCTGAGACTATCAAAGAGGAGGTGCATTTATACGGAGACTTGATTACACACAGGTGCATTCTATTTATCATCATCAGTCATTTAGGACAACATTGGATCATTCAAAGATCCTCACTGAACTTCTGGAGTGAGTTTGCTGCACTGAAAGTAAAGGGGCCGAATAATATTGCACACCCCACTTTTCAGTTTTTTATTTGTTAAAAAAGTTTAAATTATCCAATAAATTTTGTTCCACTTCACGATTGTGTCCCACTTGTTGTTGATTCTTGACAAAAAATTAAAATTTTATATCTTTATGTTTGAAGACTGAAATGTGGCAAAATGTTGAAAGGTTCAAGCGGGCCGAATACTTTCGCAAGGCACTGTATATATATATGAATGGTGGTTGGATGGACCTATATGGCAGATTAGAAGCCTCATGTCTATCACCCTGCACCCCAGGGCAGCTGTGGCTGATGTAGTAGTTTACCACGACAGTGTATGGGGTGAATCAATAATGCCATATGAAAAGTCTTTGGGTCTCACATAAAGCGCAAGAGAAGATACATTATTAATATCACCGTAAGAACATTATTGCGGCCTTCAGTAATGAATGCTGAGGAATGCAATAACCTTCAAATGTTATTTGAGTGAAAATACTGAAAGGACATTATAATAAGATGACAACTTATGAAAAAGTTATATACAGTACTCATCTTTTGTATAAATGTTAAGGATGGGAGAAGTAAACATAAATCCCCCAAGATTGTGGCCATCAAGTCCCAAAAGGCAAAGATGTTGAGTAAAATAGATAATGGCATCAATATTGTGATAACCTTTCAATATTAAAAGCCTAATCATTAGACTGGTCTCTTTCTCCTGGACCCAGTCTCAGGTCTCATCTCATCTCGTAGAAATTCAGTCTCTTCTTGTCCCTAATACATGTCATGACAGTCATTATTACAGTAATTCTTCATCACTGGTCATTAGCATAGCACCTCTCCTCCCCAGTTGCATTAGTTATGAGAGCCGATTGTTTGTGGGAGTTCTGTTGTGGCTCTCCCCGCTTTAGCAGGAGCAGAGCTGGTGGCAGATCAGCTTCAGCACCTGCTTATCGCTCCCAGGTGGGTCACGCCTGATACCTGCCTGAGCCATGCAGAGCAGCTAACCTGGAAATTGATGTTTCACCCCAGCGCACCTCTCTCTCTCTCTCTGGTCTGTGTCTGTTAGAGTTTGCCTGGATATGGTCCGCTCACAGAGTGTTTTTCTGTCAGTCGGCGCACTAGATGTAATAGAAGTGCACGCAGAGCTGTTGACTTGTCTGTGAAATGTGCAAATGTGCTTTTTGCTAGAAACTGCGGCATTTCAATGATCTTTTGAATGATACAGACCATATATACATAATGCTTTATATAATGCCCGGTGAACTAAGCAAATGTTTAGGAAGCTAAGCAGCAAATCTTGTTCATTTCATTACTTACCAACTGAACAAGAAGCAGCATGGTCCTCGGTTCTCTGCAATAAACTCATGGGTTCAAATCCTGGTGGGATTGTCTAACTCAGGGGTGTCAAACTCATTTTGGTCTGGGAGCCAAATACAACTGGATCTCAACTGAGCCGGACCAGAGGATGCTCTACAAAAATACCCAAAAACGGTACAAAGTCCAACTTTTTTCTGCACATAAACACATTTATTTAAAAGTTCCTTTAAAACACTGTTAAATGTAACAGTGAATTTTTTATAGTGCAAATAATGTAATGTCTTTACAATATTACATTGTAAATGGCATTTCACAATATTTATATTAATATTTGTATGTTAGCTTTGTTTCAAGGCTCATTACAGAGAAAACTTGCTCACAAAGGTAAAGTAGGTAGATAGAAAAAAGCACTTAAACACAGCACCTCAGCTTAACCATCTTCAGTGTGGTAAGGTCCATGGTTATGTTATTGTCAAAGAGAAAGCATCAAACTGACCATGATTCAGTTGGAATGAGCAAAACAACTTCCATAACGTGATCCATTCTTAACGACTGCAGCAGTGTCTTTGTGTAAAATACAGTCAAATGTCCAAAAATCATCACCTCCATTTGCAGCTATGTCACAACAGCAACAGGAGCAGCACCAGCAGCAGTACCAGCAGCAGGGCTCAAAACTCCCTTGGCGGGCCGGATGAGGCCCGCGGGCCGCATGAATGACACCCCTGGTCTAACTGTTGTCCACACGTTTCAACCAAACTGAGCCATGCAGAACAAGCTTGAAATATTATGCACACAGAATGCCCCACAAAACAATGGCCAAAATACTGTTTATCAAGGTGTTAGATGAATGTAATGTAATATAGATTAAGATTGAGATTAAGAGATCCTTTATTCGTTCCACAGTGGGGAAATTTCAGTGTTGCATCACAAGTAACAGAAAGAGGAGCACACGGCACAAGTTAAGTGAACGAACGATAGCTATACTAATATAGATTTATTTCATGCTATTTTTTGGGCATATTCATCTAGAAAAGTTACATAGACTGGGTGGGTTTTCAATAATCGCTGAATAATCTGCAAACAATTATTATTTACAAGATGTTTTGCATGCAGGAGGTGGCAGTACTGTAATTAGCATGCTGATACTTTTTAAAATTGAAAAAGGACTTGTGTTAGATATTTTGTTTACTCAGTCGTGGAGATTTGGGGAGTCCTTGTGCATTAGCCGACTGCAGTGATAGCTGTGGTCTCTGAGGTTCAGTTTCATGAAGAAAGGTTATCTCGTCCTTGTCTTGAAAGCTGACATTTGTTCTCATAAAGGCCAGCATACTGGTGCCAGATAGGATTAATTGACAAGTGCTGCGCTCCCTCTCCACTTCCTCACTTACAGCCTGAGTCTCTGGTGCAAATGTATGTGGCTTTGTTTACCGCCACCGCTGCTCTTTGTCATGCTGCACTGGTCTGAAACATGTCTCTTCCCTGAAAACTCGGCTGCTAAAGTCAATAAAACAGAAGACCTCATTTAATCTCTATTCAAATTGGTTTATCGCAGCATGTTTGTTGATTCAAGCAGATTAATTGGCAACGGTATACAACTTTGTTCAGACAATTTTAAATGTCTGGACCACTGCAGGCTTAACATATCCATAACACTACTAGTGTTTTGGATACTACTACTACAAATACTAGGAAACAATTTGAGTCTATTGCTCTTCCACCAATCGTTGGAAGAATGAAGCTTTTCTTTTAGTTCAATGTCAATTATCATTAGGGCTAAAGCAAAGGAAGGTTTCTCACCCATCATCTGTACTTCTTAGCAAGTTTTCCCGACGTTTCGTCCTCAACCTAGCGGACTTCTTCAGGGAATGAATTCTCGGACTGCGCGTTGGAGATTTATAACCTATGGGTGTGGTTAGCCACACCCTAATCCTGATACTAACTCATAAACAATCTACGGTCTGCTTGATGTAGAAGGGAGCAGATCTAACGACCCTGCTGAGGCTAACGACCCTAACTCCTTAGCATGTCACATGATCCCAGCAGACAATAGGTCTGTGACATGCTAAGGAGTTAGGGTCGTTAGCCTCAGCAGGGTCGTTAGATCTGCTCCCTTCTACATCAAGCAGACCGTAGATTGTTTATGAGTTAGTATCAGGATTAGGGTGTGGCTAACCACACCCATAGGTTATAAATCTCCAACGCGCAGTCCGAGAATTCATTCCCTGAAGAAGTCCGCTAGGTTGAGGACGAAACGTCGGGAAAACTTGCTAAGAAGTACAGATGATGGGTGAGAAACCTTCCTTTGCTTTGACTAATCCCTGTACGACTGAGAGCTTACACAAACTTATCATTAGGGCTGAAACGATGAATCTATTCATTTAGGAAGGTGCAGCTTGTCTTCTTAGTAGATGAAGTTATTTGGTTCTTCTATACCAGACAATTGTAAGATAGTGAAGTTATTACCTTGATTGATTAAAAGAAAGCTTTGATTACAATGCCTATACCTTGATTGATCTGATATTTTACAACTACTTGAAAATCTGTGAAATTGTTGCACATGAACTGCACAGAACTTTCCAGCACCTGTTTAAAATGTGAATTATTTTTATTTTGTAAAATATTTAATCAATATGCAGTTAATTATGTAGCAAGGTTATTAGATTATATAAGATAAGATAAGATGTGCTTTATTTATCTCACATAGGAGAAATTTACAAATTATTTACAGATTAATTTAGGGCAATTAGAAATAATTATCATGCTTGATCTGTCTATGTTATGATATTTCTGGAAATCTCTGAAAATCTTTACTTAGAACAAAACAACAAATGGAATCCCCGTGCTCCCGATATCAAAATACGGGCACTGCACCAGTAGGAAAATACAGAATAGTCAGTGATAATAACACTGGATGACATAGTAGTCTTACCATGATAATTGTTTCTGTCTCCAGCCACTGTAAAGACTGGTTCAGCCATCACAAAGTAAACACTGTTTGAAAATGTTGCTTTTACCTGCCTGTCTGGGAGAAAAATGGGCACTTGTGTGGTGCATGTTTTGTGTGAGATTGGGAGAGGTTTATAAACTGTTTTCCTTTCCTGTGAATACGTGCACATGCTAACATTAGAAGACGTGAATATGGAGTTGACATAATTGAAACTCTTATCTCGCTGACAAGACGCTGTTTGGCATTTAACAGGTTGTCTGAGAAGCAGCGATCTTTCTTCTCTTAAGTCACGACTTTTCTGTCATCTCCTCTTTTTCTCATTGTTTCACACAACCTCTTTGGCAGCGGGCCATTTGTCAGAGAGCAGTGTTTTTCTGCTGATGCCCGTAATTACAAGCGCTCATGAACCTTACAAAATGGCTGTAATAGTTGTTTGTGCCTTTGACGATTGATTTGCAGCCAAAACATGTCCGAGGATTATCTCAGATGAAGGAGCCATAGGTTTTGCTGGAGAGATGCTTGAAAATATACCAGCCAGCTCCTGTCGCTTGTACCCTTTCTCTATTTTGGCCAAGCAGGTCAATTGCCAATTTGCCGGTGCCATTGTCTTTGTCAGGAAGCTATATTAATTTTGGTTAATTAGGACCTAGAGCTAATGAGCGCTACAGTTAATGAGACCATTTATAATCCATAAAACAAGTGCGGCGTGTCACAGGGCAAAAAAGTAAGCAGTGAGACAGAACATTTTAGGCAGAGCTGTTCATTATTAGACAGGGGGAGGGGGTGTACTGAAAAATGTTGGGTATTATCACAATTGTTTTGGAGAAATTCAAAATGATCTATGTATTGCACAATACTTTTCAACCTTATACAATACAATTACTGCATGGTAATTAACTTGGGATCTTGCCACTTCACTTGGATTGGTCAATGTCATAGAAATGTTTAATCTCAACAAGCTTTTAACCTGATTCAAAAAGGTTAATTTTGTCTTGAGTTAAAATGTGTTTTTGCTTCTTTTGAAAGACAAGCGCTTAACCTGGTGGAATGAATAGAAATCAAAACATTACACCTATAGTAAAAGATCCGTTGGCTTAAAAATGATTATGCTTGTTCATGAAGCGCTTCAGTTTATCAAATTCATATTACTTCTGATTTACTTATGCCTCGTGAACTTGAGTACAGATGTTCAGACTTCAATCTTCTTGCTGTGCTTTGTGTAAAAATATGCTCTTTGTAAACAGAACGCAAGGATTAATGACATCAACTGAATTGATTTTTAAATTATTTTGTTGGTCCATAGATCTTTAAATGGCAGTGGTCCATAAACTAACAGATTGTCCAACCTCTTGCATTTTGACACAGAAAAGGCACATACATATCTTTCAAAAACTTGAATCTCCATAAATGTTAATAATTGTCCATGAGTGTACTTAAGTCATCATCACAGGATAACACTGGAAAGTTCCCAGTCACAGCTCAAACTAACTCCTCTTTTCAACAAGGAGGCAACAGCCAAATGTTGAGGTGATGATAACAGCGAGAGACAAGGATGTGACTAACCAATCACGCAGTGGCTCTCTCTGGACAGTGACATCGATGGACGGTCATCCCACGCTCTGGTGTGCAAAACTGTCAGAGCACATTGGTACAGAGGCTCTGCTCGCATCCCCCCTGCCCGTCCACGGTGCTCTGTTTCTGGCCTTGTTTTATCGCGGCGGCGTCACGCTCCGGCCTGCGTGCGGAGGTGAGCTACGTGATGATTGGAGTGGACAAGTGACGGTGCAGCAAGTGTTCAGCTCTTGTCTGCTGATCAGACAAAAGTCAAGTCTTCCAACTCACGCTGTTTTATCGTTTTGATTTTTTTTCAGATCTTTAAAGACCTTATGCCGGGTTTAAAAAAAAAAAAATGTGGATATCAAAATTGCATGACAATGTCAATCTGAAAGAGATTCCGGCAAAAAAATCCTATATTTTATAAAAAGAACGTGTTTTTCATGAATTTAAGTTGTCTATGCTCTAACCTGTGTGTGACGTCACAGCGGGTAACGCCCATGCATTGAAAACCATGGATCTATGCCACAGGACTGCCTTTTCTCTCTTCTCTCCACTGATGCCCAACACAATACTGCACTCTACAGGTGACAATTGCTCACTACACATAAATTGCCGTTTTGAGAGTGAAAAAGTGTCTGAGGTGGGATTTGAACCCCAGTGTCTGGATTGGCAGTCCATCGACACAACCAACGAAATGTTACAATCTAGTAGTTATGTCAGACTCGCTGTACACGGCCTTGTCATCTTGAATATCCGCGAAAAAAGAACGAATACCAAATTGTAAACAACTTACAGCGTTGAAACGTACCCACTCTGACGTCACCAAGGGCTGTGACGTTTTTTCGTCTCTAAGGGCGTTGCTATGGGGTTATTCCGATTTGGGGGGATCAGACAAAAAAAACAACTGATTTTGAAACCTTTAGTAGTTCTCTTCTAATATAAAATGGTATTAAAACTGTATTTCTAAATAAATCAAACCCGGCATAAGGTCTTTAAGTTAACCTGAAAACTATTTTTGATACTATGATTTTAAATGGACAGCATTTGCGTATAAAAACATATAATGTGTGATTGTATTGAAAAATAATAGCTTAAAGGTAGCGTATCCAAATCTAAAAAGTTGGTTGTAACTGAATTTATCAGACCACGGAAAAGCTATATTTATCTTTTGGATACTTTTAAGGAAGGGCCCTTCGGAGTCATTATTTTGAAGCTCTGGGTTGCGAGCTGATTCGCTGAGTAAGATTCCGTTCCATTCTATTCTATGTATGTTACTTTTCTGTGGAAAAGATTATTGAAAGCTGTAAAAATGTGTGAAACAAAACATTTTGAGTTTGATTGATTTCATTAAATAGATTTGTTTCGGGTTTCAAGTAATTCTAACAACAATAGATTTGTTCAGAAGAAATATGAACTGGTACCATTTTAGATTTCAGCCATATGATCTTAACTTTTGGCTTTTCCCATTACCTGGACATACAGTTCTTCCTTTGACTTCTTTTTTGCTGTTTTCGCTCAGTCTTGCGAACACCTCCTCCTCATAAACTGCCCCTGGAGTCCCTTACCTCCATTTCCCCAAACCAACTCTGTTCTCTCTCAGACTGGCCTTGTGCTGACCTCACCAGAGCGGACTATTACCTGGGAGTCAACTAAATCATTGTTCGGTAATGGAACATGCCACCTGCATTGTGAGGCGCCACACACACAACTCCAGCCACAGTGAAGCCAAAGTCTACCCCTTTTGGCCTTTCTCTGCTGCTGCGACGTTTACATGTTCATCATTTAGAGGGTGGCAGGCTGAAATATAAGTGTGATGTTGTTTCCGTCAGCCGGCTGGATGTGGACAGGGATGTCGGGGAACGGCAGTCGAGAAAGAGGTCACAATACCTCGAAGATGACCTGCGAACTCTGCCTGTCATTGGCAGAGAATGCTGTGACCTGCTTTAAGAAATACCAGTAGTGATAAAACAAATAATGGAAGACTAGAATAAAGATGAGAAACCACTGGAGGGAAAAAGAGACCCCACAGCCTCACATTTTATTTTTAGAAGTCAGGTTTGCTCAGGTTGGCGTGTGTGCCAGGGGGTGGGTCGTGGAGCTTTAACCTGGGGTCCCTAACTTTCATACCACAACAAATTATAATGAAATCCAACCATGAAGTCCCTGGCTTACAGGCTGGCTAACAGTTTGGTTCTGTCACTAGCTTTCTCCTCTGTTAAAGTGATAAAGAGACGCCCACCCACACTCAGCCTAACAGCTCTCAGCCCAAAGCGTCAAATAGTGACTCACAGGACTATGCAAGAGACATGTTTTCTTGTCTGAAAAATTCCCAGCATTTTACAATGGACTCTTTCCTAACTCCTATAGACTTCTCTCCCGCTCATGCTGCTTCTATTGGACGTTAGTGCGCGGACGTAGCGCTCCTCGTATTATTACGCCTCACAATATAGTTCCCCTTTTTATCCGCTGAGAAAATCGACATGTTACATTTCTGTGTTACTATACTTTGTAGTGTAACACGTCACGTAACTGTATTTAAATAGGGAACACGTGGAAAAGTTTGGTAGCTTCTAAAGGGGGGCTGATTTGGAACTATACAGTCTGTGGAAGAGGCTGCGTTTGTGCTCCGTTTGCATGACAGAGCGCACGGACAAAGACCAGACAGGTACATATCAACTAGTCTAAGGTAAGGTAAGAACATATGTCCGTATGTAAAAACGGTGGCCTATTACTTTTAATATATGACTCAAGCAAGTAACAATTTTGTTCTGTGCGGGTGGTGAGTCAGATTTGTGCGTAGTTCCTGTCTGATAATCTTGAGAAGCCTTGATTAATGCAACAGTGGGCACACAATTTGAATGTTTGGAAAAATGTTAGTTGGTAGAAAAGAACCTTGCTAACTGTGATTTTGACCTGATTTAGATTTCTGAAATTTGTGAGTCATTTATATTTGTATTACCATTAGTTTTGCAGCCAATATTTCTGCCTCTTCCAAACATAGCGCCATCCATAGTACAATTCAAAAATAAAAGTGTTTAAAGTGTAGATCATTGTTGCATGTAACAAATGATCATATATGTTTATCGTAAAATCGTACTGCCCAAGCTTTTTCCAGTATCCCAAAGTGTTGGAGGTTCAGTTTTTGCTCTTCTCATTGCTGAAGTGACTGTTGGCAAGACACCATGCATATGTTAGCAGCCCTGGGTTATGCAACAGTAACTTACCACCACATACGGTGAGATTCATTCAAATGGAGCCATGCATAAAACAGTCCAGCTACAATGTAAATACAGTATGTTCTGCTACTATGGTTTTTTCAAAATCAAGTCCATGTTTGAGTTTAAAATGTCAGTAACCCATACCTGAAGCTCCGTTTTAAAACTATACGTAATTTATGCAGCCCTCCTTTCATTTGCATAAGTGCTCTTTATTTTTGTGTTCTTGCTTTATGTAAATTGTCTTCCGATGCTTTTAAGATGTAGATTTTACATATTTGTATTACACTGCCTCCCTGCCGTACACTTTCTTTAATCCCTTCGATGCATACATTGTTATCATTTTAAAACTAGGGAAACAATATTTGCTTGTCTTTTTGGCGATCGGTCAAGACATTTGCCTATTTATAGCATCACTCACTATTTGTGTATTGCCCTTTGGGTCTCGTTATGTTAGTCTGTAAATGTTCTTATCCCTGGGGTTCCTTGCCGACGCAGGAGAGTCTGTGGACAGTGATGATCTGGAACATTTATACACATTTATGGACATTGCTCATCCCGCTCCCTATGGACCAATTGCACTTACGTGTTTGTTATTAATGGTTTTGTGTTCAAATTGTTTGATTCTCTGATCAGAACTCTGTCAAGTTCTCAGAGACAACTGCTGTTGTCATTTAGGGTTGTTAAAAAATTAATTGAAATTAAATGAATTTCAAGACGTGATGACAAACATTGATATTATACATGTCTATTATTGAAAATCACTCATCAATCAGAGATCTACGGATACCAATCGAATTGAATATGGGTGCAGATCTATTATTGATTATAAGCCTCTGGCAGGGTCTTTCTGTCTTCCCTTCCTAAAAAAAAAAAAAACAAGGGGCTCCTCCCCTCTGGGCCTGGATTCTTAAATTTGAGATCTCCATTGAGTGCCTCAATGATGTCATAATTTGAAAATATAAAACATGTTTATTTGACAATATATGGCTTGACACAACCACTAACAATGAGTAAATGAAAGTGTTGTCAGTAAATTATTATCAACCACCAAATTATAGTGAAAAACAACTAAATTATTAAACTAATCTGTATGTTGATCTTCCTCTCATACCACTATTAGATCTGTTTCTGTGTCTGTCAAAATTATACTCAACATATTATTACAAAGCTACAGTTAAAGTATAGCTTGTATAACTGAACACTACGTTGAACATAATCCCAAATTGTTTTTTTCCCCTTTACTGTCCTGACCACGTTTTGGCCCGGAGCATGATATATACGTGCCTCAATCATCAGGGCCGTTTAGGAGCGCGCGCATTTCGCTCATGTGTTTTCGGAGGCCTGTATTTCTCTGAGGAGAGTTCTGTAGAGGGGCCGGGCTGTTCCGCTCTCATCCGTGACAGATTTAGTCATAAATCTACAGGATTAATTCAGCTCCTCCCAAGGACTCCTGCTTCGTGCACGGCTGAAACACAGAAGTCACTTAAAGCCTCACTCCGGGCACTATTTGTCTTGGGCTCTGGTCCCTATCACGGTTATTGATGTGGCAAACAGCTCTAATGCGGCTGTATGATCAGTGACACATCAGCATAGTACGGCAAAGCGGAGCCGTGGAAAAGGCTAAACAAGAGCAAAATGAGATACAGAGCCCGTAAATGTCTGGATTCACTGGTGCTATAAAAGTATAAGGTTTTTATTGTGATGAATTATCTCTTAGTAATCAGCAAATACCAACTTTTGCAGATGAGCTACTCTTGTAATTAGGGCCATATTTTAAACACATTAAACTGATCGAGCTAAAAAGCTAAAAACTCCTGGTGTAAGAAGGGATGTTAAAGGAAATAACTCAATACGCACTGCTGTTACAACACCAGATATATTTATAAACTATTGCCTTAGACTTAACAAGATCTTTGGCAGAACTGCAAAAATTACAAAGTTCTTTGGCTTTCAATTCTGGATGTCAATATTGACCTGACTTCCATTCAGCGTTTTAAATGGACACATGAATTTATCTTGGATCACAGCTTCTGTCCAAACCGTAAAATATTTCCAGCAGCAGTTACTGTAATGAGACTGTAAATTATATTACTACATAATTCTTTTTGGAACAGCTTTGATGATTTTCACAGTACAATTAGCTTGATCCCCACTGAATCCATATTTTTTACACACTATCTAGAAAAAATGTGAGAACAGCCCAATGTTTGTTTGTTGTTGAAGAAGCAGTTATGAAAAATGTCTGTGGCTGTCTGTCTGTAATCATGTCTTTCCATAAAGATTTAAAATATATGATTTGGAATAATACATTTAACTAGAGCACAGTAAAATGCATTACTCCAAACAGTCACATATAATTTACAATTTTCATGTATCTTGTTCCAATGTAAGAACCTGTGTGATATGTACTCTTGCGGTACCGTGAAGTGTTTTGTTTATTCCTGGCACAAAGGTTTTGAAAATATAATTGAACTGTTTTCTTTTGTCCCATATCTTTTTATTGGGTGAAGTCTAATTGCCCACCCTGAGGAATAATCTTTTCTTTGTCTCTCATCCTATACAGAAAATCATCTCTCTATATGCATCTTTTTATGTCCATTAAATATGCCCCCTGAACATGTCCTGCTGTTTGTATGGAAATGCAGCTCTGGCAGTTGTCATTCCTTTCACATCGACACTTTGTTTTTACATTTACCTGCATTCCCAGAAGGAACGTCCGTCTCTTAATATGAATGCATCACACAGCTATTCCAGCAAAGACAGATACTATTGTGGGTTTTCCCTTTTCATTTAATCTACAATTCTGAAGACTTATACATTGTTTATGACCGCAAGTCATAATGCAGATAATGCATTCGAGAAATGGCCTTCACTGGTGGTCCTTAAACCTATCAAGTCATATGATTAATTTCATACGCCCAATTCCTTTGGGCCTTTTTTGCTTTTGAAAATGTTGCACATTATGATAAGCTCTAAAGTTGCCACTTCTACAACTTCTAGTGGCTCTTGTCAAGGCATCCTTCACACCAAAAGCAGAAGACACACTTCCATACAATTATAGCTTTTTACATCTCATAACAAGAGTGGGAGATAACTTTTTGTCAGTGATCATTCCCCCCAATGGAGAGCTTTTTATGTAATTTAAATAATAAAAGTCCAGCAACATAATGGATAAGGAACTGAAATAAGAAAATGCATAGACACAGTGATGCCATGTTTAGCGCTCTCACAATCATGGGGGCTCGACACACAGTTTACTTTTTCTTCTGTGTCTGTAGGCTTGATTTATATATTTGACTGGAACAGCTCGGAGTGATGATCACGATGATGATCACATTCATTTTGTTAAATGCACCAGAATTTTAGCAACAAGCCTAATGTGTTTCATCGACACAGTAAAGAAAACAGAATTTAAAATTAAGATTATGCTACAATTTCCCTTACCACTGAAAACATTTGGCAAGGCAAGGCAAGGCAAGTTTATTTGTATAGCACAATTCATACACAAGGCAACTCAAAGTGCTGAACAAGATGCATTAAAATCATAAATAATTACAGAACATTAAAACGAAAGATAAAAATATAAAATCCCTCAGTTGTATGCACAGCTAAACAGCATCGTTTTTAACCTGGTTTTAAACATTGTCAGAGAGGAGGCCTGTCTCACAGGCCTTTTGCAATGAGACTATAGATGGAAACAAGCCTCGAGCAACATCTGGTTTAAAGCAGTAGCTGTTCATGAAGACACACTGTTTCATTTAAAGGTGGGCAACCTAACTTTTGTTGTTGTTGTTGCATATTTGTTAGAAAGAGCCCTGTGAGTCAACTTTGGGCTGAGCAATAGTGCCACTTGTCTGTCTAAAAACACTGATTTAAAGATGTGACTAGTGATACAGCTGTTTAGAGAGTGATTAACTCGTGTGTTCATTTTTGTGTGGTTTGAAAGTTTTGAAAAGTAAAGTTTATATTCCATCCATCCATCCATTATCTACCCCTTAATCCATTTCTGGGTCGGGGGGGTGGCAGTCAGAGATGCCACCCAAGTCTCATAGCACCAGCCCCTCACTGATTCTCTGCAGGTGGTGAGTCCACAGGAGGACGGCTGCTCCGTAAGTGTGAGCATAGCCTTGATCTTTCAGCGGGGGCTTTGGGCAATTAGGGGTTAAATGTCTTGCCCAAGGACACAACAACAGCAGTCATCAGTGGGAGTCGGTGGAGAGGGTGTTGGGGTGGGAATTGAACCCACGACTTCCAGGCCTAAAGGCCAATGCTCTACCAACTGAGCTACTGTCGCTACTGTTTAGTTTATATGGCTGTTTGATTTCTGCTAAAGAAAACATTATGTATGAAAAAATACATTTACACAGAAATACAGGAGCTTCTGTTATGCAACACAAGCTCCTGTAAAATCAAACTGTGACTCCTCATCCAGGCCTCTGTTCTGGTGTCAGGAGAATTCATCCATGAGCATGTGTCAATTCAGATCAGATATGTTTGAAAACCAAATGTTCGAGATTGTTTAGCTGCTTGTCCATGTCCATCTTACTTATACTGTTGTGTCATGCACATTATCCACTGTTAATGTCCTTTTTAGTTATGTTACTTCACATTCATATTGAACCTGCCTGTTCCCCATGATAATAAAAAAAAACCTTGGAAGTACAGTGCCTTGCGAAAGTATTCGGCCCCCTTGAACCTTGTAACATTTCGCCACATTCCAGGCTTCAAACAAAGATATAAAATTTAATTTTTTTTGTCATAAATCAACAACAAGTGGGACACAATCGTGAAGTGGAACGAAATTTATTGGATAATTTAAACTTTTTTAACAAAAAAAAAAATGAAAAGTGGGGTGTGCAATATTATTCGGCCCCTTTACTTTGTGTAGCAAACTCAGTCCAGAAGTTCAGTGAGGATCTTTGAATGATCCAATGTTGTCCTAAATGACTGATGATGATAAATAGAATGCACCTGTGTGTAATCAAGTCTCCGTATAAATGCACCTGCTCTTTGATAGTCTCAGGGTTCTGTTTAAAGCGCAGAGAGAACCATGAAGACAAAGGAACACACCAGGCAGGTCCGAGATACTGTTGTGGAGAAGTTTAAAGCCGGATTTGGATAAAAAAAAAGATTTCCCAAGCTTTAAACATCTCAAGGAGCAATTTCAATTATATTGAAATGGAAGGAGTATCAGACCACTGCAAATCTACCAAGACCCGGCCGTCCCTCCAAACTTTCATCTCAAACAAGGAGAAGACTGATCAGAGATGCAGCCAAGAGGCCCATGATCACTCTGGATGAACTGCAGATAACTACAGCTGAGGTGGGAGAGTCTGTCCATAGGACAACAATCAGTCGTGCACTGCACACAACTAGCCTTTATGGAAGAGTGGCAAGAAGAAAGCCATATATCAAAGATATCCATAAAAAGTCTTGTTTAAGTTTGCCAAAAGCCACCTGGGAGACACACCAAACATGTGGATGAAGGTGCTCTGGTCAGATGAAACCAAAATCGAATTTTGGCCACAATGCAAAACAATATGTTTGGCGTAAAAGGAACACAGCTCATCACCCTGAACACACCATCCCCACTGTCAAACATGGTGGTGGCAGCATCATGCTTTGGGCCTGCTTTTCTTCAGCAGGGACAGGGAAGATGGCTAAAATTGATGGGAAGATGGATGGAGCCAAATACAGGACCATTCTGGAAGAAAACCTGTTGGAGTCTGCAAAAGACCTGAGACTGGGACGGAGATTTATCTTCCAACAGGACAATGATCCAAAACTTAAAGCCAAATCTACAATGGAATGGTTCACAAAAAGACGAATCCAGGTGTTAGAATGGCCAAGTCAAAGTCCAGACCTGAATCCAATCGAGAATCTGTGGAAAGAGCTGAAGACTGCTGTTCACAAACGCTCTCCATCCAACCTCACTGAGCTCGAGCTGTTTTGCAAGGAAGAATGGGCAAGAATTCCAGTCTCTCAATGTGCAAAACTGATAGAGACATACCCCAAGCGACTTGCAGCTGTAATTGCAGCAAAAGGTGGCGCTACAAAGTATTAGCGCAAGGGGGCCGAATAATATTGCACGCACCACTTTTCAGTTTTTTATTTGTTAAAAAAGTTTAAATTATCCAATACATTCCGTTCCACTTCACGATTGTGTCCCACTTGTTGTTGATTCTTGACAAAAAAAATATTTTTTATATCTTTATGTTTGAAGCCTGAAATGTGGCGAAATGTTGAAAGGTTCAAGGGGGCCGAATACTTTCGCAAGGCACTGTACTGTCAGATGGCTCAGTCTGACTGTTAGACATTTATTTAAGTTGGTGACTGTCAACAATAATGAAAGTTTACGTAACTCATCTGATAGGTCCTCTGTTGATGTGCTATAGACAAAGTAGTAGTCTTTAGGTGTGAATGCAGAAGTGCTGAATGGACTAATGCTGACGGCAGTGTTCGCTAAAACACAGATGAAGTTGATGTCAGAGTGACAGTGATGTGTTTGAAGCCCCGTTGTGTGAACAGTTGAGAAGCATGAGTGACACAGCTCTGACTCATCAGCCTCTTCATGACTTTGCCCTGTGGCCTAAGGACTCTCATCAACTATTTATAAGAAGGAGGAAAAAACACACATTTATTATCTATACAACAAAGGACTATTGTTTTCTGCAGAGCACTGCTGCAGTCTTTTTCCAAAGCGTTGCGCAAAGGAGGTTGGTTTTTCCTGAATTTTAAATGTGGCTCAATCTCATTAATAAACAGAAATGCTACAAACAAAGGGTGACATTTATAAAAGGTAAATACTGTTTTCTTACATTTTATGCTAAAATGTTGTTATTGTAGACATCCTAGTCAAAACAACAGATACAATAATAATCTCCCTCGTGCTTTGAACCACAAAATCTCAGCACATCTTGATTGTGATTTCATCTTTTCCTTGAGGTTGCCAGTTGGTTAGACAGCATCCTGAGAAGCCCATATTCCCATGAAGCTTCTGCAGACCATAAAATGTCTAGACATATTTCACAACACACCTGAAATTGAAGTCCTGACAGGGGCTGTCCCACTGAATCAGGGGCCAGATGAACGAGGGGTGCAGAGATGTCACACACATAATAAACAGGGCTTTGGCTGGGCTCCGTCTTTTTCTTAAGCCTTTGGGCCCCGGGCAGGGACAGGCCCGCCCATGTGCAGCTCTGATATCGATCCACCGCAGATTGATATCCTCCAGACACTGATTTAGCATCAAGTGCCCCCCTGACTGTCCTAAAAGACTGAGCTGAATTAAACTGTGCTCTGGTAGGTTAGTGGGTCCACTCCTCACTATCACCAGTGTTTTATAGTGAACGCCTCTACAGCTCTGCACACACAAAACACTGGTGCTTTGTCTTAGCTCAAAACTCCTATACATAAACTTTCAGAAACTACTTACAGTATTGTAATGAAGCAGTTTTAAATGTGCTCTAAATGTATTCAGATTCAGCCATGTCTCATTTACTGAGTGAACGCTTCAGCTCTTCACCATTAGCTCGAGAGAACAGAACAGTAACCCAGAGTTTGTGTTTCTATCTGAAGCAGACTTTGTGTGAGGAGCAGAGCGCGCAGATGGAAAGGTGAATGAGAGAGATGGTGACTCCAGCCCATCGCTCTCCTGGGCGTGTGAGGGAGGGGCTGCTAATGTGTGCTGTATCATTCATAACAGTAAGACTGGCATCACTTGCTGCTAAATAGCATCATTTGTCAGAGAAAGAGCTCGGTGCCACTGTGTCACAGATAAGCTTCAGAAGGATCCTGCTTTATTCCCCTCAGGTCTAAAACATGCTGTGAATGTTACTGAGCATCACAGACTCGGACCAATTTGTGCTTCTTTTAACAACAACAGCCATGGACATGTAAGGTCAGGTTTTTAAAAAAAACTCAAATTATGCAAATATAATTGATATGTACAATTACATTTTCAAACTGGGGTACCTCATTCTTTTGTTCAATAAATATATATATTTTTTGTCTCAACAAAAAGTGGAAAATGTTACGTAGTTCCGCCTACAGAGTCGAAAGACCCAATGACAGGAAAACTACCTCTAATATATTTTTCCCTAAGATTAAACCGAAAAGGAAAAGTGCAATAATTGAAAACCATTCAACAATTCACAGCCTTCTTCTGCAGTTCGATTTTAATCCAATCACAGCTGAACTAATTTTGTATAAAACACTACCAAAAAGTTATATCCAAACCCATATTCATTAAAAGTCATTGGTTGTCCAGAAAACAAAATAACCACACAAACAAAGTTAAGTTAACACAACTTTGGATGGGACATACTGTGATATATCATTGACAAATGAATGAGCAATGCATCGATATTCAGTTGTGTATGGTGACAGTATCGGCACGTTGTGATAATGTTGTATTGTGAGCCGGGTATCGCATATCGTATCGTGGGGGAACCAGCGATTCCCAGCCTTTGTAGATAATTATAATTCGCATAATGGTCGGAAAGAGCTCTGATATTTGACTGGGCTGAGTGAGGGTGGTCCTTTCTTTTTGCACGTCTCAAAAAGCTTAAAGGGGCTATACCCGTTTCTGCAAGTTTTTTTTCAGTTTGAATATTTAGCACCGCCCCGCAACTCGCTCACAGGCTTCTCATTTTGAGAAACCCTCCCTACTCTCCCCTACGCTCTCCTCCCATGAAGCCATCTAGTTTGTAGTTTCACGTCCAAATGTAGTCCGAGGTCCCGCTCCCGCTGGTCTCTCCAGAGGGTACAATGGAAGCTACGTATAATCACCTGGGCTTGATTTCTTCTTTGATGCTTTTTTCGCTTTAGTTCCCTCTTTTCCTCATTACTTTTGCGTTATTTAGGCTGTTTTGCTGTGTCTGCAGTTACAGCCAGAGGAGGTATAGCCACTTTCCGCTGCCATGCTGCTCTTGCTTACCTGCGCTGCAGACGCTAGAGGAGACAGCCTCTAGCAGACGCTAGTAACAGCACTGCCTCTTGTTCTGTGAGTGGAGGAGAGATACCGTCACGCAAAATTTCTACTCTGCACTTTTTACGGCCTGAATTCATACGCAAGCTGAATCAATGAGCTCAAGTTTTCAATTAAATTACGGATTTTATTAGAACTCGTATGTAGTAATACGCATTTATATGAACGTATTAGAAAATAAATCAGGTATAGTTCCTTTAAGTTGTGACAAAATACATGCGTTCCAAAAAGTAGTGTTAGAACTAGACTTTTTTGAGAGCAAAGGACGCAATTTTATCATATAGTTCCACTATATATGATTTGAAAGTTGAGTATCCAAGTTTTTAATACCGTTTAATACATTAATTAAGTATTTCACACAACTTGAATGCTGTATTGTGGAACATTCCAAGCAAAGCCACATCTTCCTGCATATTGAATGGGACAGATTAGTCTGTTTTTTTTAGCTTGTCAAGATCCTGTTTAATGAATCAATGTGTGATCGATATGTTGAACACTATGTTAAATCACTGTATTGCATTGTTGTCTATATGCTAACTTTAACAGTCAAGCTTATCTTTACCGGCACAGATGGAGCATACAGTATCTCCTACTCAACCGTGCTGCTAACTGTGGAAATCGAGTCATGATATTATTGATGACTGTGAGGTAAATGCTTAATTTGCACAGTCTTCAACCAAATTATAACTCATATTGAAAGCCGCTAAATTTGCATAAATCTCATTAGACGCAATGAGAGGGGTTCATAAATCGTTTTATTAATTAGTCATTTTTGCTACCCTTTTATAGGAAAATGGGGTGTATTAATAAACGAGAGGGGGTGTGATTGTTTGCCCTAATTGGGTGTTGTGTTTAACAGTTTGGTCTGTATCTCACAGCAAAGAGATAGTCAAGGCTTCTTAACCTGTGGTGCGTGCAATGTATCCACTATTAATTACTTATTGTCCAGGATTAGTTCTGATTGAAAGTGTTGCAAAGATATTATATAATTAATTCATTTTGTATGGTGGTGAACAACCTTGACATCAAATGGGTCCGTATCGATGATTACTCAGTTGGCTAATCGTTAAATAATTGGTGGACACAATAAATTTCGATATTTCGGCTCGATATTTCCCGTCTTGTGCAAGAATCCATGTTTGTTTCTTGCAGGGGTGTATTTGTTGCGTGTACAGGCACATCTGCAGTGAGTCGTCCAGAGATTGGTCCTTCTGTGCGCTGGACACAGTATGACCACGATCCGGCTGTGTGCTCGCTGCACTGTTGTAAAGCGCCTGTTCTGTTCTTCTTTACAACACCCCTGGCCAGTCCACCCCTGTTTTTATATCTCCCTCCACTTCGAGGGGCTCAGAGTGTGAAGGCAGAGGTCACAGCAGGCTGAGCCTAAATATCAAAGCCACACATTAAATCACCAATAATCATTAATCTGATCAATACATCCTCATGGATTGCATTTTCTTTTCAAGAATGTTCTTCTTGTTGTCTCTTCTGTCCTGAGCGATCTGAACTGTGGGGATTGATTTGCAGTCGCAATTATAATATGTACAAACAAGTTGGCATGGCCCCCCTGGCATCACAGGGGCCTAGGGGGCCTCACTAATTTCCCAATGTGTTACTGTAACTGCCAATTTACACAGGACGCGTTACAGCACGTACGCGTTATACGCGCAGCAGACGCACATATTTTTTTCCCATATTAACCTATGATGATATTTACACTTCTAGCGTTATACGCGCGTATGACGGACGTATGACGCGAGGCTGCGTCTAATTTAGGATGGATTTCTAATTTTGTGCGCACAGCAATGCGTCTCCCATTGAAAACACATGTGAAACATGATTTTTCTAGCTGTCCTTTGCTTTAGATCGTAGCTACACACACACACAGCACTTGTATCTAAACATTAGCAGGAGGACTGGCAGGTTTTACAGTGACCTGGACATCGGTTTTGTCACGGTGTGGATTTTGTTATTTTGGACTTTAGTTTTATTTTGATATTCTGTTCTCTGTGCTTTGGTTTTAGTTTGACTTTGAAGCCCTGTTTCCCCTGTCTTGATTGTCTGCCCGGCCTAATGTGTTTCACCTGTGTATCTGTCTATAATATATATAATATGTCTGTGCTCCTCTCCTCTTGTTGCTGGTCCATTGTATTGTCAACCTCCGTCCTCTCTTGTCATGTCTGTTCCTGTTTCGTTGCTGCTTGTGCCTTTTGGAATTTTTGAGTTTTAACCTGGACTTTTATTTTGTTATCATTAAATAATTCTTTTTTGGCATTCCTGCTTTTTGAGTCCGCATCCTTCTCAGCACGTGACAGGTTTTTTTCATTCATAAAGTCTGGTGTGTGGCCAGACCAGCGCACAGAGACCATGAAGACAAACACATGCATGTGATTTGTGTTGCTCTACATCAGTCCTCTGGCCCGTACTGTCCTCTACACTTCTCCATAGACTACACAGGGAGAGCATCAGAAGCCGCGGACCTGCGCGCACTGCCAGTGTAGATACACCCAAATAATGTGTAAATTCCCTGTAACAGGTCTTCCATAAAAAGTGTTCTCATTCTGTAAAGCTTGTCGGTACAAAGGACAAGGACATTATGAGTGAGTGGTCCCATTGTCCTGCTCCCGGTGGTAATGAGGCGTGTTTTGCAGGTTCAAAAGTCACTCCACTGTCCTCTGAGTTGTTTTGGCCTTTTGCCTCTCTGCGCTGAGTAGTGTTTACATGCCCTCATCCACCTTAGCTTTGATTATCTCCACGTCTTTACTAAAGTGTCTTTGATAAATGAAGACTGTGGAGCAATGCACACACATTAACATCCTCTCCTCCTTATACGCTGTGGCGGTGGTGGTGCACGGTATATGCACGTGTGATGTCATGACTGAATGTTATTTCACAAAAACAGATAAAAGAATAGAGAAAAATGGTATGAGTATCATGAATCAAATAATTCTGAAACAAATACAAATTATACAACACAAATGAACAATAAATAAATCAATGTCTCTAACTTTTTTCTGCTGTTTCACAGGACAAGAAGTGACACGGCTGGAGGCAGTAGATCCTGAAGATGATCCTCTGATCTATGGCATCACTGGAGAAGAGGCCATGAAGTTCTTCAGAGTGGAGCAAGATGGGAGAGTGTGGCTAGGACTACCACTCGATCGAGAGGTACAAAACACCGGGCCAACTAATCACAATACTTTAAGGAATTTTGCTATCAATGTGTTCCAATGTTACCACCCACTTTTAAATGAAGGAAGTGAAGAACTACAGATGGAACTACACATTGTCCTTTAAAGAAATAAACTAAATTATACGTTAATTTTCATTTTTTTAAATCAAAATTCCATTCAGTCAATTTACACATTAAATGGATCTTAGAACAAGGAGATGGGAAAAAATTACCATGCTTTTAGAACATTAACAAGTGTTAAGCATGACATATGACATTTTGTTTGTGAGAACATGTAGTACAATACTCAGTGCAAGTGTTTCTCTTTCTGTCTTTCTCTACAGATCAAGTCAGAGATGCAGGTTGAGTTTACCGTCAGAGACTCATTCGAGGTACGATGAAGTGCATTTTCAGCTGCTTTGACACCTCTGTCTGTGGTGGCACATATGTCCTCATCACATCCTCCCCATCTCTCTCTCACTCTCACACTTTTAATTTATCCATTTTTCACTTTTCTTATGTATAATCATTCTGACACCTGTCTCATTCAATGCATTTTCGTTTCTAAGATTTACTGACGCTCATCCTACTCTGCCTTGCGGGTAGAAGTCTCATTTTTGGCCCTCTTTCTTCAACCAAATCCCAACTTGGCATGATTAGTCTATTTTGACTCAGCGTCCTCTTAAGTCACTGAGGAGGTGGTGTTTTTGGCAAGATTTAATGAAGGTGTCTTCTGATCCTTCCGCAGCTGGTCACAGGCACCGTGAACATCCAAATTGGGGACGTCAACGATAACGCGCCAACTTTCCATGGACAGCCGTACACCGTCCAGATCCCAGAGGTAAGACCCGCCCACAATCATGCACAAAAGACACAAATCCTGCATTGTGCTACATTAGAACTAGAGGTCGTCTGATGTTTTTCAGGGCCGATACCAATAACTAGTGGTCAAGGAGGCCAGTAACTGCTGTGTTGAGCCATTAAATTGCAGTAAACGTGAATATCTATATGAAGCATTACTTTATTGAGTAACACAACAAATAGAAATTAGCTCCCACTGTATAGACTGGATAGGATGAATGGAATACATCTCCCAAATGTGACTTTATGCAAATGAAGTGTCCAGTTATTTAAGTTAATTTTGACTGAATGAATGAAAAAAACGAGCTAAATTTATCGACAATAATTTGCTTGGATTTGGTTTTTCAAACCAGCATAAACATAATATGCATACAGTACAAGGTCTCAAAGGGTGTTGGTTGAAGCAGACACTTACTGTATTCCACTCTCCTTAATAGTAATAATGATCACAATAGAATAACAAAATCATACAGTACAATACACACATGTGTAATGTTTTAAAAATCAGGTTTGAACTTTCCTTGTTTCCTCCTAATCTATAATTAGGGAGCATCCGTATGCACACTGTGGTAGAACATGAGTACATCAGGAACACTGTTTTGCAGAAGACTCATACATATTTGGGTTTTGTTGTATCATTATTGTTGACCAGTAGGCTGGACGAGTTAACAACTACAACAAAATTGGCCAATGTGATGCATCAATATTGGCCAATAATCTGCCCGGACGATAATCGGTTGACTCCAAATCAGAACATTATGGTCGAGAACCTCTGGCTTCATGTGTCTGTCATGGGGAGGGGAAAGAGGGACTACAGTACATCTTTTTCTAATGCTATGGCCAATGTGTGCGCTGCTGTTACATTACACTCAAGGTTAACGATGAACACACTATAAAGCATTTTGACGTTGCCAATGAAAACACAATTTCTTTCTATAATGACACGACAATAGTTGTAAGTTTTGGCCCAAGTCTCGCAGACACTAGTTTTGCAGACAAAGTGTTTTGTGTCTGACTTTCTCTGAAAGTACACTTTTAAAGTTGTCTCCGCTGTGACTATTGTTTCCATTGTAAACAGACAGTGACAGTGCCCATCAGTTATTCATAGTGCTTTTCTATTTTGCTGTTGGAAAAAGTGATTTTTTTTTGAGTTGTCTGGTGTCTTTAATATTGACAAACTTCTCTATCGTTGCTGGTCGGTCTTAGGCCTTTCGTTGAGTCTTCTCCCTCTCCTGCAGCTGTCTCTCCTGTGTGCCCTGCGCTTCATCTAATCCTTGATATGAAGTAATTGCTGGAGTGAGGGACTTCAAACAGGAGCTGAATGCACACAGTCACATAGCCCTTTCTCAGTCTTCTCCAAATCTTCAAAGCTCTCCTCAATCCATAAACTGCAGTAAATAAATGGGACAATATGGGTGTTTGGACCACCCACTCAAGGAGGTCTCCTTGGGCCAACACAGTGACTGCTCCTTAATAAACCATGTAATTATATATTTCATTGTATGTATATCATTATAAGGACTCAGCACAAAACTGATAAGAAGAGCTGCTTCTCTTTGTAGGAAAAGAATTTAGACGTGGTACAGTTTAGCTTAGGATGGAAGTATTTCTGCTGACAGTAAAAACCAAAACTCTAAAAAGTTCTATTTTGGATTCAACTTGCATTTGAGTAACATTTGTGCAAATTCAACATTTTTAAATGATAAAGTAAGACTTCAATGAATTGGGCAAAAGCATTCTGTGCACCAGATGTAAGTCCGCTGCTCCAAAACCTATGTTCAGACACTATTCACAAACTGAACCTGTGAACATGTATTGTTCTGTACTTTTGCAGCATATAGATTCAAGTGTGTAAATATTTTATCATGGGCTTGTGAGAAGAATATCTTTACCCAGCCTTTTCTATGAATGAAAGACTGTGGCTAAATATAAGTACACTACATAAAATAACATCACATACCACTGTGTATTTCATTCATTCATTCATTTGGGCAGGAATAGTTACATTCATAATGTTTTCGCCTATGGTACATATAGTGCGCGCGCGCACACACACACACACACACACACACACACATATGTAGATTATTTATTTAAATAAGAATACAATACATATAAATTGCATGACCAAAAAGTGAGTAAGTAACTAAAAATGCATCCAGTGCAACCATAGTTACATTAAACCTATGATAAATTCACAAAGTGTTGACACCTGAACTGGAAGTCTTTTCTCAGTATCAATGCTGTAACTCTAAAGCTTCAATAACTGCACTTTGATTCCGATGTAAACCTGCCACTATTTCCCACACATAAAGCTCTACACAGAGCAGCTTACTGACCCCATTGTGGAGTGAATAGGACTTTGAGAATAATTAGCTTAGTTGGGGGCTGATGAATAAAGCATTTGTATAGTATCCACAGCTCAGCAGCGAGAGCAGATGAAGCGATGTGAGTGGCAAGGTGAGGCGAGCAGTGCGCGGTGCAGCGAGCCTGTGTGTAAATGTCGTTTTAATTTGTAGAGCCATAAAGAGGGTGAAGGGGAGCAGGTGGGCTTGGAGCATTCCCTCTGTCAGTGCTAATGAGCTGGCCAGATTTACAGCTACCACACACCCAGCCAGCAGCCGCATGCAAGGAGCGTATAGGAATAATGTTGTGATTGGACAGCAGATGGGCCACAACCTAAATCTATTATCCTAAGAGACAATGGAGTGAGAGGAATGTCATTCACTTTGTCCATAAGCACTACAGGTAGTTCACATCAGGTAAGGGGAGATTTTATTGTTGCCTTGTTGGGACAGTTGGCAAAACCTCTCGATCTATCTCAACAATCTGCATATTGCATAGTTCTGTTTCCTGATAACTTGTTGGATGTATATTTGGAAGTAGGATATCCGTCTCATAATAAAACTACATACTGTAGGTATATTGGTAGGAAGAAAATGTATTGTTGATATAGCAATGCAGAAAAATGTAAAATATGCAAATGTAGCTGTTGTTTTTTAGAAACTAGACCAAACTTGAACAACAAGATCCCAGCCTTGACCGGCAAAGTTTGTAAATTCCAGTCATGAATGAAAGTAGTATAAAATTGTGTATGGACATTTATCAGTACCATGTCCGTTGGATTATTTCCATTTTAACAGTATTTTCCCACTGTCTTCCAACAGCACATACAGTCTTTACAAGCAAGTTTTGTTTTTGACATATTCATTACAATTTAGCAAAAAATAAAATCATTGTTTTATGGTTCACAAAAAATATATTTTAATTTTTATGATGAAATTAAGCATAGATTGGAACCATAATAATGTTATTTATTGTCGAATTAGACTAAACATTTGTTTTGTATTTGCTTGTCATTTCTGATTGAAAACAGTATGTCATAACCTCTAAAGTAACACTGACATCTCCTCTCTGTGTGAAAAATATGCAGTGTCTTGTATCGGCCGTCACAAATATTTACAGAGCGAAGGGTGTAAAACTCGTCCCTTTCGCTGGCTCGTCTCTGCAGATGCCTGACCCTCGGCTGGTAATGGGTCTGGCTGTCACTGTGACCAAATCAAATGCCAGCGCTAACAACTACTCTTATTGTGCCAGCGCAGGCCTTTTACTGTCACCCGCTGCCTCTGCACACAAACTCACAGCTGTGCTCCAGAAAGCCTCACACACGTACAGTACAGTCACACAACTCAAAAGAAAGATACTGCTGTGTGGTTAAAAGTTATTCACTGGGATGGATTTGTTGACATAAACTGGTAAATTTGGATTAATGGTTGTTGGTTGTGAATGTGCAGTTTTTACCTGATGACAGAAGCCACAAAAAAAAAAGTATCGACACTTTTCCTTTCTTTTATATAAATAGATATTTTTTTTCTGTTTGCTATTGATTATTGTGATACATGCAACTGCATATTGTATTGTGCACTTGTTTGACTGCAGTGCACTTTGGTGGTTATACTTTTTGACTCTGTGGAGTTTTGGCACCATAAACAGTGATGCAAGGATTTCAGAGCGGCTATGTTTGGTGGCATAGGTAGATTAGATGTACTGGCAAAAGGCAGACAGGCGACAGCTGTATCCAAACTTTATCTGTTTTTGGTTTGTCAGGCAGGTGAGCAAATCCCTCCTTTCAACCAGTTTTTCCCCAGTCATATTTCAGGATCCGAGTTTCAGCTGTTACGACACATGAAGTATGTGAGGCTGCTGCAGGATAGCCTACAGTGTAAGGCTATAGTGACTTTGCAGACAGTGTGGACTATAGTCTGTGTTTTATATGAATTATGCCAGAAAGAACATGGGATATTTTACCATGGGGATGATGGAGCCATGAGTTACGCCTCACAAAAGTAATTAATATAAAAAATAATCCCCTGGTGTTGACTAACTTTTAAGCAAAACATGAAATCCGTTTGCCCCCAGCGTGCTTTTATCTATTAATTTTGGCCCCCTGGTAAAAAATAGTTTTAGGACCCCTGGTGGTGTGTGATTGTTTGCACTCCTTTAATCAACGCAAGCTTCCTGGTTAGCTCCAGGCTTTTACCCCAGTACCATTCACCTCTGACAATCACTCTGGTTAAATCCGTGTATCATTCGTTCTTTTGATTTTCTAAATAAAACCAACATTGAAAAAACAAATAACGAGGGATGTTTTTGATTCTCAATATTTGAATTTAATGCAAAATTGAAATATCGGTTTGTTTTTGGTTTTCTGTGGATCCAATTAAAACGAAAATGCAGTAAACCAATAATGATCGTCTAAATTACTTTTTGCAATTTCCATTTGAAACACAAGAATCCCCCGGAAGTGATTCGCAAGTGCGCACCCCGCAGGTAAACAGTGGAGTAGCGGTGGAGATGAACTAAATGATGGGTGCGTTGGAAGACTTTGCAGATACAGCGATAGAATGGTTCTAAAACATTCAAACATATGCAGAAATATCAACCACGTTACACCGACTAGGTTTGTCCAAATGTCAAGTCATCAGCTGAGTCATGTCCCTTCTTTTTGATACAGTGGTTAATCACGAAAGCAAACTTTTTGAAGTGGCTCAGAGTAAGGTATTCTGAGTAAATGTATTCATTAAACATGGATCATGTTCCTGCCCAATATATACATACATATATATATTTTTACATATCAGCCGCCTTAAAACTATTGCTGCTCCATCTCTTTTTCCTGGAATAATTTTATTGCAACATTCAAGATGGATTCTGTCTCCCGAGGCTCAGGAATCACAGCTTGTTGTGTTTTGGCAAATTATGAAGGCCAAAGACTAAATTCATCATGTATGTAAATCTTCTGTGTGTCTGTTCCAGTGTAAATATTTTTGATTTGTTTGTTCCCAAATTAAAACACACTTGGACACAATTCTGTAATTTTTTTTCTAAATTGTGTTGAATCGCAATGGAAAACCCGTTAAAACAAATACTGTTAGTGGATTATGTATCAATAGATTTATGAATTAGGAAATGACATTCTTAACTAAACAAGACTGTAAAATGACAAGTTGTGTATTTGAATGTACCTTTACAGAACAACTTACACCTCAGACTTCCTTTCAGCAGCAACACGGGTCCAATTTTATTTAGACTTTACTAAGGACTTACATGCAAGCACAGAATCCAGAGCTAAGAATGAAAGAATAAAAAAAAAAAAGCTGTGTTAAAAAGACACATAATCACATATTTACCGCAAGTCACACATACAAAGAAGCCAGTGACTCCAAAGTTTAGAAGTGACCCTGACTGAGCTAATGTAAGGGCAAACCAGGGACTGTACAATACTATTAGGTACCATCATGACTCTACACATGACTGATAGTAGCAGTGACGTAGGAAAGGAGCACACTCAGCAAACATCTGACTGGACGACTGTGTCTGGGATCTTCAGCAGCATCCTCACTGAGTCATAGGAAACTGTTAACCTCTGCAGACTGACTGCTTGTAGCTCCGCCACAGTTGGTCTGTGAATAAAGGAGCCCAAAAAGACTGGAACAAGGAGGTTTTTACATTCACAGAACACATGTTAGATTGATCATACAGTTTACATCTCTATCTGTGAGGTCACTGCGTGTGTAATGCCCATTAAGACCAGGACAACTGGATTTAAGAACAGTTTTTACACTTTCAAATGTGACAGAACATAATGTACACTGATGAGTACGTGCTTTTTCATGCAATGATTCTAATTTTGTAACATAAATTTACAATGAAAAAAACACGCGTTGAAAGTTTAAAATGTAAAGGAACAAAAAGGAGATTTGTAGATCAGTTATTATTAATTTTATTGCATTGACATAAACACATCCATCTTTGCAGATCACTGGTACAGGCCAGGACCAGCTGGAGAGCTTTGCAGATCACTGGTACAGGCCAAGGCTGGGAGTAGTGTGAAGTCTGAAACCTTTACCTCCTGCACACCCAGTGAGATCTAAAACAGAAAAGTGGGTTTAGAACAGACATATAATTATTACTTGTTATAACTTAACTATCTTATAAAGTCAGAAGAGAAATAGTAACCACCAAACAGAAAGATGCTATGCTAGTCTTCTATCAGGACAGGAACTCAAGCTGAACATGAGCCCAGCGGCTTTGACTGTTTCAAACCTGCAGTCTTCTGACTGTTTCAACTAATCTTTCTGACTGTTTCAAGCTGCAGTCTTTCTGACTGTTTCTGCAGTCTTTCGACTGTTTCAAACTCAGTCTTTCTGACTGTTTCAACCTGCAGTCTTTCTGACTGTTTCAACGCAGTCTTTTGACTGTTTCAACTGCAGTCTTTCTGACTGTTTCAAACGCAGTCTTTCTGACTGTTTCAAACCTGCAGTCTTTCTAACTGTTTCAAACCAGCAGTCTTTCTGACTGTTTCAAACCTGCAGTCTTTCTAACTGTTTCAAACCAGCAGTCTTTCTGACTGTTTCAAACCTGCAGTCTTTCTAACTGTTTCAAACCAGCAGTCTTTCTGACTGTTTCAAACCAGCAGTCTTTCTGACTGTTTCAAACCTGCAGTCTTTCTGACTGTTTCAAACCTGCAGTCTTTCTGACTGTTTCAAACCTGCAGTCTTTCTGACTGTTTCAAACCTGCAGTCTTTCTGACTGTTTCAAACCTGCAGTCTGAGGGCTCCTAGTTTCTCTTCATAAGCCTGAAGCATCTAGCTCTAACTACTGTCCCTCGACAATATTTGAGAATGAAGCAGAAACAAAGCACAATTGAATGGTTAAGGTACATCTAGCATCATCTTTTATTTACTAAAATTTAGCATGATTACTTTCACCAATACACAAACATATCATGTCCTTATATAATATGAAAGTCTATAACATACATTTATAATAATAAAGCACTCGCATTAGGTACATTTGTTGCATGTGTAACGCTAAGTGTTTCATGTTTGTCGGAGCTAATGCCAACTTAGCTGTTAGCGCTAGTTGCTAAGTTATGTCTTACCTTGACACTTGTGTATATATTTTTCATCGAAGAACCCCTTCTCTCGTGAATCTGAGAATTCTCATCTGCGATGGTCTCTGCAGCAGCGAACGAAAAAGCTGGTAATCTGACTGATGTTGAGGAGAGTTTTAAGAGACATTTCTCCTACAACCAGCGCTAACAAGGTGCGATCCAAGTACCTGGAGGCGACACTTCCTGGTCTCGTGACAAACGCGCACTTTTGAATCACTTCCGGGGGACGTTTGTGTTTCAAAGGAAAATCGCAAAATGTAATTTAGACGGTCATTATTGGTTTACTGCATTTTCGTTTTAATTGGATCCACAGAAAACAAAAAAACAAACCAATATTTCAATTTTGCATTAAATTCAAATATTGAGAATCAAAAACATCCCTTGTTATTCGTTTTTTCAATGTTGGTTTTATTTAGAAAATCAAAAGAACGAATGATACACGGATTTGGTTATGTTTACTATTGTAATGGTGTGCCCAGTCACATCAAAGTCTGTTTTGATAATCAAAAACGTTAAATATAACCAACTTTAAAAATTCCAACAAATACTGGATCTGAAAAATGTGTTTGTTTGAAAGTTATAAACATGTCCACAGTGGATAAATGTGATGGTGTTCTCCCAGGTACTTTCTTGGCATCGCCTTTGTTGATGCCCGTCCAAAACTCATAGTAACAGAGATACGCTATCCCCCTGCTAATGCTAACAGGAATAAACATAGTGAATGAGCAAACCAGGTATTTACAATAAGAGCGCTACGGTTTCCCCTGTTGTTTGATATACACAGAGAGTGATTGCATATTGGGACTTACTGGGTCATTTTGGTAGAATGGAATCTACCCATCCACATTCCATCTTCCAACTCCCCTACTCCACTGCTGTTTGTGAACAATTTCACAAACAATTTTGTGCACTAATGACACACACAAATGCACTCATATATTTGGTCTAAAATGGTCTGTGGTGTTGGAGAGGCCCTGTTATGGCTGAGAATGAGCTGTTTAGTGCTTGATGTGGGCTCTGGCAGAAAATCAGATGATCTGGTTTTTGATCCACGCTGTTTACTTTCAGGTATCGCAAAGTGATGTCTAACAATATTTTGTCTATTACTTATTACCGCAGCTCAAATTAAATCTGTGGTCTCTGTTAAAAAGTGGTGAGTAAGAAACTTTTGAAGAGCTTTTCATTTTGATTGACAGTAATGTTCAGTTATGGCAGCTTGAATGCAGCGGAATGATTTACTTAAACATACTACAGATGAATGTTATACGGTCAATAGACTGTACAGGTCAATGTTGCATTATACTGTATGTCCCTTTTTAAAGAACAGATCTAACATTCCTGACAATTGAACAGATGAAAGCTGGATTAGGGCGACGGTAGCTCAGTTGGTAGGGCATTGGCCTTTGAGCCTGAAGGTCGTGGGTTCGAGCCCACCTCAAGACTTTCACCATCAACTCACACTGTCTGCTGTCATTGTGTCCTTGGCAAGACACTTAACCTCTGGGAACACCTGATGCCACAGTGAGGCGGCTACGGCTGTAAAGTGCCAAACTCCCGTTGTGTCCTTAGGCGAGACACAACGGCCTAAGGACACATACTGGTTGCCTCGCTTCTGTAAGTGTGCCCCAGGGCAGCTGTGGCTAGAGTTGTAGTTTATCACCACCGTGTTTGGAGTGAATGAATAATGACATATAAAACTGATGCATTATTGGATTACATGACTGAAATGTAATTGAACTCAAAACAATATAAACATTTAGCATACTATAGACTTTTCTTTCTATAAGTGTAATATCTGAATGTCTTTATGATAGATTTAGTATAATGAAGTAATGTGAGTGGTCATCCCATAGGTGCACACAAAGCAGGGATTTGCCGACATATTTCTTTCCTGCTCTTGTTGTGTAATTGAATGTGGAGGCTGCTGAGCTGAGGGCTGGATGGTTGACAGGCACAAGTCTCAAAGAGACACTAAGACCCTAAACCTCACAGGAGGATTTTAGTGAGAAATGGATCTCGAGAGAAGGTCAAATATTTTGTCTAAGGTGACGTGGCTTTTTTTTTTTTTACTTTGTGCCAGATTCAAATGTGTTTATTCTTCTTTCATGCATGCAAACATTTGAATCTATTACGAGAGGTTCCACTTATTAGCTTTGAACTGATGGTAATTTCCTTTTGATTAATTTATTCACCAGCATTTGTGAATTTAGTAGATAGAACTTCAAAACCGGCAGGAAATAATGAGGTGGGCACAATTTATAAAGTTCTGTATTGCCCAATTGTAGTGCAAGCCTTTCCATGCCGTATTCTGGTTATTTTATTTTTCTGTGCTAAAAGTTATTTTGATATATGTATGATTGTTGGTGTATTGCATTTTGAGACATTTTTGCAATGCTGGGGCTGTTTTCAATGTTCTCAAATGGAAATCTTAAAATCTCCTATCACTTATTTAATATGGATGATTCTAAGCAAATAACTATGTTTCCTTTGGAGTTTGCATTTGTTAGCTTTACAACTACGGTGGCATATTGTGTTGCACAAAAACATTAGACATACAGCTGCAGTGTGTCCTATGTGACTGAGCTCCTCACCCTGTCTCTGAGGGGGAGCCCAGCCACTCATTTGGACGGCTTGTATCTGCGTTCCCTTCAGTTATTACCCAGAGCTCGAGACCATAGGTGATGGCGGGTTCATAGATTTAACAGTAAATCGAAAGCTTTGCCTTTCAACTCAGCTCTCTCTTCAGCTCAGAATACACCAGCAAATATGGGGAAAAATACATATTACTCTGATTGACAAAACAGACAATAGACATTTATTTTATATCCAACGCCTAATATTTGCTTGATGAAGGTGTATTTGTATTTATTTTGATCTCCATTAGCTGTTGAACACAGCTATTCTTCCTGTAGTCAAGGAAGTCAAGGTGTAACGCTGAAATGTCAAACTCCCAATAAGTTTTAATTTGGCAAGTAAGACAGTGTGCGGGAATAATTATCCTTATTCAACTTATTACTTATTCAAATCTACAGCCTCTTTAAACGTTGTCCATCAGCTGACAGCAACAGGGATAAAAGGTCTGCGGCTTGTTATCTGTGGTTGGACAGACAAGGTTTTCCTAAAATCATCACAATCATTATTATTTTGTTTGTTTTATTTATTATATTGTAACCTGAAGAATGAGGTTGAATCATCAAATTATTGATTATCATATCTTTACATCTTTAGTTGAGATGTGCTGCACTTGTTTGGCTTGTGACAAATAATCAAGTGGTGACTAAGCAGCAGAGGATAGAGGTCTGAATTTACTCGAGCAAGAAATAACTAACAGCTTAAGAAAACATTAGTTATCATATTGCTGTTTTGGCTTTGCACAAACTTACCTTCACACCTATTTCAGTCGAGTTGTTTTTACCATCTCCTGAAGCTTTCCTCTTCCAGAATTTGCTCCACATTTGTGCACTTTAGGAGTATTTTAAGCCCAATGGCCGTGAGTGAGCTGTCAGCGAGCGTGTCAGTGGCAGGGAACACTTTATTCTCTGCATCCTTTCCAGTCCAGGGGTTAACACAACAAATAGTGACTGGGCATCGTGTAGGCTGCCACTCGTGAAGCTAAATCACCTCCTCTCCCTCTTTATCTTTCTGTCATTTACTTTATCCCACTGAGCATGAAGAGCACCTTGATTTGCGTGCTGCAGGGATGGCCACGGACTCGCCTGTCAGGGAAAAAAATAAGACAGAACGCTAAAGCCAATGTTTGTGATTGACTATCAAGATTTCACAAACAAAGTGTTGGATGGATCGCGGCTAAAAATGTGCAGAAAAAAAGAGAGGTATAGAGTTGAAAGCACGCAAGATTGAAAGGGGAGAGAGAACGGCTTGCTCTCCCAAAAGCCATTAAAGTTTGATTCGCCCACTCCTCACAGTTTGAATAAATCAACCTGTCGTTCTTTCTCTCCTCGTTCTGAAGAGTGGGACCCTCCCTTTGTCCCCATAGTCAGGATTTGACGTCTTATGTTCATGCGTAAGACTACTACATATTTGGAAACATTAGACCTCATACTTTTTTCACATACCTATATATTAAAAAAGATCAATTCTTTATATTGATTAATGCTGTGTATTCTCAATATTTACCTAAAATGGCTAATTGAGACTTTTTCATTTACTATTTAATGTTTTTGAAAATATTGTGAGACAAGTATCATGGGTGAAAAACTAAACCATAATATGTCTCCTTGTTGTGAATGAGAGGGTCGCGTCCCTCCGCCTCCGGGTGGGGGACAAGTCTCTCACTGTTGTGACGGCCTACGGGCCTAACGGTAGTGCAGAGTACCCGGCCTTCTTGGAGTCCTTGGGAGGGGTACTGGACAGTGCACCGCCCGGGGACTCCGTTATTCTCCTGGGGGACTTCAACGCCCATGTGGGAAATGCCAGTGACACTTGGAGAGGGGTGATCGGGAAGAGCGGCCCCCCTGATCTGAACCCGAGCGGTGTTCAGTTGTTGGACTTCTGTGCCAGTCACGGCCTGTCCATCACGAACACCATGTTCGAGCACAAGGGTGTCCATCAGTGCACGTGGCACCAGGACACCCTAGGCCGGAGGTCGATGATCGACTTTGTAGTCGTATCATCTGACCTTCGACCGCGTGTCTCGGACACTCGGGTGAAGAGAGGGGCGGAGCTGTCAACCGATCATCACCTGGTCGTGAGTTGGATCCGCTTGCAGGGCAGGAGGCCGGTCAGACCTGGCAGGCCCAAGCGTGTAGTGAGGGTTTGCTGGGAACGTCTTGCTGAGCCCCCTGTCAGACGGACTTTCAACTCACACCTCCGGGAGAGTTTCTCCCAGGTCCCGGCAGAGGAGGGGGACATCGAGTCCGAGTGGACCATGTTCTCTTCCTCTATCGCCAATGCGGCGGCTCGTAGCTGTGGTCGCAAGGTCTCTGGTGCTGGTCCCGGCGGCAATCCCCGAACCCGGTGGTGGACACCGGCAGTAAGGGATGCCGTCAGGCTGAAGAAGGAGTCCTATCGAGCAATGATGGTTCGTGGGACTCCTGAGGCAGCTGTCCAGTACCGGCAGGCCAAACGTGCCGCGGCCCGGGCTGTTGCAGAGGCAAAAACCCGGGACTGGGAGGAGTTCGGAGAGTCCATGGAGCATGACTATCGGTTGGCCTCGAAGAGGTTCTGGAAAACCGTCCGGCGCCTCAGGAGGGGGAAGCAGTTCTTTGCCAACACCGTGTATGGTGCAGGTGGAGGGCTGCTGGCCTCGACTGGGGATATTGTCGGGCGGTGGAAGGAATACTTCGAGGTTCTCCTCAATCCCCCCGTCACGTCCCCCGTCCAGGAGGCAGAGGCTGAGGATGTTGGGGCGGATACTTCCATCTCCCTGGCCGAGGTCACCAAGGTGGTTGGCAGCCTCCATGGTGGCAAGGCGCCGGGAGTGGATGAGATCCGTCCTGACTATCTAAAGTCTCTGGATGTTGTAGGACTGTCTTGACTGACACGTCTCTGCAACATCGCGTGGCGATCGGGGGCGGTGCCAATGGAGTGGCAGACCGGGGTGGTGGTCCCTCCCTACAAGAAGGGGGACCGGAGGGTGTGTTCCAATTATCGTGGGATCACACTCCTCAGCCTCCCCGGTAAGGTCTACTCCAAGGTACTGGAGAGGAGGCTACGTCCGATGGTCGAATCTCGGATTCAGGAGGAGCAGTGTGGTTTTCGTCCCGGTCGCGGAACACTGGACCAGCTCTATACTCTCCATCGGATACTCGAGGGTTCATGGGAGTTCGCCCAACCTGTCCACATGTGCTTTGTGGATTTGGAGAAGGCGTTCGACCGTGTTCCCCGGGGTGTCCTTTGGGGGGGCCTCCGGGAGTACGGGGTCCGGGGTCCTCTGTTGAGGGCTGTTCGGTCCCTGTATGACCGGAGCCAGAGCTGTGTTCGCATTGCCGGCATTAAGTCAGACTTGTTCCCGGTGCATGTTGGCCTCCGCCAAGGCTGCCCTTTGTCACCGGTTCTGTTCACTGTATTTATGGACAGAATATCTAGGCGCAGCCAGGGGCCGGAGGGGATCCGGTTCGGGAACCACAGGATTTCATCTCTACTTTTTGCGGATGATGTCGTCCTGCTGGCTCCAACGAACCAGGACCTGCAACATGCACTGGGACGGTTTGCAGCCGAGTGTGAAGCGGCTGGGATGAGAATCAGCACCTCCAAATCCGAGGCCATGGTGCTCGACCGGAAAAAGGTGCCTTGCCCTCTCCAGGTGGGTGGAGAGGTCCTTCCTCAAGTGGAGGAGTTCAAGTATCTCGGGGTCTTGTTCACGAGTGAGGGGAGGATGGAGCGTGAGATTGACAGGCGGATCGGTGCAGCGTGCGCAGTGATGCGGTCTCTGTATCGGACCGTTGTGGTAAAGAGGGAGCTGAGCCGAAAGGCAAAGCTCTCAATTTACCGGTCAATCTTCGTTCCCTCCCTCACCTATGGTCATGAGCTGTGGGTAATGACCGAAAGAACGAGATCGCGGATACGAGCGGTCGAAATGAGCTTCCTCCGCAGAGTGGCTGGGCGCTCCCTTAGAGATAGGGTGAGGAGCTCGGTCACACGGGAGGAGCTCGGAGTAGAGCCGCTGCTTCTCCACGTCGAGATGAACCAGTTGAGGTGGCTCGGGCATCTGTTCCGGATGCCTCCTGGACACCTTCCTGGGGAGGTGTTCCGGGCACGTCCCACCGGGAGGAGGCCCCGGGGAAGACCCAGGACACGCTGGAGAGACTATGTCTCTCAGCTGGCCTGGGAACGCCTAGGGGTCCCCCCGGACGAGCTGGAGGAGGTGTGTGTGGATAGGGAAGTCTGGGCGTCTCTGCTTAGACTGCTGCCCCCGCGACCCGGCAACGGATAAAGCGGAAGAAAATGGATGGATGGATGGATGTCTCCTTTATCAACCTTACGCAGCTTTTGTTATTGTTAAAGCTCACCAAAGGCTGTGTATATTGTAAGTTGTTTAACCCAACATCACAAGAATTTTTGACAAGTAACTAGTCAGTAGAGAGTTGAGCATGGAGTGGTGGAAGTTGAATACAGGCCAATCAAAATAATAAGATTTGGGACACAATATATGAGAAGTGAGCTTCGTTACAACAATGCTAAAACAAAGACAAATGAATCAATGTAGAAGCACAAGTGAGAAACCTCATTCACAGCTTTCAAATAGAACTACAGAAATCACATATCAACTAATTATGGACTCTTTCTCAAGCTACAATGTGTTCGTCAAATCTGTTAGGTTTTCAAGTTGTCATGAGTGCTTATTGTATGTTCTTTATTGAGAGGCAGAAGGAGCGATGACACTGAGGCTTCAAAAGACAGGAGTTGTGTGTTTGTTTCATCAGACCATATTTAAAAAGTTGAAGGACATAATTGTGAAATCAACTTTTAAGGTCGTACATAATGTGCTCAGTGTTTGACCCCGCTCGTTCCATGTTTTAGTTGCAATTATTAGAAGAATGAAATACAATTGAAATGTGTGTAAAATCTACTGAGTGAATTCACTTTTGGCAACTGTTAACATTTGAAAGTCACTCCTTTGTTGTGAAATACTGTAAATAGACTACATTTCACACTGTCTTAAGACAAGGCAGTGGATGTGAAGGTGTGACTGTATTCTCCCCATTTTTGACACAAATTGGGAAACAACGATGATCTACATAGTTGCTCGAAGAAAACTTACACACCCTGTGACCTGCTGTGAAATAATCATCCCAGTCGCTGTATATAACAGTATTCTCCCAGTGATTTTTGACTGGAGCAGATCTGTGCATTTTGGCATTGGAGCTGAGCAGACTGCGTTAGATTTCCGATGGATGAAGGAGCATTAGACACTGAAACTACAAACTGAGCAGAAACATGGTAAATCTGGCAGATGGGACCAGATTTCAATTTTTTACTCGCACACAGCAAAAAGCAGATTTTATGTATGCAGCACCCTTTTTATTCACTGGATTTTAAAAGGTTAAACAAGACCAGAGGAGAATGCCCTAAACTGTTCTAGTACCATTTCATAGTACCATTTCTGCACTTTTGCATAATGGGTTCCATTCATGTGACCTCATTGAAAAATCATTCCTGGTTACTATGGTAAGTATCATTAGAGAAGCTTCTAAAGTCTTAGTTCAGAACTGATTTTGCTGTCATTTCCGGGCCAATCCGTGTAAAAAAAAAAGATATTCTCAGTCAGTAGATATCAACTATGGTCTAATAATTTTCTCTCTTAAAGGCATCAAGAAGTGGTGACAATATTTTCAGAACAAAATTGTTCATGATGTTGGCCAGTAGAAAATACTTTCAGTAAGAAAAATACAAAAGAACAATATTATGGCGGTTTTGTGATGTATGCAATATCGACACTGTTAAAGTTCAAGGTCGTAGTTGGTCTCGGAACCTCACAATTTACAACTCTTCTCTGTTTTGTGTTCAACGCCTCCACTTTAAGTTGAAAGAGGAAGTGGTAGTAACTGAACCAATTTTGGTGCAGTTGGGAGATTAATCAACTTTTCTCTGCTACTGACTCCAAATACAATAATGTAAATATGAAATTCCCACTCTTTTTCGAGTTTAAGCATGTACAATATTGTGATAAGTAATTGTTGATGAATAATATGTTAGACAATTCTATTAACTGACATTTTCTTATACGTTTGATTTGCATTAAACTTGAAATGAATAAACACTCAATCTATCAAATATCAGATCAAAAAATGATCTGGGAAAAACACCTGTCCTCCAACTGAAATAGAATTCTAGTCCCAGTCAAATTGTAAATCGAGAAAGAATACAATTTATTTAATTGTTAAGTAAATGTAACAGTCTTCAGCACAATAGTCACAGCTGGGAATCGGTTTCCTCACACACATCACACATTATGGAGTCTGGGAGTCACCGTATATTCAGTTCATCGCTTTTGGAAGGATTTGCCTTGAACTTATTTAGTGATATCTTTTTGAAACCCTTTCTAAACCTATTGTATGGAGCTTCTGCCTCAGAGCTTTGATGTATAATTGAGGTGTGCACTTGCGGCTCCTCTCTCTTCCTGTGTGACCCCGGGACCACACTTGTCGTTGAAGTGTTAAAATTAGAGCGAATGGGAAATAGCGACACAAGCTTATTGGATTTCTAATGCTCTCCACCTGTAAGGAAAATGAGCTGCTACTTTACAAACTTTTTTGTGACAAATAAATCAATAAAACACTGTTACTTGATTCCGGTGCGCTGTTGAAGTGGAGTGCTGGGACACAGATAGTCTTTGACATTTTGCGCTGAGCTCTCTATACCAAGTGCCATGTTTCATCAGCAAGAAGTAATTTAATTTGACAATGTCACTATGCACTAATTGAGATGAAGAGACAGGGAGATGGAGGGGAGCAAAATAATTGGACGAGCAGTATGGTGAATTTGCTTGGCTATGGGAAATGGTAAAGTAATGATGGCTTTATAAGGCTTACGATTATGGCCAACACAATTCTATTCTCCATTACCGTAATTAGTGCTGTCAGTGGTTCTTATTAAAGAGTCATCAAACAATGTACTCACATTTGGCTTTTCCCTTCTGGGGTCACCTCAGCAAAACATCTGCTTCACAAATGCAGTGCTTTGCATTTGAATTTAGCATAGGTTTTCAAACAGATGCAAACACCTGCCCCCACGGCACATTCAGACGCGGCTTCTGTCTGTGAACATGGACACTATCACAGGCTTTATTTAGCTACAGCACAGAGCAGAGAAGAGACGAGAAGGACCAGACATCACACATCTGCTGGGTGACAAGGTCTGAGATCATAACTGACCATCAGGAGGAGTCTATTCAGTTGATGGGAATAATAGATAATAATAGAAACTTGCTAGATCTACTATTATTTTGTGCCCATTTGTTTTATTTTGACTAAAAAAAGCGTGATATATTGCACGTCCAATAGATTTTGATATCCCATCGGTGGGACCCTGAATCCCTGATTCTTCAGTGGACCAGACCTGAGTCCCACCACTCAACAGGCTGGAAATCTATCTTGAAATGAATGCACCTCGACAAATACAGCCGGCCTGTCCTTTGGAGTGGATCTCTCCTTCACTGTTGTTCTCCCCAAGGTTTCTCTTTTTCCCACTGGGTTTATGGAGTTTTTTCTTGTAGAAAATAAAGTCTAAGGTAGTGGTTCTCAAAGTGGGGTACGAGATCCCCAGGGGGGCATGATCGTGTCTCAGTGGCTGGGGGAACAAGACTATTTCAAGATAAAAGGTTTTTCAAAAATGTTTTTCAGAAAAACACAACAATTTAAGGGAAATTAGGTCACATTAGTCAACACAATAAATAACTCACAAAACCTGACTCTTGCACTCAGATGAATTTAGCATATTTTGACACAGATTCACTCAGCAGTGGGGGTTGCCACTTGATTTTCACCATTTCAGGGTAACTGATTTTAGTGTTTGAGGTTTGATCCATTGGTTTTCCAATGGTAAATCTGTTATTTTACTGGCTTTTTGGCTAAACAAAATAATTCACATAACTGTTCTGGTTCCGCCGACACTGACAGCACACATCCACCATATGCATTTGAGGTGTTGTTTTTCCACACTTTAGAAAAACCTTAAACCTTTGGAATTGCATATTTATTGTATTTGCAATGAGATGCCTACTGCCAGCGTCACCCTTTATTTAATTTCTTGTTTGTTTTCCATATTCACTTTGTCACTGTCATGCTTGGTATCTCCTCTCCAATTTATCCACACCTGGGACTGTCTCAAATCTCCAATTGGCCTTAGATTATGTGCAGTTTAGATCCTAGTATAAGTCGCAGATCTCTCAGTGGCTCTGTGGCGTTTTCATGCAGGGCTTGTCTGTGCTTATTGGCCTGTCACTGTGTCTGCTGCAGAGCTACATGGAGAGAGTGCAAAACTCACCAATGCAGCAGTGGCTCTGAACACTGCTCATATGTACAGGCAACGTGTTTGTATTATTTCAAAGTACACATACTGTAACATTAAATCCATGAAATCCAACCGTTTCACCTATTGGGCTGATTTAAATAATGAGGAAAAGAAGGAATGCCCCTTTTTTCACAGGTTGGTTTAGTCGTGTAGTTATGGTAATTAAAAAAACTATTTTATTTCTGAGGTTACTGTTTTCTATAAATTCTTTGAGTTCATTTCTTGCAGTCTTTGTTACTGTTAGGTAGAATACAGTATTATGAAAAACCTCTTGTAAATGTTTTTAGGTGAAAGTGTGAAAGTACAGTAAAAAAAAAATACTTGGTCACTTCTGTTTTCTAGTTTAGAATAGAACAACTTGTCATATTTAAGACATGGCTTGCACATGAGAAAAAAAAAACAGTTTCACATAAAAGTGGAGTATATTATTATATATCGGTCCAAATTTTGAATTAGTACACATACAGTCACGTTGATCATCTGTTTGTGGTTAATGTTATTTATTCCTTATAGTAGGGTTGTGAATAACAATTATTTTGACAATTGATTATTTGATTTGATTGTTCTTTCAATTAATTGATTGTTTGTTAAAATCAGTGTGTCTTCATTGACTAGATCTGACATGATTGATTTGATTGATTGGACATTTTTTATACGACAATTCGTTTTTCTAATTATATCTCTGCCGGAGTCATGAAATCTCTTCTTAGGTTCTGGCAAGCACATAGAAGCAATTTCCCATAGATATAATCAAAGTTTGTGTATGCAATTGTATCTTGGGCATAAGCCGACACCATGCCAACGGGACAGTACAGGTCTGTCCTCTGCTCTCTGCTGCAACACTTCAGACGGGGAGCCCATCGAGTCGTTGGACCTACAGCAGCAGACTGACGATTGAAACTGAAAAACAACAGCACAGATAGAGAGAAAATGTACTGCTCTGGACTGCTTTCCCCTGTGATTGTACCTGAAAGGAGCTGGCCTCTCTGGGAGCTTGGCTGCGGGGTTCATTGGCAGTGTGTTATAGAGGCAGCCTTCCACACCATAGTAAAACTGGAGTACTTTTTGGAGTAATTTTTTATTGTTTCATAAATACAGTTTTATAGTTCAAATCCAGGTTAAAAACAGTTCTGTTCATGTGTGAAGACAAATGGAAAGTGGCCAAAATGACGTGCGCTGACATGCTTGCAATACCACCCCAGGCCGATGGGGGTGGACCCGGAATAAGAATTAGCCAATGCTAACATATAGCATTGGCAGACCTCTCAAAAACGTCTTTACAGGATGTTGGAGTTGAAGTTGGCTCTTGGCCCAAAGCTCCGTTCCACATGTGTGTCAATGCTGAGGGGAGTGAATTTTTTTGGACCAGTCTAGTTTACTTGCTGTGAATTTTTGAAGTCACTCGTTCAAATGAATGGAGCTCTCGTCAGCTGACGCATGCGCAGATGCGTTTTTTCACAATTTTCTTGTAAGCGGGACCACTCACTGCCATTTTGGATAGCTCCAGTAGAGTACATTTTTTGGCGCATTTTTGTTTGAACGGCGGAGATAGGCGTGACTACGTCCGTTAATATATTTAGGGTCTATGATCCACACGCTATTTGATGTACTGTGATTTTTCTTTTCTTTTTTTGTGTATGATTCTTAAAGGTAGCTCAGGAGATTTTTCTGGAACTCCCATGTCTTTTACCGAGTGTCATGCCAGTCCACTACTATATTTCACAACTTCCCAAACTCACAAGGTTTTTTTTTTCATTTGCAGTTCATCTATTCTCACCAAAATCCCTTTGAGTTGAGCATGAACTGTGCTTTAAAACCTTACCTTGCCTTAGCTTTGTACCCACAGAATAAAACATGTGACCAAATCAGACAACAAATACTGTCTTTATCTTAGAAAATATTGAATCTTTTTATCTTTTAAATAATGAGCGCTAATTATCTGACTGAGGGATCAGGGCTTCACCAAAGATGTGATAGAGGCCAAAAATACATGCATAGTTCCAAGTAAGGCAGTCTCGCTTTAACAGAGTAATGTTGTCGAGAGTTTTCATACAATATTTAAAGTGAGGAACGGAAGAAACAGCTCAAGGAAAAATCACACTTGACTCTGCACAACTGAAAAGAACAAGGCGTGTTTTTGGTTGGGAAGAATTGATTTATGAAGCTTGAGAGAACTGCCTCAACGTTAGTCTTACAGAAGAATGTTTTTGTTCAAATTAGAATGACAAGAGCAAGTGCAAATACTGAAAGTAGGATTGCGGTTTAGGATTCCTGTTCAACCCTTAAATATGATCATATACATTTACTTTTAGCTGTTCATGATTCAGAAAATTAATTAAATTTTTTCCCTTTTTGAAAAAGTAAATTCCTGTGTAGAATGTTGGTTTTGGCTTTATTTCCATGGAATCATGTAGATTATGTAATATCAGATATGTAAAATCAGTGGTATGATAGATATTCTTTGTGTTATTGAATGAATAAATTAATTTGGTTTTAAAATGTACTCTTAAGCACTATAATTAAGAGCATTTCTGGACTGCCCGAGTGCCTAATTGGTTTCTTGCTACAGCCAAATCTGTTGGACTTGGCAGATGTCAATGTCACGTTTGTTTTGCTTGCAAGTGTTAAAAACAATTATGTTTTTCTGGCAAAAGGAAATTTCATTGTCAAACAGCAAATCAATCTGGCGTCCTGTGGAATTCTTTCAATATGTGACTTTGGGCTCTCTGACTTTCCATCTTTCCCCAAATAACAAGAACATAATTAATCTCTAAATGACAACAACTTTGAGACACATTTTTTCATTTATTTAGTGTTGATTTGTTTGTGGCACAGCTCTGAGTTTTATCGTTTTTCTCTTGCCACCACTCGGCTCTATCTCCCCCGACCATGTTAGTTCTGGGTAATTTAGCCGACAATGCTCCCCGCGCCCCCTGTGAATTCAAATGAGACACTTGTAACTGCTGAGCGACTGCAAACATGATCCAGCTCCAAAATGTCTCCTCTGAGCTGCAGAACAAGTCCACTGTTACCACTGGTTTCCACTTTTAGGAGACTTTTGGTCGTGGCTGGGCTGTATTTTCTAGAAAAGGCCCAATAATTTGTTCAATCTTGGCATCTTAAAGAAACTGCAAATGTACTCAAATGTTGCATTGTTATGTTTTCGTTTCTTCTGTTGATTAAACTGTTTGAATCCCACTTTTCATATTTGAGTTCTGGGAAATCTAATCAAACTCTGAACGGTGTTGTGTGTTTGTGGAGCTGTGGTTACATGTATACAATTACCACCGCAGAGAGAAGGAATAATCTGTCATGAACAGTGCTTTACAAATGCATTGTTATCATTCATTATGAAAGAGTGCATAGCTGGCCAGGTTCAGCTCTGGTTGCCCTAATCCCCATCTTATTTATGTGTGTGCGTGTGTGTGTCTGTCGGTCTGTCTGTGTGTCTTTCTGTGTGTGTGTGTGTGTCTGTCTGTCTGTGTACTGTGTGTGTGTCTGTCTGTCTGTGTATCTGTGTGTCTTTCTGTGTGTGTGTCTGTCTGTGTGTGTCTCTGTGCGGTGTGGAGATATGTGTGACTGACCATATTGTCCGTGGGTTGTGTCTGTTGGGAGGTTGTGTTAATGAGTCATTTTGGACATGTGTGTGTTTTTCCTGAACTGTTACATAGTTTTTTACGAGCAGTCATGAATGAATTCTGATTGATTTAATTGACACTTTACTGTACTAAAAAATGTCAATGTTGCATCACCAGTTACAGAAAAGTAGGAATGAGCAGCGCACAGCATAAGATAAGTAAAATATAACTTTACTAAAATAAAAATAAAATCTCTAGATTTAAAGAAGCAAGTCTAAAATCTCCAACTTTAGTATAATAAAGAAGCAAGAATAAAGTAAAACATCTCTGACTTTAGTATGATAATAAATAATAGCATAATGAAGCAAGTATAAAGAAGCAAATGTACATGCATAAACATTAATTAATCCATCCATCCATTTTTTTCTCCTTAATCCATTTCTGGGTGGTGGGGGGGTGAAAGTCAGAGCTGCACCCAGTACAACTGAAACTGTGTACTTAGTTTCTTATAACTGTACTATACATTTTTATCTGTTGTTAATTTTGAGAAAATCTAATATAAAGTAGAAGTACAAGATGGTGCCGTTCCTTCATGACCGTTTAACTGTCCTTAAACGTTAAATAACTCAAAAGCTTTTGTGTGTTCAGAAGCAGCTATATTCTCCTGTCACCTGTACTGACCCTGCCTTAATTCAATGTTTGTAATGAAATAGGATTGATTGGTGCTGAAGTTGAACTATGTGCACCATTGTAGAGGAAGCACTCTGCTTGTAAATACAAGTCCTCTTATAACACCACACAGCTCCAGTCTACCGCTCCCCAAGTCCCTTATGTCTTTAAAAGAAAAGTGTGGACTGATTAAAGCCCGAGTTTTATGGGCAACACTGAAAAAATATGACAAAAATAAATAAAATAAATGTGAACGTTTTGGCCCCTCAGGCTACATCCGTTTATATGATAATCAGTCTGGCTATAATTTGCATTTCATGTTGTTTTTAAAAAGTGAAAAGAAACAAAAGCTCTGATTTCTGTGGGAAGTGAAGCCAAACTGAAGGATGTCGGTCAAGACTTTTCAGTAGATTTCCTATAGAATATTTCTCGGCCTGTTTTTCATTTTTATCTGATCCGAAAAGAGTGCTACGAATACAAAATGGTAAGAATAAGAACATGCTTTCATTATTGTGGTTTGAGCTGTGTCAAGAATCTAAATATTGCAATCACTACTTGTATAGATAGCGATTATGGAGCCTCTCATGTGTCGTTGCCCTGCAGTACATGGTTGGGTTGAATATGTTTGGTGAAAAAATATTATACGTTTTTTGTTTCTGTTTTTTAAGTTGCATTAAAACCAGCAAAAATAATCCAGGTCAATCAAGAAAATAGAAAAAGGAAAAAGTAATTTATTTAACATTAGGGCTGGGCGATATATACGGTATAAGCAGTATGCGATATAAATTTGGCCCACGGTAGAGATATTTGTTATACCGGCATATTGCGATAGGTCATTATGTCATCAAATTGCGCTGGCTCTGACGCCAGCAGAGAGCATCAAAACAAACCGGCATTCAGCAGCATTAGCCTAGCGCATGAGCCTAGCAGCATTAGCCTAGCACATTAGCCTTGGACATTAGCCTAGCAGCATTAGCCTAGCAGACACCACTGGAAACAGCAAACATCCATCCATCCATCCATTTTCTTCCCCTTAATCCATTTCTGGGTCGGGGGGGTGGCCAGAGATGCCACCCAGCACACAGAGCACCTGCCCCTCACTGATCCTCCTGCAGGTGGTGAGTCCACAGGAGCTGAGATCTTTCAGTGGGAGCATTAGCCTAGCAGACACCACTGGAAACAGCAAACAACAGCACGGAATTCACACCGTGTTTCTGTCTCTGTATTGTTGTAACAGCGCCCCAGCAGAGGTAAATACACACACAGTAATCACAGTTTAAGAGTCTACCTTTAGGCCAATCGTGTAGGCTCGAAGCGCCAGCGTGAGCCAAAATAGATCCATGCGTGTGCCGTGTCCGCAGCATCATCACATCAGAAGTTTGGGAAAGGTAGCGTCAGATTCGGACCTCCGCGGTCAATAGCTCACGAAAGCTACTTTGTTTATCAAAATTTATTGTGCCAAAATGACCATTTACATCAATTTTTCAAATCCAATGCGCTGTTTTAATGAACATAAATCCATTGACTCATCCAGTTCACTGCAAGTGCAGAGAAAAACGCTCAGGAAGCGTCAACAAATGTCAAGACCAGCTTTGGTCTTGCATTTGTCTCACAACTATACTACAAATATATATACTAGATTATAATATATAAATAAGTAACAATCTTGACTATTTTATGCAATAACCTGCTATACCTAAATTGAAATTCACACACAAAATTATACCGCAATATATACCGTCTACCGCCTGTGTCCCAAATTATACCGCAATATGAATTTTAGGCCATATCGCCCACCCCTATTTAACATTTTAAATGATGATTGGTATTCTTAATCTAATTGTTTCAGAATTATCATTGGTAATTATGAATGTGTGTCATGTGTTTGTTAATTAGAACAGTCGGTAAAGTAAAAGCAGCTTATACATGCATATTTTAAGCAGCTACTCAACAACAACTATTACGTCCTTTGAAAACCTGAGGAATGTGTAGAATGCAGTATTTCTTACATTTGAATCTGTTATATTTACGCCTTCATACAAAGCAGTGTCCTCCTCTCTAACCCATCTCCCTTTCTGAGCGAGTTTGTAGAAGTCATGGCTAGGACTGCTGGCTCTCAGTGGCCCCAGCCCGCATTACGCATTCTGTTTACTTTCTCATTCTCTTTTCACAAGTTTCCTTTGCTGTTTTGTTTGTTATAGGTCAGCCTATACCTCAAAAAAATAGTTCCACTTTACTATTCTCAATTGAGATAAATACATTTCCAGAGCCAGACGGGGGAAGGCTGCTGGACTTGTCGGAGTGGCCTGTCCTTGTGCTCCTCTCCTGGGATAGTTCCATCTGGCTTCGCCCTCACTCCCTGGATCCCAGCGGCGGTCTGTTCCTGATTAGTGTTACACTCAGACAAACAGGTGCTGCTCTTTAGAGGGGCTCCGCTATAAGCTCTGGCAGAGAGGAACTTCTCGTTTAGGGGAAGCTATAAAACTATTACTGTCGGCACTACTAAAACTACTTGTCTGTCTACATTTGGATCCTGTCTTTTCGGAGTCCAACAGCTTTATGTTGCAACATTTACCTTCTGCAGTCATCAGTTACTTCAGTGCCCTGTATTCAAGTAAATACAAGACAGTTATAGATGTATGAGTTTAGAGCCTACTTCAATCTTGGTACATGTAGTTCGTCTTCAGTCAATAACAATATCCTTAGCTTTTGTCATATTTGTGTCACTATAGGCTGTGGGATGAAGTTGTTAAACTACTTGTGAATTCCAATGGAATGGAGCAAGTCTCACTTTATTAACTGATTAATCCATTAATAATAGATAATACAATGTAGATTTCTCTATGGCAGGGGTCTCCAACCTGTAGCTCGGGAGCCACTAGTAGGTAGATCGCCAAAGGATTTATAAATGAAAAAATCAAACAATATACTTAATATTTCAGATTGTATTATTAATTATCATTATCAATTATCAATGATCACCGGGAAAGTAGCTCTCTGGGTGAAAAAGGTTGGAGATGCCTGCTCTAAGGAGAGTTACATGTTACGAGCACTTGTTGGTCATATAATAATAATCCTAATAATAACTGGTCGGTTATGTATTGCAATGTTTGGACATTCAAGGAAGTTTCACATTTGTATAACATTGCATGCCCAAATGCTTGAGCCACAAACTCAAGAAAGAACAAAACACATGCACAATTTCAAAGATTGTGATGAACGCCAACTCACCAGTTAAAAATGCACCCCTTAGAATACTAACCAACCTGTAGAAAGTAGGCATTTGTTTATTGCCATTGGAAATCTCTATTGGTCCAGGACTAAACCCAGACTCCACTTCTGCTGTCTCAATGGCTGCAAAAGATTTGGAAAATAAAATTGAGTTCAGACAAAAACAATCTAGTTATGAATGCATTCTGTGTGGCCCAAAAGCTAAACTGTCAGCATGGATATAAACAAGTATCCTCAATTTATCCAAATCACAGCTATTTGAGGCTATTTGACGACACAAGCACCATTTTTAAAGTTTACATTGGCCAGATTGCTTGCTCAAATAGACAGGAGCACTCTCACACATTCTTGAGCTGTCCTCTTCCCACTGTTGCGGCTTGTCTCCCTGTCTGCTGCTTTTGCCATAGGAGAATCATATTGTTCGGCTGAGTGCCTCTCCACAAAATCGCCCATCGCTCATTCGGGGCTGGAGAGCAGAGCTGGAGCACAGATCGAATGAAAAGAGGTTATAATGTTAGATTCTTTCACCACCGCTCTCTGTACTGTAAAATGAGGATTTATGTTGTGTGTTGTATGTCGCCCTAATGGAGCGCGTTGGACAGAAAGTCACTGGGCATGTCAGGTCAAATGAATACAAGAATAAGTTCAGTTTGAAGTGTCATAGTAGTTGAAATGGAAGATCACATAGTAGCTCTCCCCTCTACCATTTGCTTGCAGATAGAATTGACATAAAAACTCAGAATTCAATGTTTTATGTATTAATTAAAGTATTATGTTGATATAGGGAAGCTGCATAGTCAGTATCACAAAGCATTAGATTGATTACGTAGATATAGTGTTTGTAACTTTGTGGTGAGTTCGCCACCTTTTTGTTTTCATGCAGTTGTTACAGCTCTGATTTTATTTATATGCGCAGACGCCAGCGACTGTTTCAAACAACAATGGCGGCACACAGCGAGGAGTTGTTTGCTGTGTTGTGTGCTTCGATGTGAGTGGTTGAAGTAGCACGTAATTTAAGTGGTTTATCCAATCACATACAACAATTTTTCAGAAGGCCCCACCTTCTGAAATACATCCCAGATCCTTGTGTGGAGCTCAGTGAAATTCAAGGACCTCACAAGAGTCAGATTAGGGCAAGTTTATACACAAGGAAAAATCAAAATGCTTTCTAAAACAAGAAAAGTAGCCGTAATCTATTTTAAATATCCCATATTTACAGACCACACCTTATCCAAACAACTAATCAGTGAATCTAATGAATAACTGGCCAATTACAGCCCTACCTAATAGCCTATTGATGTTGTTCTGCATGTTCGCTTTGATGCTGTTGTTGCATTTGTTCTTAAATGAATGAAATAAATAAAAAAATGAAAATGAAAAATGGTGGTCGGATGATTGACGCAATTCTCTGTAAAAGGAAAAAAAAAAACATGTTCCATTGGTCTTTGTGTGACTGTTGTGATGTGGTGCTGTGTCGGAAACAGGAATGTCACAACAAAAACTCAATACAGCAATCAAAATCTGTAAAACATTTTCTATTTTCACTGGTGGAACAAGCTGATTCAAGCTGGTGGGTTTGGTTGAAAATATGTCTTTCCAGATGATTCAAGAGATTTAAATATTGTAGAATGACTCCATGTGTGTTTATTGACATTAAGTTAAAAAGGAAGGGACATTTTAAAAAAACGTGTATTGTCTTTCAAGAACAAAACAGACACCTGAATTATATTTCAAAATATAAAAATGAAATTGCTTTTACTTCAGGTTGGATCTGAAAACAGCCAGCTACACCTTTCCCTCTCTCTCTCTCTCTCTCTCTGTCTCTCTCTCTTTCTCTCTCTCTTTCTCTCTCTCTACGTTAGCCCAAATACTTGCCCAGTTTTGTACCTGAGAGGAATGTTGAAAGCAGCTTCCTGTTTTATGACGACTGCCTCATTGGATTTTGAAGCCGCTTGCAGTGATATACGACTTTATGTTGAGTTATAGTGGCCCGATTCAGGAGCCTTGGGACCTATTGCACCAGAAACATGATTGCAACATGGAGTTTCCATAAAGTTCAGGTTGTAAAAGATATTGTTTTGTCTCATAATCCACACTTTGTGCACAAACAAACTTTACAGAGACCAATATACCCTGTGTTTTCTTGGGAATTTCTACCATCCGCCTGCATACTCAGATTTTATAACATAGTGTAATTTTTTTTCGCTCAGTTAGTTGAAGGGTATATTAGACGAAGGACACTTAGTCTTGTTTCCATATGTGTAAAATATTAATAAGCTCATTTCAACAGTGAAAAATGGTTTTATGTGTCACTTCAATGATTAATTTTAACCTGCTCATGATTCACCTGCCTCAGCATCTCCGCACTACTACCCAACTCTCTCATTCTCCTGCCCCAGCAAAAGCTTTGGAAGTATCTACAAATGAGTGGTTTCTTTAGACTGTAAATGTTGCATGTTTTGATATTATACCAGAATAACAAATTTCAGATAGCCTGTATGTAGACTTTTTGGAGTTGAACAGAAAATAATGACGCTATTTTATCATGCTGTAATTGAGAGTGTAATAAGATATGGTATGTGTGTGTGGTTTGGGAATTTGACTGTTAAAATAAAAGCAGAACTTTACAGATTAGTGCGCACAGCCTAAAGTCATGGAAGTTAGGGAGCATCCATCTTTCCAGCAGATATTTGAGGAGACTGTAATTAGACAGGCCAGGAAAATCACCTCAGACCCCTCCCATGTCCTCTACTCTCAATATGAGCTCCTCCCATCAGGCCGCCGCTACAGAGTACCCACTAGAAATAAGAAACGACATCTAAACCGGTATAAGAACTCATTCCTACCCATATCTGTGAACCTCCTGAATGCAGGCCATGGAGCAGAGCGGTGATGGTTTATGTCGGTGTTACTGTGTTGTTTTATGTCTGTCTTATGTGTATTTTCAATGTAGCAGCCTGTGAGTCCAAGAGAAATTTCCTACGGGACATAATAAATTAATCTGGAATCTTGAATCTTGAATGTGTATCCCTTTAAAGATAATTAATCAATGAGATCAGTTCAAGCCCCACCATCCAATATTGTGTGCACATAAGATAAGTTACTCTATTGATCTACATGTCACATTTGGCATGAATAGGATCTCTCAGGTTTTGCAAAAGATAGGAAAATTGCAAACAGGGAATGTTAATGCGCCTAAATTAGCTGATTTGAGCTCATTTCCATTGGCAGCCTAAAAAAATAATCTAGTCCAACATATCAGAATACTTAAAAAGAACCATACCACTTAAAAGTATTTCCATTTCAGTTCCAGGGCTGTTACCAATACGTACAACTATATGGGTGCAAAGCAATATTAGAAAGAAATGTTAAAATAAGGAAATGCCTAAATGTTTTTCCAGGTCAATATTTGACCGTTATTAGATTCACTTACCAGACCTATTACGTCTAAACATTCTTTCTACTGACCAACACCATTCATGTATTTTGAATGTTGTCCCTACTTTTGAGATGTGAGAGACTGTATGAGCAGACAAAGAAGATTTGTGACGTTTCACAGTTACCATAGTTTCCAGAAAAGATTTTTCAGCTGCCTATAGGCTCTTTGGAATGTGATGATGTTACATGGACACAACCTACTAACCCAGAAGACAGACCAACTTTCCATGTCTACTGTATATTTTAATGTTTTCTTTAAAGTTAAATGCATTTGTCAAGAGTGTATTAAAAGACTAGTGTGTTTAATGAGGAGGGACTCAAAGGTGTAGTGAGAAAAATAGAGAATATTGTTGCATTGTTCGTTTATTTAAAGTTGAAAAAAGACAGGTGTCAAATCTAACTGAACATGGCCAGAACCTCCTCAATACAATTCAATGTTTTTTTGGATATCTCTAAATGACAGCAGTAGTCGTCTCAGAGGACAAAGTTGAGAGAAGTCAGAGAATCAAACATTCCCTTTATACTATTAAGTTCATCAGACTTTTATCATTGACACCCTTCCCCTCTCGCTCAATCCAAGGTAATTATTTAGCTTGTCTCCGTCTCATTTTCTGCATATCATAGGTCAGAATAATTTCAGGTTCCGTGTCCCCAGTGACAGGCCCTGATGTGGGAGGTTGTGATGGAGGGCCAGCGCAGTGAGAAGCAGGAGCTGGAAAGGGGCGATCAGGGCCGGAACAATCACATACTTGCCGTGCCGTCCACCGCGGCCGAGCAGAGAACCGCGCCACTCGTGTAGGTGTAATCACGAGTCTATTGTGGCGAACAGTCGGAGCCGAGCCACAGGGAGCCTCAGGCATGCCACTGTTCCTGCAAATTACACTGTCTTTAACATTTCTGACAAAATGAGAGTGCTGCATTGTGCTTGAATCTACCCCTTAAAGTATGGTCTTTACCAGCTTCTAGAAATAAAGCTGTTAAATATGTAAATGGAGCATGATGAACACAGTCAGCCATGTTTTTAACCATGAACATCCTGCACGCACATAACAGTCGCACAGACCATGCACAAAGCTCTTTACAATTTTGTTGTAGCAGTAACAGGGTGATGTCACAATTCATTCACTCTCTTATTACATTCTGACCCATTGTACATGTTATTAGTGGTAGGGGAAACCAGAACACCTGGAGGAAACCTATGCAGACCTTGGGGAGAACATCCCCCACACGGTTTCTGTGAAGCATAAGCGTTAACAGCGGTGCCACTGTGCCACCTACATTATGCATAATGTTTTAAATGTACAATGAAGTCGTAATATCTCATTGGAGAAAAGGTCACATATGTTTTATCTGACCTCTCAATTTCTTCAATTTCTTTAACATTGTTAAGACACTTCCTCGAATTTGAGGATTGATCCGGATTAGTATAAAACCTGTTTTCAATTTCTTGTAAGTAATTGGAGAATAAAATATTATTTTAGTTATATCGTCATAAAAAAAAGATCCATAATGAAAGACTGATAATCCTCCATTTTACTCTATTTACGTCAACCAAAATCCTCTGGCCCACCAGAGAAATGGTTCAAATACAGTGTATATAGAGCACTTAATACCCTTAGAGTCTAACCTGTGTTTAATATCGTGTCATTTACAAAAGCAGCTGTGTCTAAACACTGTTGCTTTCGTAGAAAAATCATCTTTTGCTCATTACAGTCAGCGAAGCGATTAGGAAATTCTTCATTCTGAGAACATGGCATCTTTCTAACACAAAATCAATACAGGCAAGCTTTTCTTGAACATGGGAGTAAGTCCTGGAGGAAGGAAGATGTTTTACAATATATAGTATCATAAAAAACAAATGATTACCACACGGGATTTTTGATGTTGTGTTATTATTTTGTTGTTGTATAGAAGTTAGGAAGCCAACTTTGTATTAGATGAAAAAATATTGGTTAGAGATAATAGATATATATTCTATTTATAATTCATTTTCTCATTTAAGATGGAATCTTTGTCACACATTATGAAAATGTCAGTGTTGCAATACACAGTACAGAGCAGCGGGAATGGTAGGCACTCAAACAAGATGTATAGAAGGGATTCTCAAGATAGACCTATGTATATAAAAAACAAGTGCTACGTTCATGATGAATGAATTGTAGAAAATGAACCTCACAGAGACGGGATCATTGCGCACCATAGCTTTCCTGGAAGTTTATTCTCAAGTTTCCTTCAGGTTTCAGTTCTTTAAAGAACTTCTCACCCCCGCTCCTCGAGGCTTACGTCACTCACATTTCCTTTTCAAATTTTCCTCCAAATGGGCGTAGCCTGGAGGACTAAAGGGGACAGGCGGTGAATGTTGGGCGGGTCTAGGCTGTGATTGACACTTGACAATAGTGACTAAAACTACAATATTCAACAACAACGCTATTAACACACACAATTATCAATAATTCAAACGGCTTTGCTAATAAAAACCTACCTAAATGCTATAACTAATCGCAAACCTGACAATCGATGAAAATACTCTCTGCTATTCCTTCTCCAACTTGCTACGGGGGCGTGAACGAGACTGGGCCATTTATATACCTCAGGGGCTGCTGACGTAACGAGCCACTGCAGACGAAAGCAGCCATGGCTGCGCCAATGTTGGCGCCAGATTCAAAATTCAAATGTAGTAAATACAGGTCGCCTGCAGATGGCGCCTCACTGACGGTTATAGGCAGAAAGTTGATCTTTCAACTAATTTGCACCAAAGTGACAAAATTATGACCAGGATATGTACACAACACTATTGGACACTCATTTACACCGTTTATCAGCAAAAAAAAAGAGGGTGAGTTGTCCTTTAAGTTCCTTCAGTTTTTTCAGACAGAACAAAGCCAGGACATGGTTTATATAGTAATCAATCAGAACATATCAGAGTCATAACATGGACACACAATGGGGTCCTTGTGACTGTGAGGGCCAGACATTTTGTCTTGCGTTTGTCCACCTTCGTAGGCTATAGTTATCTATCCACCATAGAATGAATATTGGCTCACATACCACCCACTTCAAAGTGAACTGCTGTAGAATGGCCTTAGTATCAAACAAATGCATACACTCACTCACCCCCCTCTCTCTCTCTCTGTCCCTCTCCGGTGTTCTTCCTGGGCCTGGGCTTGGGATGTCCCACCAGACTCTGTGTCAAGTGGAACGGAAACCAGTAGAGACAGACACTGGGTTCAGTTCAAGATCAACACAAGCACATTATCCAGCCCAGTTAAAAGAGAAGAGGGAGTCCCGCCTTTATTAGAGCCATGCTATGGCTATTAGTGACAGGCTTTCAGCTTTATGGACCCATATCTGCTGGTGCTGCTGCCAAACTGTTCACTCTACTCTTGCATATATTTCATTTTTACATTAGTAAGAAAAGGTTGTCCCTAATGTTAGAACTTATTGTTTGGATATCAATGCCTATCAAAGTGTATATATGATTATTTATAGTGGGTTTCTAACCTCTCAAATTGGCTAATCTCTCCTAGGCTATATGTATTTATAGTTATTCGCACAGTAAAGCTGCCATTGTCGTTTCAAGTTGTATTGTTGTATCTTTGGCTCTGAAATTCCTTGTATTTAAATGAAAAAGAATAAGTATTTGTATACTCAAATTGAAAAATGTAATTCAGTGGGGATGAGATACAAAGGAAAGTATTTCCTCTCAACGTGACAGAACAAATACGCTTTTCCTTGGCATTTAAGAAGCTCTTTATTTCTTTCATATGCAAATACCTGAACAATTATGCCTCTGTTCTCTACATTTCTGCTGTTTTGGTTCAGCTAAAACATATACAATTCACTCTGAGCACTATAAGCAATTAGCTGTGGATCCATTTAAACAACAAAACAGTATTTGCTTGTCCATACATTAGAAATGGCATTTTTAATCTTAATCTTTAATCTTTGGAATGATGTGACCGATACTCATGAAAGCATCAAACTCACATGTCTTTTTAATTTACAATACAGAAAACAAGGCTGCAAAATAAAATAAATGCTTGCAAAGCGTGCATGATAATGTTGACACCACTAAATATATATTCTTTTTATATGAAAGTTTTTCCCTGTAGCAGTTAAGGTCCTTTTTTTATGGGTGTATAACCACAGAAAACAGGATGTCTTGTCTCAAGAATAAAAATAATAATCTCATTTCTATTTTTCTCATTAAGCTGTGCAGGCTGATCACGGCAGAAACACAAGACAAATTAAAGCTAGGGGACCTAACTTTTTACATAAATAAGGTAGAAAGAATGCTAACCCAAAAGAAAGAGTCTTGTTAAAGTAACATTTTGTGAGAAAATAGGACCACAGCGTCTTAGGCATACTTTGGCATCTTTCTTTTTCTCTTTTCGTCTAAAAAACGACTCCAAAGATTATATTATAAATGTAATATTTGTGGGGTTTGAAAGTTTGGGACCCCAGCTTTATCTGCTGGGGTAAATACAGTAAATACATTGATTCTATTTCAATATGTGTCTGTTTGTCTGTGAGCAACATAACTCATAACAGTAAGCCTGGATGCAGGATTTCTTGTATTCTTATTTGAAATGACCAAGTTGGATCCTTTTTTTTTCATGACGCAGAGTCCATCCTTTTCTTTTTTTACTTTGACAATTCCTGTCGCTGCTTCTGGACAATGAATTATTATGAGGAAATCACTCTGCAGATTTGCAAACAATACATCTCTTTTCTCTCCAGTTGTGAAGGCTTTGAAAAATCAAAACTATCGTGGGTAGCCTCTTTTCCAAATCTGTCTTCTGTATTTTCTTCTCTCTCATATAAGTAGTGTTTCTCAGAGGAGGAGGAGGGCCAGTCCTGTGGTTCACTTCAGATAAGACGCAGCGGGGAAGTCTCTTCATCCCTCGCCAACTGTCTCGCCACTTAACATGCAGCTCCCCAAAGGAAATAGCCCCCGCTCACTTACACTTACAGCCTATATGCCACAGAATATGGGCCATGACTAAATCAATGAGCTTTACAGTGGAGGAATAAGGTTTCTGACATGTGATATACAGTAGTAGCCATTTTCAATCCAACAGCAACGCGATTTAACCTTTGGCATTTACACTTTTATCACATTTGACATTTTTGCTATCTGATTCTAGTGTTGTTATCAATGCTAAAGTGCAGGTGAAAAGTACTGAATAGTTTGTGCCATTTTAGTGGTTTAGTTCTATGCGACACCATACATTAGTTTGCTCTAAAGTTCAGTGGTTCCCGTCATTTTTCCACGCACACTAACTGATCAGTGGTAGAGCATTGGCCTTCAGGCCTGAAGGTCGTGGGTTCAATTCCCACCTCTACACCTTCTCCACCGACTCCCACTGATGACTGCTGTCGTTGTGTCCTTGGGCAAGACACTTAACCCCACTTTGCCCAAAGCCCCCACTGAAAGATCAAGGCCATGCTCAGACTCAGAGAGCAGCCATCCTCCTGTGGACTCACCACCTGCAGAGGGTCAGTGAGGGGCTGGTGCTATGAGACTTGGGTGGCATCTCTGACTGTCACCCCCCTGACCCAGAAATGGATTAAAGGGTAGAAAATGGATGGATGGATGGATGGACTAACTGATCAGTTTACCCCTTAAGCTTTGCTACTGTACTTGTATACAAAATACTTTACTTAGCTAAGTTTCAGGTTATATTTGAGGAGAGCGGACCCAATGTACAAATTCAGTAGATGAAAAGCAGTAAACATAAATTAAATATATTATACTGTATGTTGCAGACCTATTGAGTAAAATTACTCAATGTACTTTTGAATAAATGTTGGTCTTTACAGTGTCTGTAATATGAAAGAAAATAGGGTGGCTCTATAAATTGTGCCCCTTTTTTCTGTTCAGATGTGCTTTTAACTCGAGTCGGGAAGAGTGGACCCCAATGATGATTTACATTTTAGAAATAATCATTCATTTGAGTTCTAAAAAAAGTCACTTAGTCAATCTATATTTCCTTTTGAGTAACCCACAGAAGATGCATTACTTTGGCTTTAGTTTGTATGTAAACTTTAACGTTGATTATATGTTGTCGGGATTCAGCACCTTATTATGTGACGGTAGATAAATAAAACTATATTTGAAGAATGCCATTTGAGAATCAGATGAATCGCAGTTTCAAAGACAACTTCACACACCATTTATCTTTGAACATTTACAGATAGTTGAGCTGGAGAAATATGGAAAGTGAAATGTATCTTTGTATAAATGGCTATGCAAATTTTAAAGTTAAGTTTAAATCATTTTGAGAGAAACGAAGGATTTCCCTTAAATTGCCTGAGATGTTTATCTTAATATGCACATTGGAATGCACATTGGAAAAGGCTTTTTTTTTTTACGCAGGTAAACTTGCACTCAATGCTTGAAGAGACACTTAATCTGAGAAATTGGAGACTTCTTGAACACCAAACACTGCACCTTTAAGTGTAAAAGATAAATACTTTATGTTCTTCTAATTCACATAGGGGAAATATATGCATGTGAAAGCTTGGTAGGGCAGGGCCTGTTTTTTCTACTGGGATGGCAGACCTTAGGTAGACAGTCACAGTGGGGCGGCTGTAAAGGGCCAAACTGTTGTGATCCATCCACTTCTGATTTTCCAGAGGTGGGAATTATAAATTAGTTTTACCTATACAGACCTGAGACAAATACTAGTAGAGGATGACAAAATAAGAACACAGAGTAAAGAAGTTCCTTAGACAAGTAAAGAAAAGATCCGCATGTTTTCCACATGTACCGTGTCTCTCCCATGTTTGTTGAAATATGTGTCTGTTTTGCTCTCTGCTGTTGAATAACTGTCATAAGGAGCGCGGAAAAGTACGCGGCCGGCCTTGATGTTTATTCATCGAACTGAATTTCTCCATCTGTGTGAGATAATAAAGGATTGATTGATTGATTGGTAAATATTTTCATATATTTTTGTATTGTTCCGATTTTCAGCCGACTGCTTCAGAAGTTCACACAGCTCCACAGAGGCAGCCGGCCTCCTCTCACCCATATCACATTAGACTGTGGTCATCCGCTCTCCTCCATCAGCCTTTGAACTTCTTTGAACGCTGGGCTCTGTCAGATCCTGTAGATCAAAATCCCAGTTTGTGTGAGCACTTGAACCGGCGCCTGTGATGTTATTTACACACCTTTGGGCATTTGACACCAGGCGATCTTAATGAGTCATTGTCTCTGGTGCTGCTGTGTGCAGAGAGATAGAAGGCACTAGCTTGAGGGGGCACAGCGCTCTCCAGAAATCGCACATTTTCGACATGTTTTACGTTCCAATAAGTTGAACACATATCTGCTTAATACTCCAGCTAAACTGCTTCCTTCACTTCAAAGCGGCAGATAAAGCAGACAGCCAAGTCAGATATGCAGGTGCGCACATCAACAAGCAACAAACATACTTGGCACAACTATTTGATTAATTCCAATTTTTAGAGTGTTTTCCCCTAGTTAATTTGTGATATGAAGCTGGCGGCTGCAGTTTACCTTTACAGGTGTTTTCACTTTGCTCACAAGCACGTTCTGTCAGCCACGATAATTATATCAGACACAAGCAGTGTAGGTTTATTCAAATGACTATTTTTATTTTGGGACTGGATTAGAGAGTTAAGATTGCAAAGTGTAAACACGCAGATCCACTTTGTTGTAATGTTCATGAACATTCATCAAATGTTTCTCCAACTAGTGCATGTTTTGTTTTGGCTTTCTAATACGTAAGAAATGTAAGAATTTATGCTGGCTCAATGGATCCTCAATCAGCCAATTTTTTGTTTTTGTTGACTGATTACGTTATTTCATTTCACATTAATTTCAATATTAACACAGCAATGATAAGCATCTGAAGATGAGAGGGTTTACTTATATTGAAGCCAGATCAAACTCAAAAAATGTTTCATCCATGTATTTATTTGAATATTTCAGTTCCTGAATAGTTAGTTACAAAGTTGTTGATTTGCCAACAACAGATCAGAAAATCAAACTACATATAAACATATAAAGGTGGTTTCTATACTTTTGTCCAGCCTACTTTGGTATGAGGTACAGTATATAGAACGTTTTATTAAAGCTACAATACAAGGATACAAGGGCAAGACCAAGTAGGCACTTATTACTGTTGGTTTAGCCTCTGTACAGGAAGAACAAAACAATCTGTAAAGGACACTCAAATTCTATTCAGTCAGGAGCCCAGACCATAAAGCTGGGTCTAAAGATGATAGTATGGCATTCTTTTTTAGATAAGTTCAAAATAATGAGCATTTCAACACCAGCGTGACGAGGACGGAGTGACATTCTTTTATGCTTCAAGGTGACTATAACTGAATCTGCAGCATAGAAATGAAAAGGGGAAGGAGACATGGACTCAGAATTATTGAAAAGATGTGGTTCATTTTGGCTTGTAAGTAATAAAGTACTTTTAGTTTTCTTTGTGTTCTTGAAAATATGTAATTGAAATTCTGAACTGTAAATGTCAACTGCTTCAAAATATCCTTATCTTTCATCCAGATTTAGTTATTATTCATTTTAAGTTACATAAACAGAATTTTGTATTTTATTTTTGCTGATTCCAACTCAAGGCCATATCTGCTGGAAGGAGTTTTAGTTTCAAAATGATTGAGGTCAAGAGTTATGTTATGAAAGATTGAAAAAACAAAAAATATGTTTCAATATTTGTGCTAATTTTGACTTTGAACATATACATTTTGGCGTTTCATGTTTTTGTTGTGAAATATTTGCTCAAGTAGAAAATATGCAGAAAAACATTACAAATTAAGAGATGACAAGAATGTGCCAACACTGCCATGTAGAGGAAGAAGTGATTGATTCTATTCTTTACTTTTGAAGGTATTATAGTCTAATGAGTCTAATAATGATGTTATATTGTTAGGATTTGTCAAACCATACACTCAGTAAGAATAGAATAGGATGCATTTGATAAAGGCATTCAGAATTAAATAAGATAATATTCTTTTTTATGTTGTCATGTCAAGTAAACAATTTTTGTGTTGAAACAAGAATCAACTGTAAATAATGTGTTCAGTCTGTACCTCCCTCCGCTACAACATAGGACATCATTCAAATTACTAGTTTTTTTATCTTTATTTTATATATATATATAAAAAAAAAAAATCAGATTTGAAAATTACCAGCTGCACACATAGCCATGCAATTGTAAAGAAAACATTTACCCCTGAAAATTACTTTTGTTTTAAAAGACAAATTATAAACAGACAGAAGCTATAGCTTAAATAGAAGGGGTAGAGGACATTTTTGTGTCAGAAGTGTCTGATATTAGCGTGGGTGGAGCTTAAAACAACTCCAGGTCTGTTTTAGATAAGAAACATTTTTGTAACATGGGTAAAAACTCGGAAAAAATAATACATTATTTTTCCAGGAGTTTGAAGCAGACATTTTGGTACTGTCTTAACCATTTCTTGTCTGAAACCGGTCTTCCTCTGGTTTGTTCCAGGACACAGCTGTGGGGCAGCCGGTGTTTATAGTGAACGCCACAGATCCGGACCAGGGCACCGGGGGCAGTGTGCTCTTCTCCTTCCAGCCCCCTTCCAGTATTTTTTCCATTGATGGAGCTCGAGGCATTGTCACAGTCATCAAGGCCCTGGACTTTGAGAGAACACCCTCCTACCAGCTGACCATCAATGCCACGGTTTGTACATACACAGGATAAAACCATAGATTGTGTATTAGGCATGGACTAACTTGATAGCACCCATGCTGCCCTACACAGAAAAAAAGGCCTCATCTGCCCTGTCAATTAAATAATCTTTAAAGTTGGATGTCGGCCCCTCTATGATTATCACATCATAACCCTAACTATTGATTATTTCATTATGTGATATAATAAGATTGTAAAAGGTTTCACCACTTATTTTATTCACCATTTTAAGGTAAAATCAGAGTCAGAATCATTTTATTGCCATGTGAGTAACAGGAAGTCACAAACTAGGAAATTGCTTTGACTCTCGGTGCAAGATAAAGAAGAATAAAATCAACATGAGCTAACTGTTACCAATTTCCATATATGGGCATTTGTTTGTGCTGCAGCAAGGGAAGACGTGTTGCTAACATGGTTGCTATGGCAAGCTGTAGATAGGCTCTTCTGATTCATGTGTTCAACCCTTATGGCTAATAACTTTATTTACAAATACATAATCTATATGTATACACCAGGATCATAAAGAGCGCTAAACCATAATAGCGTTTTGAAGCCCAAAATGGTGAGTGTGATACCAACAGTTTTCTTTTCAATGTTAGTCAATAGGAGCCAAAGCGAGTTGGATAAAAACTTCGCCTATGAGCACTTCCCTATTGGCTTCATTGAGCTGGGGGTTAGGATTTCCCATCTAAATACAGTCTAGTCTAAACATACAAGGAACAAAAATTATGTAGTCTGAAATGTTTTTGTGGCATCATCTGATGGAGATAAGCAGGTGAAACCATTATCACCATTTTATTCTCAAACTTTAATCTGTAAGTAATACTGCATGGAAAGGAAAGAATACTAATGCAACAAGCAGCCCAAACTATGGCAAAAGATAACCATAAGTTTTAAGCATTATCTACAACTAAGTGGCTTTCACATTTCTTCTAAGATTTGAGCTGTCAAATTCTGGAATTTTTAAGTTAAAATGTATCTACATAACACACACTATGCAAACTTCCTCCGTCGTTGACATCCACAAGAAGTCTATGCATACACAAACAATACAACAACAAAAAAGTAAATGTGAAATATTTTTTACAAGTTTGGTTTATAAGTTAGACCAGCTTAATTATTATACCCACTCATCTAACTATTTCAAAGCTCTCAGAACATTTAATTTATCGCTAATACTATAAAACTATTTTTTTAGTTCTTTCTCTGCTGAAGAGGAGCTTTTTCCAGACAGACAAGTGTAAAATAAATAACCACCCTCGCTTAGCCATTCATCTCTCAGCCCAAAGGGTCATAAGCTGACTCACATGGCTCTGTCTTACAAGTTTCAACAGATAAAATGTTTTCAAATAAGATGAAGACAGAATATTGCAGTCTGATTTATTCACAGACCTTTGCCTCTCGTTATTTTATTCTTCTCTTTTTCGTTTTGCCAGGACCAAGACAAAAAGAAGCCACTCTCTCGCCTCGCTAACTTGGCCATCTCCATCACAGACATCCAGGACATGGACCCAATCTTCACCAACCTGCCCTACAGCACCAACATCCGGGAGAACGTGCCACAGGTCAGGACCACCATCCTTCATACACCCACAATGTGCTCCAAACGCCTTAGGGGAGAAAACTTACCTCCAGAGCAGACAATGGCAAAAGCAAGGATTTTTTTACACTATTTGAAATTAAACTATACCCTAAAGGTGTGAAGAGATAGTGCCACAATTTTTTTCCCCAGAAAAATATCCTACAATTATCAATATTGGGGAAAGAAGAATGTTGTTTAAAAGTTATTTTATTTCTGTTATTCAGCTTTAAATGTGAAACCAATACATGATACAGACTCCTTGTATGTCAATAACATATGCCAACTTGGTATAATTTTTATGATTTTAGCTTACAGTCAGAATGGTGTGAGTCATAATTATCAACCCCATAACAAATAAAGGCTTAATTTATATCTAATTTTGCGTATAAGTAGTCTGTCATGTAATAGTTTTACTTTCCATGTTGAATTACAGAAGTGAATAGACTTTAAAAAAAAAAATTCTGAGTTTCTCCCGTACATGTTTTGAATAAGAGATTCTCATAAGATTGTGGTTATCATGAGAAAAAGCAAATATCCACAATTATTGAGCAAATGTATCTAAAATAAATCAGTTCATAAATGCTCGAAGATGGTAAGAAGTATGAATATGTTGATTTGAGAAGAAAAATGGAAAATGGAACAAACTTACTTAAAAAATAAAGTAATGAGAATCCACCTACAGGCAAAATAAGATTAAAAAAGCACTTTGAGAACAACAGAGATGTGTCACAATCAAAGAGAAGATGGCTTCTCACACTTTGAAAGATTACTCTGTATCATAATATATTTATGTACTGTAATAAATTTTATAATTATTTTCAATTTTAAAGGGTTCATTGAGCCTACGTTAGACACTACACAAGCATTTTTTTGCATTTTTTCTCAAAACAATCCTTGTCCACTTGTAGTATGTTTTCAAATGTTAATGTAAGGATTCCAATAGAAGATTTAACAAATCAAACAAAAAATAGAAATTAAGCAAATGGTTAGATGTCCCAGATTGTCCGGTGCCCTTAGACCCTCCAAAACTCAAAAAATATCCAATAACATCTAGAATATATGTATCAAACTGGTAAATGACTATAAGAAGGGTCTTATGTTGACAATATTTGCTAGTTGTAATATCAAGCATTTACATATAGACATCCGGTTGTTTATTCTTACAATTCATAGCACTAACACTTTATAGTTGAGGAAATAGTATTAGATTATTTATTTAAAAACAGGTTCTTGCGCATGAGTCAATGAGTCAATAAACAGAGAGCTTCCTGAGGTTTCTCTGACCCGTACGACCAGTGCATTCACACAACGACAGCTTGTGTACTCCTCATGTAACTTTCATGTAAAAACCAGTGCGTTATGTCAGTTTTATCTTCTTCTCTCCATCTCTCACCGTTGCCAACATATTCTCCTTTTTCCTCCCTCCCATTTCTCATCTCCCGCTCCATCTGTCCAACCTACATCCGCCTCTTTGATTATTCAGGGGCTGTTTTGGAGCAGGTGCAGGTAAAATCTGGTTAAAATGAGCCTTGAGTTATTATCAGGCCAGGATTCCTCACCTCTTATCCTGCGCTCAGATCTTCCTCCCGTAGGATTCCCTCTCAAAGCTTTCTTCGTCTCCTCGCTCACATCTCAGTAGGTTGCGAGTCTGTAATTATTGTGTAAGATTTACAGTCGTACAGCGGCAATGAGAGGCCTCCAGCAAAGGTCACTAGGGGTTTAGGATTTACACCAACCCCATAAGGATGCATAAAAGTCTGTATCTGTGCATTGCAAGTGAAGATGCCTGGATACAGATACATTTAAGTGGACATCACATGCAAAACCGACTTTTCACAATTCAAAATTAACTGATACAGTAGGTCCCATTTTGTTTTGTCGTCTTCATTCACGCTTTTCATGAATCACGCAGCTGCGTAAAACATATTACATCCTATCGCCACTAGGTGTCAGGTTAAGTCCGCTTTAGCTCTGCCAGCGACTTAAACGCTCAGGTATAAGACTGCGTGCAAACCTGTTTTGCCTAGTGACGCACACATGTGGCGCAGAACTAAAAAAGGTCTTGTTATGACTCTCAAATCATTAATGACAAAATAAAGACTAAAACGAGGATTTATATCGGGATGCCTTTGAACAATTGAGACAGCTAATAAAAGTTCACGTGTGATGCAGAATTGTCTACTTTGAATCCGTTCTTCACGGTGTCTCTGCTCGTGTGAATCGGTGGTCTAGTGGTCTAGACTGTGCGCTTGCGATGCAGGAACCCGGGTTCGATCCCGGGCTATGTCTTTTTGTATTTATTGCATGTTATCACATTCTATGACAGATTTCTCTAAAAACGGTAAAAGATGAAGGTCAAGACGTTTTTTTGCAGATTATAGCTTAATTGTAAAAATAATCATTTAAGACCACATGTACCCCAATTAAAATAATGTTAGTCTCTTTTTGATGTGGAACTTTTACATGTTTGTCTAAAAAATAGGGAATAAATAAAATTGAAAGGTGATATCCTCTTGAGCAAACCCTGATGTTGATACGCTGAAGAAATACGTTCCAACATCCATTCTTCCCACTCCTATTTTGGACATCAATTGCTTATTTATTTTGCATAAACTATGTATAATTACATTGCTTTTATTTATTTATTGACTGTGACTGCAGTACCACTTTTGGCCAGATTTTTACATATTGTTCCTTTAAGTCATCTTTTATTTGAGAACAATCACTGCATGAAAAGTGTGATTTTCGTCTCTTTTCGGCCCTGTATATTACTGTGAAACTTCTGGGATTCGGCTGTTGACGGTAGTTTGTTGTCCCCTCCTCCCTCCTCCACAGGAGGCTTTAACATGTAAATGGCAATGCTGTGAGCTATACAAATGCTAATCAGGGTTGAGGGGGTGCACAACTTGATCCATGCTGCACAACTCCTGCACAACATGGATCAGGTCACACTGTAGACCCGGATTTTGTAAATGCTCAAACTGTTTACACACACACACACACACACACACACACACACACACACACACACACACACACACACACACACACACAGAGAAATATTTCATCATGATTGATTATAGCTTGTCATGTCAAAATCAATTAAATACATCTAATAGGACAAAAGACATGTTGAAAGTGTAAGTGCTCATCAAAGGATATATGTATGTACAGTACAGACCAAAAGTGTGATTTTTCAGCCAATCACATACATATCCATTACCTACACAAAACATGTGTAGATATACCAAATTCAATTTCCATGGATATGTGAGATTTCATAACACTTTGAAGCAACTTTTGTTCAAGTTAAACTCATCATTCTATCAATGTGCAGAAGCCAGTACTTTTCCCTTGTTTTGTCTATCTGAAGGCCAAGCTACATGGCACTGTGGCAGCTGCTGATTGGAGGTCTCCATGCCTCCGCTCTGTATAATACACTTGCATTCTGTTGTTCGTGTTGTTCGTGCTGTCTCTACCATCGACAATAAAACATGTCTTCTGTCGGAATTAAAGACGCGATCCCAGACTATGTCATCTTCTTCAGGTGGTGGAGGATGCGGGCCTTGTCTGTAACATCTAGTGAACAGAAGACTTATTTTTTTTACACAAAAATGTGTTGTTATTTTTAAGCCAAAACTGAGAAACCTCAAGAGAATGCATCTGGATCAGCACATGGACAATCTGCACAGCCCCTGATTCCAGTCAGGCTGTGAGCTGCTGAGACATGGACAATACCATCGTCCTCTTTTGCATGGACACCATTTGGAAAAATTGGATTACACAATTTGGACATGATTTGGACTGATTTGGATTTCTGAATCTGGACACTAAAGCTGAAACGTGTGATTGAACGACACGTCACAGAAGAATCATGGCTCGGCACAAATGCAGCCTGAAGAATCAAAACAAAGAAGTGGGAGAGACTGTTTTCAAAGCAATATCTGGAACCACCATCGACTGATGAAGTTTGGTATTTTACTGAAGATTGTTGACAAGTTTTATGAAAGATCTGAACATGTTTTATGAGTTTTCTGAGTTTTTGAAGTACCGAGTGAAGTACCAAGTTTATGAGTTTTTGAAGTATTGAGTTATGATGTTATGTACACGAGTGTACACTGTATTCTGAATACTTTTACTTTGATTAGCAATATAAAGGCTGTGTATAATTACAAAAATTGAAACTACACATGTAACATATAGTTACCATTAATTAGGAATTCTAAAATGCACAGGAGTAGCAGATCATATGGCAAACATTTGCATTTACTTGCATATAAGGCATTTTAAGCGTCCCGCACATAGGCACGGCTCATTCACTCAAGTGTTTACTCCAGCGCCTGTGTGGCGTGGCAGGATTGTCCAAGACTTTCGCCTGGATGATTGGGGTTCGAGCCCCGGCCAATCCTAAAATTTTATTAGCGGGGGGAGTATATGAATCAGATTACTCCGTTACTGAATAAAGTTGCATTTTTTTCCTGCTGTTTGTTTGGTGCAGATTGTGAAGTTTACAACAGTTTACTACAGTCTAGCAACTATTTTAAATGTGTTGGCCTAATTACTAAGTATTTTTTATTTAACACTGGAGAGAACGTGCTCGGTTTTTGCTCGCCTGAGTGATAGGCTATGTGAAGATGTTTTGCATATGTGAAGATGAACTGGAGAAAGAAAGTTTTCCCCCCATCATAAATTTGTATTAGCAATATCGTGAGAATGTGTTTTATGTTTAAAAGTGTCGCTACTGAATGCTAAAGTTTAAAGGATTAACTCTGTAAAACACTGTACTAACTTACTGCACTGTATTGTAAGTACTGTAACAATACAATTGTATTTTACTTTATTACTTATTTTTAATTCTTATTTTTTAATAAAAAACACTTCTTCTCAAAAGTTCCTTTCTGACTTCTTCTACAGTATGGGATAGCCAGCAGCAAGTGCGTTATCGAACTTGAAACGTTGGAACAAAACAAACACGAGTGTACACTGTATTCAGAATACTTTTACTTTGATTAGCAATACAAAAATTTAAACTACACATGTTACATATAGCTACCATTAATTAGGAATTCTAAAATGCACAGGAGTAGCAGATCATATGGCAAACATTTGCCATATGATCTGCTACTCCTGTGCATGGCCGGTATATGCCTTTACTGACAGTAACTTTGGAAAGAGAAGCCGCGGGGATGAACCGCATAAAGTAACAGCAGAAAGCGGCCGCCCGCTTTTAATGTGCGGACCTCTTTACCGCTGACTCCGTAAAGCCGGCCCACTTTACCGCGGTAGGAGAACAGTGAGGGCGAGCCGCAAGAAATGCGCTCCACTTCTGCTGAGGAGGGAGCACACCAAGCCCATCACTGTGTCACTCACTACATGAGTAAAAATATGCAAGCCTCCTTTTTTGGGCTGGACAGTGCAGCTCGGTAGTGGCGTGAGTCTCTAGAAAGCGGGTTAGCAGGGCATTTATGATGGGGGTCGCGGGCTAAAAACTTTGGGAACCCCTGTTCTACAGTATGGGATAGCCAGCAGCAAGTGCGTTATTGAACATGAAACATTGGAACAAAACAAAACGAGTGTACACTGTATTCAGAATACTTTTACTTTGATTAGCAATACAAAAATTTAAACTACACATGTTACATATAGCTACCATTAATTAGGAATTCTAAAATGCACAGGAGTAGCAGATCATATGGCAAACATTTGTATTAACTTGCATATAACGCATTTTAAGCGTCCTGCACATCCGCACGGCTCATTTACTCAGCGCTCTTTCGTATTAGATCCTGGGTTTTCTCCAGCGCCTGTGTGGTGTAGCGGGATTGTCCAAGACTTTCGCCTGGACGGTTGGGGTTCGAGCCCCGGCCAATCCTCAATTTTTTATTAGCGGGAGGAGTATATGAATCAGATTACTCCGTTACTGAATAAAGTTGCATTTTTTTCCTGCAGTTTGGTTGGTGCAGATTGTGAAGTTTACTACAGTCTAGCAACTATTTTAAATGTGTTGGCCTAATTACTAAGTATGTTTTAGAAAACATGTAAACGTCAACAAAATCAAAAGTGTCATAGCCTGTACTTGAACCCAGGTCCTCTCGCACCAGAGTCCACCACCTTATTATTGAGCTATAACGCCACAGAAAGTTGTCTGGTGAACAGAGAAGAAAGACCGATGAGAAGCCAATTTTCCTAACCCTGCTCACAAGTGCCACCTGGTGGTTGTTTGGGTCATTGCAGCATCACTGGGGAAAAAATAAATAAAAGACGCGTGAATCACACGTGAGTCTCGTGTGATTCACGCGTGAAAGGCGACAAAACGAAATGGGACCTACTGTGAGTCATATAACCTCTTTTTAGCAAGTTAAGTTTAAGTATTTGTAAGGTTAAAAATATCAGTTGACAACTTATTCCATAATTGTTGAGTTGGGATTCATTGATTAATTTGATTCAGTCCTACTTTATGTTGTCCTTCACGCACAGTCATATTTACATTGCTCTCTTCTGTCTACCCCACCACGACACTACGTTTACTGCCAATTTTCTTTGCTGAATCGATAATACTCAATTTGTGAGTGGCTAACTTTATCTGCAGTGGAGCAGGAGCCTTTGGTGTGACCACATTTCCGCTGACCTTGCCTAAATGCTACTTCATGCATCTGGTGTAATCTAGAATTTCAAATGTATCCATCCATCCATCCATTTTCTACCCTTTAATCCATTTCTGGGTCAGGGGGGTGGCAGTCAGAGATGCCACCCAAGTCTCATAGCACCAGCCCCTCACTGACCCTCTGCAGGTGGTGAGTCCACAGGAGGACGGCTGCTCTCTGACTGTGAGCATAGCCTTGATCTCTCAGTGGGGGCTTTGGGCAAAGTGGGGTTAAGTGTCTTGCCCAAGGACACAACGACAGCAGTCATCAGTGGGAGTCGGTGGAGAAGGTGTAGAGGTGGGAATTGAACCCACGACCTTCAGGCCTGAAGGCCAATGTTGGCCAATGGCCAAATACATTTCAAATGTACTAGATATATAATGACTTCTAATGCCTCCTGGACGCCTCACTGGGCATATCTCAACAGTGAAGACCCAGGACGGACTATGTCACACAGCTGGCCTGGGAGCACCTTGGGATTCCCCTGTATGATCTGGAGGAAGTGTGGGTGGAGAGAGAATTCTGGGTCCCTCTTCTCAGACTGCTTCCCCCATGCCCTAGTAACGGATTAAGCATAAGAGTGTGAATGGATGGATATAATACTGAGCCACGGGTTGTGTTCACGTGACACTTTCTGAACTCTCCTTCTGGTCAAAATAAATAAATAACATATCCACATAAAACAAAATAACTGCACACCAACTCCTATCAATAATAATCTGGTTTAACATTTGCGGAAATGTTCAGAAAGCGTTCATTCTCTGCTGATTTATATTGGCTCCTTCATCTGGTGGAAATGATCACCACAATAAATCCTGGTCATAAACATAACGCGATTCTATACAGTCCTGTATTCATCATCTGCGTTTTTGTGGTAGCAGCCATATTGTAGAACATTCTCGACCAAACCATACGCTTTTAATGATGAAGAACAGAAGGCTGTACCTTCCCACTAGTGTGTGTGAGCGTGTGTGTGTGCCATTGTTGAAGGACATATTTTTGTTAATGGAATTCTATTAAATGTGATGTCTTGCAATTAAATGTACAATATCATGGACAAGTACTAATCAACCTAGGCTTTTAGTCTGTTTTCATGACATTGACACCAACCTGCCCAGGGACTACATGTGGAAATTAGGAGTTAATCTATACTATAATACATTTTCTCAAGCGCATTTAATATGAGTGTACTTACCTGTAGGACCCAAAGGACTAAAATAGAAACATATTCCAAGAGAGGGTTCGCAGAATGGATCAGATTGTTTGGTGGGCCTTATTTTGAATGAACCTGTTTAGGTCCGGACTTTAAAAAACCTCCTCTGACATACCTAAGTTAGTAAGTTTTTATGAGTATAACATCTTTCACAGACCAGAGTCACTTTAAAATGTTGTGGCCATTTGTCTCTCATTCCTCTTGTACATGTTTCTAGTGGTAAGGGAAGTCGGAGGAAACATACACAGATACGGGGAGAACATGCAAACCACTAAGAAAGGCTCTGTTCCGACCAGGATACAAACCCAGAACCTTCTTGCTGAGAAGCAAGAGTGCTAACCACTCAGCCACCGTTCCACACTAATGCACTGAAGTGCTTTGTGGTAGAGCTCTGTGACCTTACGCTGTCAGCTTGGTTTGCATATCCTGCGTTTGTTCACACTACGGCACTACTCTCTGTCCCAGGTGGCTAATGGTCCAGCTATTGATGTTTTCTCTCATATACCATGTCAATTACTCACTGGGGCTTAATCCTGCCTGTCCTCATATGTCTCCTGCTCTCTCTCCTGTTCATTCGTTTACATTGTGTCCCGGTCCCTCACCCGCGCCACGTCCCGGACCGCGAGCGCCATAGTAGAAATGTCAAGTGCTACATTTGCATGCATATTAACGGGCCGTGACGAAGCCCGCGCCGAGTGTCTCCCTGACTCTCTGATTCATCAGCTGTCACCGGGAAGGTCACAACACGGAAAGAGGAAACACGCTCGCACCGAATGAACGCCAGGAAAGAGATGTGCGCCCAGAGATGTAGTCATTCAATTGCTGTATTTAAATAGCAAGTGTTAGAACTAAAGCTGGAAACACACAAACACACACAAACAAATCAATGGAGGATTTGACACATTTGCAGGACTGAGGCAGTGGAAAGCATTAAGCTCGGAGCTGTAATGGGGATGTACTCACCGACATCCGGATTATTGATTGTTCTCCTTTTTTATATTATGCAATTCAATATTTGGACTAAGGCTCTAACAAGTTAACGTATTAGTTGTGGTTAATCGATTATTGAAATTGTTATTTCAAGTTCATTAATCGTTTGGTTGAACCCATAGACTTAGAAATGCTGAGAAGAAGTTTTTACAATCAAATCAAAAACCCCAATGTGTAACAAGTCAAATTTAAAATATTTTTTTGGGGAATTTAAAATCCCTCCAAATATTTTCCATCCATCCATCCATTTTCTTCCGCTTCATCCGTTGCCGGGTTGCGGGGGCAGCAGTCTAAGCAGAGATGCCCAGACTTCCCTATCCACACACACTTGCTCCAGCTCATCTGGGGGAACCCCAAGGCGTTCCCAGGCCAGCTGAGAGACATAGTCCCTCCAGCGTGTCCTGGGTCTTCCCCGGGGCCTCCTCCCGGTGGGACGCGCCCGGAACACCTGCCCAGGGAGGCATCCAGTGGGCATCCTGAACAAATGCCCGAGCCACCTCAACTGGTTCCTCTCGACGTGAAGGAGCAGCGGCTCTACTCCGAGCTCCTCCCGTGTGACTGAGCTCCTCACCCTATCTCTAAGGGAGCGCCCAGCCACTCTGCGGAGGAAGCTCATTTCGACCGCTTGTATCCGCAATCTCGTTCTTTCGGTCATTGCCCAAAGCTTATGACCATAGGTGAGAGAGGGAACGAAGATTGACCGGTAAATCGAGAGCTTTGCCTTTCGGCTCAGCTCCCTCTTTACCACAACGGTCCGATACAGTGACCGCATCACTGCGCACGCTGCACCGATCCGCCTGTCAATCTCAGTTTATACTGCTCAAAACACTGGATTCTTACATCAACTAAGCTTTCTCCGCTGACATGACTTGTTACTCAAGTCAAATCCCTTGTCTCCAATGTATTGATGCCATACTTTGGAATATTCAAGACAAAACATAATTTTAAGGGACCCCTGAAAAAAGCAGACCCTCAACCAAGAACATTGTGTACTGCCCTGTTTACTTATCATTATAATAATTGGGATATATATATATTTTTAAACGTAACTAAAGTTAACACAAGGTTAACCTTAACTTGTACATATGTCACTGTGCTTCACACAACCCAGTGTATGTGTTGAAGAAAGGAAGGCCTGGTGGACATGTATCCAGGTTTTGAATAGGTTTTTGTGAGAGCCACTGCTTTCTTGACCTCAATGGCAGCTCTCATCTCTCTTTTTAAACTTTTTAAACTTTTCTTTATGAGTATTTATCAAAGTACAAAAACACCTGGGGCGTACGGTCAAGCTGAAAGGAAATTGTGCGTTTAGTCCAGTACCATTCACCAGTTGTTAAAATGATGTGAGTCTTAGTAATGTTCTGTCTGTGTATGTTAGTTAGACTAATATAAGCAATATGCGATGGACCCCGTCTTCAAAAAACATGGATATGCTATGGAATACATCTTAAAGTGTGTTAAAATAAATTAATGGAAGGACTGTTTGTTTGAGTCTGCTGGATTTTATGTTAGTTGACACACGCTTTGATGTTGACCAGCCAAGCACAAATATCCATATAATTCATATTTAAATGGTAGACTTTCTGTTTAGACTTGGAGTTGTTAGTTCATCATTTGCGCTTTTAAATTTCCTTGAGTATTTTTGTTCTCATTCAGGCCTCTCCCGCTGTGCCAGTCAGTCTACATTTCAGCACATCGGCAGAATGACAGCTGAAAAAAAATTAAATGGAAAAACGTGCTTTGTGCTTTGTGAGATTTCTCTGATCCACTGAGAATTTTCAATCCGACACGGTGGCCATATTAAAACCCTCTCCTCTTATATCCAATAGTCCTATTCCATCTGGTGTTGCCACAATACGAAAATTACAAACTAAAAAGAAAAGGCTACGAGATACGTGATACCAATGTTGATATTATAGTTGAAAAACATTTCTACCATCTCCAAATATAATTTATACTCTTTTCAAGGCAGATTATATTAAATGGAGCATATATTAGTGGTCAAATACAATCCAACTTTTGTTGCCCGAATCCTGCTTTAAAGTACTGATTACTTTACATGGAATTTACCTGCTGGAGTTGGGCTATCAGTACATAATGTCTGACCACTTATTTTTGTACATGCCTTCATTTACATAATGTAGTGTTATTATTTTTATGTTTGTGAAATGTATTTAAAAAAAATATGGAGCCAAAACCACCTAAATTAAAATTAATAAAAATAAAAATCCGTTGTACTTTTAATTTAGAATACTCCAGTTTAACACTTTAATGTTCACTCCTTGAAGAAAGGAATATTTGTTGTAATAACAAAACAACAAAAAAACATGTATTTTTGTTTTTTTTAACCCCTTAGTTTGGTCCACAGGAAGATGGCCGCACTGTCAGTGGTGACATAGTGCCTTGTTCTTTTTGTATTTAATTAAAATCCGGTTATTTGTAAGTGTGAATGATCAGCTTCTTAATGAGGTTCACAGTTAATCCTCTTTGATTTGTCTTCAGGGACAAAAGTATGTAGTATGCAGGTGTTGAATTTGACTTGAATTCTGTCTGCCCACACTCGCACTTCTGGCACCGCCTTCTATTGATTCTACAAATTGTGCCTATATGCTATGTTGCTCCGCGTCTTCCCCTGCATCTCCTTTCAGTGACCAATTACAGCAAAATCAATTACAAGCCTTTTAGAGACACCAATTCACAGCCTCGCAAAATCACACACACAAGTATTCACAGGGGGTGGGAAAGATTTAGCGACCGAAATAAAGAGAAAGAGGAGGCAGTGATGCTGAAGTAATGTGTGCAATATTGTGGAGCTGTCCATATGTCCAATCAGGCACTAAAGATACAATCCACCCTCGAGAAAATACACATAGCAGCGCACTATATCCTTGCCCACACCCCCGAACCATTTTTCCTCATTCATCTGACAGCCAAATTGTGTTTGTCCTAGAAGGAGCTTAAACGTCAGCCTGGATCCACAATAAGAATGGCTAAAAACCCAGAGATTTCACCCAAGGCAGCAGTTCTCAAGCTATGTTTCTGCGTACAGGGACACATACTGTAGGAATCATGATTAAGATTTCACTTGATTCATTAATTTTTATTTTTCTCTTCTTTTTTTGTGTGTGTGTACTTTTCAGCATTACAAAAGATAAAAAAATGCAAATATTACCTTTGCTGTCTCCGTTTGATGAGGCCTGAGGCCTTCTAGTGTTGTGTTTCTAGTGTTGTGGTTTTAGTTCTGGCTTTAGTTTTCTTTATGCAATATTCTAATGCACTGATAAAAACGGTCTAAAATAACTATGTTAAATTATGTTTTGCCTTTAAGTAATTATTCCTTTAATGGTTATTACATATTAACTTTGTTTTGAGGACAATGCTGCTAATATTTCACACATTGATTATTAGTATTAATGTGTTGCTTCCTTTTTTTTCTCCTAAAGCCATTAACATGCAATAGAATAATCATTTATAATAGAATTATGTCCCAACAAACCTGTGAGTCACTATTTGACTTTTTGACTAATTGACTGAGTGAGGGTGGTCCTCCCTTTTTCACTTTTCTGATGGAAAATACATGAATGTTTAGATTAGTTACAGAAACATTGGTGTAACATTGTTGCTTTAAGTAATACTTATGTTGTCAGTGATGCTCATCAGTAGAACAAAGCTTCCAATGGCAGCATTTTACAATTTAAATCAATGGTATAACTTAAAACAAGGGTAAACCCATGGATACACCTAATTTAAAAACATTACTTTCATGCCTCTTCATTTTACATAGTTTCTGTGGAAAGTTAAAAAGTGACTCATGTACAGAACTGAAAGAGAAAATCCTTAAATTGCGGATGGGCGCAGAGCGGCAGAGGGCTGCGCTTCACACCTCTGAGAGCTGACCTATGACGGGATCTAGTTTTACATGTAAATGTTCTGAGCCTTGAGGACAGCTGACACTCGCTCTGTCACCGCCCTCTGCTCCTCATGGACTCAGCCAAATGACACATGTCTGTAACTGTGTGGCAGCGCTTTACTCAAGGCTCTGAGAATCTCCAAACAGGGTTTCTGAAATATGAGATGGTCAACATTTATACTACACAGTGTAAAGCAATAATGAATACACTTAGTCCCAGATACAGATACAAGAACAATTTTGCCATTTTCATGTGGACAAGCTGGGATACTTTTTTGTTTTTGTTTCATAAATATGTTTTAGATATACATATGTGTAGAATGTTGCACATACGTATAAGTAGAATATAATATCCATCCATTTTCTACCCTTTAATCCATTTCTGGGTCAGGGGGGTGGCAGTCAGAGATGCCACCCAAGTCTCATAGCACCAGCCCCTCACTGACCCTCTGCAGGTGGTGAGTCCACAGGAGGACGGCTGCTCTCTGAGTGTGAGCAGAGCCTTGATCTTTCAGTGGGGGCTTTTGGGCAAAGTGGGGTTAAGTGTCTTGCCCAAGGACACAACGACAGCAGTCATCAGTGGGAGTCGGTGGAGAGGTGGGAATTGAACCCACAACCTTCTGGCCTTAAGGCCAATGCTCTACCAACTGAGCTACTGTCGCCCTGTTGCAGAATATAATATAATCATACTATTAAAAAATAATAATAATAAGATATTATGCAAACTTCTGAGACAGATCTCTGCTTTGGGGTGAGAGCTGAGTGGTCCTCTCTTTTTCACTTTTCTGCCTGAGAAATCTGATCAAAAGATGTGACAGGGGCCAAAAATACATGCATGAGAAAACTAGTGATAGAACTGTTTTGGCCTGAGGAAATAGTTAGATGGATTTTATTACATAGTTTAAACAGTATTAAAAAATAAAAAAAATATCTTAATGTACTGTAAAACATAGTATAAACACAGCACCTATGTTTGTGACATTTTAAAGTTTAGTCTAGTCTGTAAATAAGTGAGGTTTGATAATTTGATTTAAGAGATCCTTCATTTGTCCTGCAGTGGAGAAATTTCAATATTTGCAGAAAATACCATATAATTATAGTCCCTTAATCCCTTAAACAACCAAACAACTTTGTATGAGTAAAAGTAAAATCCATGTTGTTCTAGGTTTACTTCAACCAGCTAATATTCTTATTTCATCCATTGAAAATCCCAATCAGAATATTAGTTTAAACAGGCCACATAATGACCTGGCTTGGCACAATACTTGATAACATTGTAGGCATCGGTGCATTCCATGTGAGATAACCCATGTGATCCCTCATTGCTCTTCTCAATAGACTATGAAAGGTTGCATTAAGCTAATACCTGCCATGTCTTGTCTCTCTGTGCAGGGTTACGTGGTACGGAAGATAACAGCCATTGACCAGGATCTTGGCCGTCCGAGACCCATCGCCTACAGGATCATCTCAGGTGTGTCTCCAAATCAATCCTACATTCTTCACACACAGAGCAGTATCGACCGCTGCTTATCATAATCCCACAGCAATAATAGACAGGCTTCATCTTCATCAGTGCGGTCAATACAGGCACACACTCTGAATGGGAGAGGAGCTCTGCCCATAAGCTATTAATCACTGTTTGGTGCAGTTATGCCGTAGTCAGCTTATTTTCACAGCTATTTTTCACCATGGTGCCATAAGAGGGAGAAGGTTTACAGTGACAAAAGGTTACAGCATGTTTTTGAATGATGAAAGTGTCTCTGGAAATGAGTCCCATGTGTTTTACTCCACGCTGCTGAGATGAGTAAATAGTCAACTGAAATCTCCGCATAAAACTGTAACATGTAATTCTCACAATTACATGTTTCATTAGGAAAGAGGAAATGCAGAGCTATGCACGTGTGTGTTTTATTGTTGCCAAAAATATTACTTTTGTAGTTCTGCCAAAAATTCTTGGATGAATGTCAGTGATGTCAATGATAGATCCAATTATATACATTTGTCAAGGGAGAAGCCCCTTATGGTATTCTACTAAGGGTTTTGAAAATGTATTAATTTAAGATCTTAAGGCTTTATTAAAAGGGGCTTTTTAGTTGTAATTTCACAGATTAGGTATAAACTAAATCTATATTAAAGAGGACGTTTAATTAAACTAAACAGGGTTACTTAATTATAGTTATAATAATAAATATAAATCAAAATTCAAAGGACAAACGAAACTCAGACTAAAGCTGACGACTTGCACCAGGTCTGGCTCAAGGAAGAGGCTTTTGGCTATACAGGTTGGATCAGCCGTGGCTCTGACCCTGACTGCGGGTTGTGGCCAAGAGCCAGAAAGACCCACACCCGACTTCTTTTAGACCTCAAAGGGACACAGGAATTGGTGGAATCATCAAGAGGGAGGACATTCACAAGGCTCTTTATGTTTTTATCTCTATATGTTTACAATGGATTGCAACACAAAGCTCGTATTAATCATTGTCCTTCAGCAAACACAAACTGCATCAAAGTCTTACATTGAAATAAAATGTCCCGTCATATGTAGTTTGACATATTCTACAGAATCATGTATAGTACATCAAGTTACAGGTCAGATATGTGAGAGTCAAGTACACTTAAAACTTTCAACTTTTGAATAGTTCATTTACAAAAACATATAGCTGTGATTAGAAAAGTATATTAAAGGCTTACTATTTGTGCTTTACCAATAGTTTTCTGGAAAAGCCTGACCTATTTTAGCGTCATACAAATTCTTTGAAATGCACTGCCAATAATAAAATGTGTAGAAGATTGAAGCAAGAGGAATACAACTTTTGGACGAATTTTCAAATTGGATATATCTGTTTTTGCAAATGAACTTTTCATTTGAATAAATGCTTGAATGGAACCTACTGTATATGCTATAACATAAACAGTTCAGGAAAGCAGCAACAAGCACTGCCAAGTTGCATTGTTCAAGTGTTAGACGAGCAATCATCAACCTCAACAAATAAATCAACACTTTTAGCTGCAAAGCAAATTAAAAAGTCCTGAACTTTTCGCTAACAAAAAAAACCTCACATAAAGTGCCAGCAACAGTTCTTTAACTCATTAAAGTTTGGCTCACGTCTGAGTGTATTTCCACCCAGATAAAGCTCATAAACTGGGTGCGGTCCAAGTCGTTGTAATGCTGCTTTAATACCCCCCTGGGCTGTTTATTTGTACCACAATTATCGCTTACTTCCCGTGGGACACACACACACACACACACACCTGACAGATCCTCCAGCCTACATTTATCAGTCAAATAAAGCTCATCAGGAGGATTAATCTTCTTTAATCTCTTCACACCCTGGTCGGAATTGCCCCAGCCGCCATGGAAGGACAGCAGCCTCTGGAGCTGCCAGCTGGACCGTACAGGCTGCCGTGGCCCGCGATGCCTGGCCTGTGCGGGAATTTTGGTGATGGAGATATCCATTGTTGTGCCATCTGCTGAGTCACTGGCTGACCCCCTCGCAGAGCGTACAAGCCTGACCCGACGCATTGTGCATTTTAAATCAAAAACGTGGAGTGGCCGTGCGTTATCGCTTGTGGAGGACATGCGTCTTCACCGGCCCGTGGTCCTGTTGCCGTCTCCACACTCCGTCTTACTTAGCGTCTGCCACATGTGGTGTTGTTGTGTGCACTGTTTGTTGCAAAGTTGAAGGGCTGAGTTGGGCTCTAGAGGAGAAGAGCATTAAAAAGACATTAATTAGGTGGTGCGATGTATTCCCAGTCAGTGCAATATCAGGAGTTATAGCACTGCACTAAGCCCTCATGGAGATGAGCCCGTAGCCTGATACAATCATTATAAGTTTGACAGATAATGGGAGCTGAAGGGTGCAGCCGAGCCAGCACAGAGGTGGGAGGGGACGTGCTTGTATGATGCTTCCTCGTGTTTCAGACAAGCACTGGGGGTGGAGGGAAATTGCAAAATAAAAAGAATACTGCCATTGTGAAAATTATATTGCTGTTGTTAAAGTCTAGTATAAACAACCATTTTAAAAACAGTCTTTTTTTAAATGTATTTAAACGGCTACATAAACAGACTTGGCGATCCACTGAAACATTTATTTTTGTTTTTCGATTAATTATATAAAGTGGTGTTAGTGGTCATTTGACTTCCCCAACATATTACATACTATCCCTTTTATCAAACCATATACTGCTGTTGTAGTGGTTGCAATCACAACTGCAACAATAGTCATTTAAATTGAGTCAAAAGACAATTTTCTTCTGTAATTGATGGTTTAATTTGATCTAATTTCACTTTAATTAGCGTGTTTTGTGAATTTCTTTGAATTCGAGCAGAAGAAAAACAAGGTTTTAATCATCAATCATGGTCATCTATCCATTGCTCACAGGTGCAATGTTATCATATTTCAAAATAAATAGCAAACATTTTACTATTACAAGGAAAATGCACAGATGATAATGAATGAGCATTAAATATATCATCGAAGCTTTTATTTATGGAGCGAAGTGGATTTAGTAATTATCATATAAAAATAAATCAATACAAGGGAGTGCTTATTAAAAATCGTTTCATATATTGTTGTCCATTATTGTGCACCTCTGTACATTCAGATGAGGGGGCCCACAACTCGACCGTAGTTTCTCATTACAGTATTCATTTACCCTTTCCTGTTGTTAATGCCAGAACAGAATAGTTAACAGAATCCTCCCATGTCTTTGAACGCTGAGCGCCCCTGTCCCGGGTCTCTCCTCCGTCTGTCCACAGCGGGAGGCAGATGAGAGCGGGTCGTGCCTGTTTTAAGAGCATCTCTGCTCTGTCTTTGGAGATCCGCGCTCACTCCTGCGGGACGCGTCTCATTAGTTCTGTAATTAAGATAAACGAGCTTTTAATTGCAACTGTGATTTATGCTAATGATTGTGGGACTACAGATGAGGATTTCCTTTCCCTCGTCCAATCAGAGGACAGATCTGGGATTGCTGTGTACAAAGTGGAAGTGTTGATAATGTTGTTGTGATTGTTGTTCAGGACAGCAACATAGCATAGAAATAGTTTAGTTCAAAGTCCAATATGTCCAGTGACTTCTGCAGTGACATTTGAAACTTTTTTCATGCAAAGAGAATAGGGTTATAACAAATGTGTTCACATTTTGGATGGTATGTTGTATGAGAATAAAACACACCCAAAGTTCCGGTGACTAGAATGTGGCTGATCTACTTTGAAAAACATGGCTCAGTCTATTTTTAATCACTACGTATGTGACTATGCTTGGTTTGGTAATGCCGTTTGAACACTGAAACAAACAAACAAAGTCTGGAGAAAAAAACTTCAAATATACATGGTAATTCAATACATTTTGCTGCCAAGCTGAATGCATGAATTAAGGTGTTTTTTAATCATGCTCCCACTGCTGTTGTTGTGTCCCTGGGCAAGACACTTAACCCCACTTTGCCTGAAGTCTCCGCTGAAACACCAAGGCCGTATCTTTGTTGAAGGAGCAGCCATCTTCCTGTGGACCCACCACCTGTAGGAGGATCAGCGAGGGACTGGTGCATTGTGAATTGGATGGCAGCTCTAATTGCCACACCCCAACCCAGAAATGGATAATAAAGGGATAAAATGTTCCATCTTCCGGGTCATTGTGGCAGCAGAGATGCTCTGAACTATCCACACACCCTTTCTCCAGCTCAGTGTCGTGGATTTTTGTCTGGGTCTTCTCCCAGTGGCACATGCCCGGAACACCTCCTCAAGGAGGCATCCAAAAAGGATACCCGAGCCACCTCAGCCAGATCCTCTCAAGGTGGAGAAGCAGCGGCTCTTTTCCGAGCTCCTCCCTTGTGACTGGGCTCCTCTTCCTATCTCTAAGGGAGCACCCAGCAATATTGTAGCAGTATTGGCAATCTTGTTCTTTCGGTCATTACTAGGGGTGGGAACCTAAGGGTACCTCACGATACGATACACAATACAAAGCTCACGATAACAATAATATCACGATAACGATATTACGATAACGATTTTATCACGATATGACGATTATTGATATATTGGTCAGAAATATACAATATGCCAATTTATGGCATAAATAAAAGAAAAAATACTCTTTATTTCATGATAAATGGAATGGAGATGCGTAATGTAGCCATATATTAAGTATTGATACCAATTCAAAAAAAAAAAAAAAAAAGTTAAAACATTTTTTTTTTTTGGAAAATCGATATCGATACTTGGCAAATGCATATCGATAACCGAATCGCGGGAGAAAGTAATTACCCAAAGCTCATGATCATAGGTGAGGGTGGGAACATATAGATTGAGTGGTAAATTGAGAGCTTTGCCTTTCAACTCAGCTCCCTCTTCAACACAACAGTCTGAACAGCAACAGTATGAATGCAGTGAGTGAATGGTGGTCTGAGCGGCCGCTTCTGTCACCACCGAGTGTGGAGTCAACGAGTGAAATCAGTGTAGCGCTTTAGGAGACTTCAAGCCTTTAAAGAACTTTACAAATGCAAGACATCATTATGTACATATGTAATAAATGTCTAAAATTTAAGCAGGAGTTAAATTTCTGGTTGCTATCACTGGTCTCTTTTTAACATATTGAATGAGGTTTGCAGTAATAATCTTTCAAGATTCAAGAATGTATTTGCCATTTTCAGTAAAACCACATTGGAAAAACTGTGCAAGACTACTCCAGTGTGCAGCAGTGATTGTTTGTTATGTGCCCAAGGGTCACCTAGCACCATTCTGATATAGGCCTGTACTCATCTATAGTGGAAATTGATTAATCACAACTAATTGATTATTTAATTAGTTGTTACACAGACTTAAACATGCTGAGAAGAGGTTATATGACTGCTTTTCACCAAAAAACAAAATGTGTAACAAGTCATCTCTATGAAGACTGAACTTTTTTAATCAGTTAATCAACAATGTTCATTGTCATTTGTTCTTTCACCAGCTCAACTTATCCTTGATAACGGAATTGCCCTGATCCCTCTCTTTGGGGAACTTTCTATTTCAGTACATTTTCTAATATAATCCAGAATATCATCTCAATATTGGATTACAATTTAAAACAACCAAATTGGTAAATTAAAAAAACATGACCACTTAGAGTTTCATTTACGAAATCCTGCTTTACTCTGATGTTTTCAAAGTTTGGCAGAGAATGTGCATATCTGCTGCCCCTGTCCCAGATGGGTTCATAGGTCCGATACAAGCCCAAGGCCCCTGTATTGGAAGGGTCCTCGGGGTAGGTCAGACAGGTATGCCTCTACTATTTTTCGCCTGGACTGACTGATAAGAAAAGGCGATTATTTCTTTAGTCCGAAATTCCAATATCTCTCTATTCCTGAGCCTCTTCCCTCTGGTCTCTGTGTGCTCAGATCAGCTGCTGTAATATGGACAAGCCTAATACCTGTTATTCTCCGGGGGGCTCTTATTGTGACGGCGGGATTTCTGTAGATTTTCAATTAGACGCTCTGAAGCGCTCCTCCAGCTCAGCCTGTGTAATCTCTCCCCCAAAAGCAGATAGTCCTCTGCAGCCTGAGCACAACACAATCCCAAAGTCTGAGCAGTCTGAGGAGCCGCTTCACTGAGGTTTAAGCCCAACTTAGTCATGTCATACAGATGATTTTTCATTTGAATGACTATAGGCAATGGTTTAACACAGACATTTTAATAATGCAGTTTTGTCTTTGTTTTCATTCTAGTAAACCAAATAATCCATTCTGACGAATAGTGTTTTTTTATTTTTTCCCACTCAGTTGTAAAGCAGCATGTTGCCAGATGTCAGTGTGAATTATCTTTTTTTGCTTGCATCTCACAGACAGCTGTTGTTTGGTACAAAATCTGCAGATACAGCATTTTTGAGTTTAGTCGCACAAACTGTGAACAAATCAGGTCAAGGAACTGTAACAGCAAACATGGTCTAGGTGTGTCTAGAAAATGCTGTGTTTCTCTCAACAATTGAGCAACATTTACTCAAGTAAACTATGCTGTATCTCAGTCTAACCTTTACTAAGTCTAAGTTTCATTATGTCCTTCTTTTGATTTTGACATAAGATACATTTCTAATAAGACACTTTGGCTTATCAGAGGTGAATCTAAATCCCATCTCAGAATTATATGGACTAAATAACTAAATGTTTTGCTACATAGTGATGTACTAATCAATTTATTATTCCATACACAATATGAACAAAAGTTAGGCTTTCTTTTTTTGCAAGAAAATTGTCTTGAATTTTGTCCTTGAAGCTTTTTGAAAGAAAACTTTTGATAAAACTAGTTCATTCATTGAGTATTCATGAAATGCAGCTTGTCTGCCAATGGCAAGACACCCACAGGGCCATTATCAGCGCATCACAAACAGAAACACATGAGTGCAGTGAGCCTGTCTCACAGAGGTGTGTGCTAATGCACAGATGTGAGAGAGAATGTAACTAAACCTCATCATTAATGTGAAGTCTGTGGGCGGGAGCCTTAAATGTGACACTCATTTGTGTACATTTAGCAGAGTCCACAGATCTTAGCCTGCAGACTTCAGCCTGGCGCTGCGCCATATCACATTACTGTGTTCCAGCGGCCCCCTGGTGATGTCACTAACAGAAACAGTTGTCACGGCTTAGTCATGCCCATTACACTTAGACAACTCCTGGTGGTGTCCTCAGACTCAGCACGCATAAAGTCATTGTCAGCCACTTGTCGCACACTCGATTGGCTCCATCAGATAAATGCCCTGTGTTTGGGCCACTCTGCATAATAACCACACATTTATGTTTCTCACTCTCTTTGGCTCCAGTTCTGTGAAGAGCATTTAAGGAGATTATCTTCCTAATGAGCCTTCACTTCATTCTTCATGAAGCTTGAATTATTATGTTTGTCTGTCCCATCAAATTACTGATTTTAATATTGCACTATTACCTTGTAGAGCCTCTTGAATCCCTTTGAAGTCATTGCAGTGTTGGTAGGCTTACTTGTGTCCATTCAGTAGAAAAAAAATTAAAATGTAGTTGTTTCTCATTTTCCAGTCCAGTACAGGCGCTAATGCCAGAGTGTGTATAATTCCCCGGAGTCCCACATCACAGAATTAACCTCAGTTAGCCACACACGGCTCCGACAGTCTCTGCTCAGGCCAATTATAGATGCCTTCACATTAGCAGGACCACAAACAAACAGCATGGCATCTTGGTGAATAACTGGTCTGTTTTATAATAATTTGTTGCATGAGAAAGCTACTCTGACCCCTGGGATCTCATCAGTGTCCAGGCCGAGCTCTGGGGAGTCGTTATCAGACATTAGAATATGATTATACTCCTCTCAGCGGGACGCCCATTCACTTCAGGAACCACTACAGCAGATAGAGAGCCTTTTGCCTCTGGCTTCGCTAGATGCCTTTGGTGTTTATGTCATCACGTTCATGGCATACTCATCCCCTCACTTACCATACGTATGTGACTTCCAAACATACCATAACCCATGATTTTAAAGGGGACAAAAGTTTCATTGTTTTGGGAGTAGATCAATGTTTTTAGAGAAATTCAGGCTCTACATTTGGATAATTTATATTCTTCTTAGCTGAGATGCTAAGAAGCCGGTCCCTCCCGGCTGTCTGCTTTTGGAAACAAGCTTTGATATGTCCACTTTTTTGCTAGGGCTGCATCTCGGGGCAGAGCACAGAGAGATATGGTGGGACTTATTTTGGAGGTGCAAGGAGTTGTCTCTTTAATAGCATAATTTTAATATTGAGAATTCAAATTACTAGATACAAAATTATTGATCCTTATTGAAATTTGTCCTCTGCATTTGACAACATCTATTCCACTCGGGCCATCTTTGAGGAGCAGCGCCTGGGGACCCATCTCCAGATGTTGAGGCTCGGATTGGTCAGGACTCCTGGAGCTAATGTTTTAGAAATACTGTATGCATAAAGCTTGTTTAGTTTTGATACCAAAACATCAGCTAATAAATGATCTTATTTTATTGTGTTAAAGGAATATATATCTTCCTTCTACAAATTGAGCACCTACTCTCCTCCTCTGGGGAGTCCTCCTCCCCATCATGTTAGAGCCCCAACCAGGATATTTATAGAACTGATATCTGATTTTCCTGGATATGTATTGTATTGGTATGGGTGGATCTCTAGTTCCAGGGTTATTTTAAACACACAATCCTGAAATTGTGTCCTAGCAACAAATGCTACATGGTTGTTGGACTAGGTACATCTCTGGCAGCATGTGTGGAGATGGATGCTCAGTTCTGGTCAGCCCACTGAAGCTGACAAACCAATTATGAAACAAGATGCCCAGAGTGAGCGTCTGGGCCCCGCGGCGTCTCTGCCCACTGCACCACACGTCAATATCAGCCATAATGAGACAATTGAGACTATTAGTGCCGCACCGTGTCACTGCAGAGGTGTGTAATGGTGGGAAAATGGTTTTAAAATGTACAATATGTCAAAGTTTACACATACAAAATGGTCACTACCATACAAAAAATATGTATTTTAATTATTAGGCCACAATGTGTTGTATTTTGTTGTTTTTTTGGATGGGACAGTGTGTATTATCCATCCATCCATGTTCTACCCTTTAATCCATTTCTGGGTCAGGGGGGTGGCAGTCAGAGCTGCCACCCAAGTCTCATAGCACCAGCCCCTCACTGACCCTCTGCAGGTGGTGAGTCCACAGGAGGACGGCTGCTCTGTAAGTGTGAGCATAGCCTTGATCTTTCAGTGGGGGCTTTGGGCAAAGTGGGGTTAAGTGTCTTGCCCAAGGACACAACGACAGCAGTCATCAGTGGGAGTTGGTGGAGAAGGTGTAGAGGTGGGAATTGAGCCCACGACCTTCAGGCCTGAAGGCCAATGCTCTACCAACTGAGCTAAGCTACTGTCGCCCCGTGTGTATTAGTAATAATAAATTATTAATTCCAGTCATTTTTCATGTTTCAAGTTTCACATTTCCACATGACATGATTTTTTTTTTTTTTACTCCAATTGGTTCACTGGATTCTGGTTCAGTTGGAACTCAAGTGTGAACATGCGCCTGATGTCTAATTTTCAATGAAGTATGAATCAGTATAATACAATATTGTGGAACATCACAAGCAATATCACCATGGAGACAGGCCTGTTATAATGTATTTTCTTATTTTGTAACAGTTTACATAAGAGTGTTTTTTTATTATTTTATTATTTTTATTATATTTGTGTTTACTTTGCCAGAAAGAAAATCAGATGAAATTGGTTTTGTAAATACAAAAACTAATTACACAAACAATCCTCGAGCAGAAATATATTAGATACATAAAGATTTGTTACAGAAAATGTACTGCTGTTCTTTTATTTGTTTCTAGCTGTTGGATCCAAACAAGTTTGTCTTCTGCAGTTTTCCAAATAAATAAAATAAGCAACATTGCAGTTGCTTATGTTAAGTTTCAGAAGTCCACTCTGCAGTTTTAGTAGAAGAATAATACTAAAACAAACAAGTCAAAAGCAAAGTAAATGTGGTGAATTTATCATACTGTGGAACATTAAACGACAAAACAAAAGGATTTTGAATGAGACCCACCACCACAGACCAAACATGAACCTTTCATCTGATATACAGTATATATACAGTATATTTTTACTATTCTTTCTTTTGCTATGTACATGCCCTGTGTTGCTTTTTTTTTCTAATTATGACAAAATAAGGGCAGCAGTGGCTCGGTTGGTAGGGCATTGGCCTTTGAGCCTGAAGTGGGTTCGAGCCCACCACATGACTTTCTCCACCAAATCCTTCTGATGTCTGCTGCCGTTGTGTCCTTGGGCAAGAGACTTTCCTTCTAGGAACACCAGGTGCCTCAGTGGAACATCTGTAAAGTGCCAAACTGCTGTTGTGTCCTTAGGCAAGACACTTCACCCACATTGCCTAGAATGAATTTGGTGTGTGTGTGAATGGTTGGTGGCTGGAGGGTCGATGGCACATACTGGTTGCCTCGCTTCTGCCACTACCGTGGCAACAGTATAGTGTATCACCACTGTGTATAGAGTCTTGTATGTTCAAAAAACCTGATGTATTTATTATAAATGTTACACAAATACTTGTTGTAAATATAACGAGGTAGTTTAAAGCTAAGCTTAAAACACTAATTCAGTTATATGACAATGTTTTCTTATTTGTATTTGTCAGATTATTTTAGTTTACAACATGAAATCCCTATTGTGATGTCATAATTTTACAACCAAGATGTACATTTTGAAACTGGATTATTTTATAGATTTGAATTCTATCTGATTCATATTTATTTTAACTGCTTTTCAGTAAAACATGTAATGTGCACATTTTGTTAAGTCTTAACACAAACCATAAGAACAATGTATAGTCCTATTTCCATTCTTTGAACTTTCCTGAATATTTTATAATACTTCAGACAGTCATGATCAGCAGTATTCGATCTCCCACCTCTTGGCCTCGGTCCAGGCTAATTACCCCGAGCTGGTGCCTCTCTCTGGGCCTCTGCGCTCCCCCCGATGCCCCCGCTGTGATCTCTGGACCGCGCTCTCCCTCCTCTTCATTCCAGCAGTGGTCCGGTCCATAATAGAGCCGTGAGCAGGGAGAGAGAACACGCGCTGCAGGTTAATCTGTTGACCCTGAGGTTGTCCACTGTAGACTTCCATCTGAACCGGTCTCTCTGCAGAGTCCAGACTCTCTATTACTATAAACTGTATGAAGCGGCCTAATGTATACAAGGTTTAACTCTGAGAAGATACTGATTGGCTAGACAATATTCCCGTCTAAGGGTTTCCAAACCTTTCACACCAGGACCCCTGAAATCGGTGTTAAACAGCGGCTACAGCTACACCCCTAGCTGGTGTAGCTGTAGCCCGTCAGTACTTTGGATGTGCAGGTAACACAAACCCCTCGAGTGTTTGTGAAATGTACTATTTTCTATATGTATGCGTATGTATATGCCGAGAAGCCACGCAGCACTGTGTGCATGCTGCCCTTGTCTGCAAGCGCTATGGTGGCGCTGGAGTCAATTCACGCTGTGTAAAGAAGTGGGGGGTAGTACCGGGGGTTTCCCCACCAGTTCGCATTCTATTGAGTTAACGACGTCCTATGTAGCAGACTAATTTGGGTCTATTTTGTGTTACAATTGTATATTTTTACTGATTGAATTTTTTGTGCACATTGAATAGAATAACCAATTAACATTTTTATTCCTAAATAAATAATATAATAATGTATCTTTAATTTTCCTGTTTTGACCACACTATACCCAGACTTACCTGTTAGCTTTGGATTTATTTGAGTTCTTAAAAAGGGAGTTAATGAAATGTAGTACAATTCAGATTCAGTTTATTTATTTAACATTTGCAGTAACACCACATCTGTCTCAGAGGCATGTTATGTTGTTTAGTACCCTAACCCTAACCCGTTTACTTATACTTATACAATCAACACTACCGTAAATAATACAATACAATACTGTAAGTAATGTTTATTTATATAGCACATTTTACAGACCCAGGTCACCCAAAGCGCTTTACAATGTTCCAAGTTCAGATATTTAATAGTATAAAATATAAATAATATTGTAATCACCTGAAGCGTCAATACAATCTGAAGATCTCAAATGCCAAAACTTGTAAAAATTATTGTATTAGTTTAATGAAATTGACTGAATCATCTTCGGTGCTAAGCCAGACTCCAGCAAACAAAGAATGAGTGAAGGTGGTTTGGACTTTGTGGAGGAGGTCCATGCATTGACCGTTAATGCTGTAGAAGGATAGAGTCCCTGCGTTGTGGTCCAGATAAACCCCAACTGTAGAGGAAAATGGACCTGAGAGCTTTGTCTCAGCCTCATTGAACCAAAATGAATACTTGTTCATCTCACATCTTATTGCCCAAGATAGATTATTGTTTCCAAATCCACATTCCTTGAATGTCCCCTTTCTCTTAATGTTCCTGTATGACACTGCTAAGCGAACTCCCATTAGTCCATTCCATTCCATCTCCCAGTAACAGCGGCCTGTTAGACTCTCTCTGCTCATGACCTCATACCAGGGATGAAACCTATCTGGATGATCAGGATATCTCTGGTGTTTTTCCGTATATGTGACACGTCTGTTTCAGGGACGTGCGGTGAGGTTTGTGATTGGGGAGGCACTGACTTTAAAAGTCAGATTTACAATCATTATTCAAATAAAATAGCATTTAATCACCAATGCAATGACATCCACAAACTTTATATACTGTAAAGATAAGAGAACCAGCTTCTTTTAATAATCTCACAACAAATCTAGCTGCTGACTCTGCTCCGCATCAAACAACATCTTTAAGAAGCGCAGGTGCGAGAGACGCGAGGAGAGAGAGACGCGAGGAGAGAGGAGCAGAGAGAGACAGAGAGGAGCAGAGAGACGGAGACGCAAGGAGCAGAGAGAGACGGAGACGCGAGGAGAGAGAGACGCGAGGAGAGAGAGACGCGAGGAACATAAACAATAATTTAAACAAGTTGCAGAACTCTTGAGCAGTGTTTGAATCAGTGTTTTTCGGAAAAGCACTACTTTGCCGGTATCTGTCAATGTTCAACATAAAACACAGATTAACAAACTCCTCCCCCGCAGCCGGACTAACCTCGTAAGTCCAGTGGTGGTCTCCCAGTCTATATTAATTCTTTCTTTGTTTGAAAGTCCAATTGAGAAAAAAAATCTTCATTCAAATCATCCATTTTCCAGCAAAAGAAAAAGCATTTTGGGCTGATTGTTTGTTAGCAACTCTGGTATGAACTTTATGCTCACTATCACCCCTAGCGGTGAGGCACAGATACCGCCTGCCTCACGCCAAGCTTTTTCCTTGTGTGTTCATCTACGATCAAAAGACTTAAACTAAATATAAATTGTACACACATACGTGCAATACACTACTAAACACTAAGAGGAGTTTAAAAAATGTTTTTAAAGCAGGATATTTGAAACAAACGGTGATATATCAACTGCACGAGCTGAGTGCACTCAGACACACACACACACACTGTGAGGGAGCGGTCTGGGGTGAGGCACGCAGGAGCGCTGCCTCACCTCGTCTCTTTGAATAGGAATAACGGGATTTCGGCGATTTTGACTTCAGAAATGATCAAAACTGATGGGAACCGTGCCGAATATACATTAAAAGCATAGGACAGTGGATATAAATTATATATTTAAACTAAAATAATTATTAGTTTCCAATAATGGCAGGTGAGGCTCTGCCTCCCCTGCCTCCCCTGACTGCACGTCCCTGGTCTGTTTCCATTAGACAGAAACAGTTTTTTATTTGTCGTGTTTGGGTCCAGTGTAATGTCACATGCATATCTGATGAAGTCTGCCCTGGTGTATGGTTGGGGATCAGTTAGATTCAACTCTTTTAAAGTGAGCTGGAGTTTAGCTTTGAGCACTGACACACCTTTGATCAAGTCCTGAAAGTCACCCTTAAGATCCTGGATCCTGACCCTGGACTCTGTCTCGTCTGTGCCAGTGGAGAGTGGAGTACAGAGCTGTATAAACTGGTTATGATCTGGAGTGAGGAACAGTGTGTCTAGCTCACAAATGTTCTTCTTTAGATCAGAGATGTCCTGCTGCAGTTGATCCTTAAGTTCTTGAACCTGAGTCAGTTTGATCTCCTGCTCAGACTGAATCTGCTGCTCCACTTCTGAGCGTCTCTCCTCCAGGAGAAGGATCATTTGAGAGAACATGTCCCCACTTTGCTGCTGTGCTCTCATGGCAGAGTCAGTGATGACCAGAGCTTCCTGCTGGAGCTCCTTCATATTTGTCTCTTTCTCCTGGATACTCTGAAGCAGCAGGGTCTTCTTGTCCTGCAGCTGTGTCTGCCTCTGAGCCCTCTCTGCAGCAGAAGACACTACATCATGACCTTTGTGTTGGTCTACACAACAGAGTGAGCAGACAATCTTCTGATCCGTACGACAGAACAATTTCTTCATCTCGTTATGCTCAGAGCAGAGGTTTTCCTGAAGTTTGTCTGAGGGCGCCACCAGCTGGTGTTTCTGTAGTATTGCCACATCACGATGAGGCTGGAGGTGGGTCTCACAGTAAGAGACCAGGCACTGCAGACAGGAATTGACAGCTTTAAGCTTCCTCCCAGTACAGAAATCACAGCTCACGTCTCCTGGGCCGGCATAGCAGTGTTCTGCAGGAAACCTTGTCAGCCCCGCCCTCTTCAGCTCCTCCACTAGATTAGCCAACACTGTGCTCTTGACGAGAACAGGCCTGGGGACAAAGCTCTGTCTGCATTGAGGACAGCTGTAAATTTGCCCTTGATTCCAGTTTGTTTGGATGCAGTCCATGCAGTAGCTGTGTCCACAGGGGAGAGTCACTGGATCCTTCAGCAGATCCAAGCAGATCGAACAAGATATAGTTTCCTGGTTTAGAGCTGTCTGTGCCATGTCTCCGTGCGATGGGAGTGACTGTGTTAGTTTCACTTTCACACAAACTTCTCTATACTAAGCCTACAGCAGGAGACATGGCCCTTCCCCCTGCTCATAAAGACGTTAACTGTTTGAGTGCCTGTTGTCAGTAAGTTGTCAGTAAGTTGTCTAGTTGATAATAACAAGTAGACCAAAACTGTCCTGTTTCTGTATTTAGTGAAGATTTAGACTTCATAGATTTCTGTAATAGACAAATGTGATGAGACCATAAAGGGGATATATATTCAAAATCTGTGAAGTTGTTTGTTGGTGGAATTTTGATTATAGCCTAAATCTGGTATTAATATTCCCATGTGAACATGTGAGTTCACTATTTTACAGTTTACAGAGATTCCAGTTCCTTTATGTGTGACGGTGGTTGCAGGCGTTTGACGGTGGTTGAGGCGTGTGTATATTGAAAGTATGTCCTGAGCTGAACCGGACTGGGAGTGGCGTCATTTAGTCCTGCACAAATAGTAAATATTAAAAACAAATAATATTCACATGTACTGTATGAACTGTTTTGGAGTGTAGGTGTCTCTGCAGAGGTCCGGAAACATGGCTGTAGCAAAGAACAGCAGATTTTCTAAAGTCTGTCTCATCATGTTGTTGGACTTTCTCTGGGACACTGGGAACATGCAGTGGACGTTGTGCCATAGTGCTTTAAACATGCAATAAGGAGAAATGATCCTGTCTTATGGCTAAAATAATTGTAAATTGGACTTTTCCAGACTGTCATTTTTTGTTGTTGTCTTTTATTCAAGCGTCATTAAGAAGCCAGCACCTAGGGCTGGGCAATAAATAGAATTTAGGCAATTAATCGGCTTTTGAAAAAATCTAATTTGTGAAAAATATGAAAATCGTGAAATCGAATGAAGGCTATTGTGAGAGTTCCAGCAGCACATCAATTATACTTGCAATATCAGCACAGTCTCTACAAGACTTTTATAATACGTTTTGGGGGAAACAAATTAAAACATATTTTAAACTTAAATATTGAGCGGAAAGATCAAAACATATGTTTAAGGGCAAAGTCTGTCTTCAGTGACTTTAATGAAAATCAATTTAAAATCTAAATCGTCCAAAATCGAGATTTTACTTTTGTGCCAAATCGCCCAGCCCTACCAGCACCTAGAGGAAAATAAAAAATCATAATTCATTACCAGAGGAAGGATATTCAAACATAAATAGTAGGATTAAGTATGAGCAGAAGACTTAAGTGTCTGGTCTGATATTTTAACTTGTGTAATTGAAGTGAATATGAAACACAAGGCTTTTGAACCTGCTAATGAGCGTAGTGCACTGCTATAATTCGAAACGCACGTCTTTGAACGAGACCATTGACTGTAGTAAAGTTAATGGGATTCACCAGTGCATACAAAGAGTCCGCTTAGCTATCCCAGGTGTTATTAAAAAACTATTTATGATAAAGACACTAAGATTCACGCCCCTGGTTTCATTTAATATATTGCTCAAGTCAAGTAGAATATTGGTTTGTGTAATATTATAGCCAATTTTCTTTTGTAGAGAACTGGTACTTTCTTTATTTCAATAAAGCTTTAGCCTACAATCACAGTGGAAATGTAATGGGCAGGAAAGTCCCAATAGAAATGATGGAATATATTGTATTTTGTAATGACACTTCACTTTGGTACATATAATCACTGTACTTCTAATGATAAAGGTCTATAATTCCTAATTTAAGACACTATCTATTACTTGATCATTATCCCAGACAACTAACCATACAGATATATCATGGCATGTGAGTCGATGTCTTATTGACTGGTTTGGACTGCCACTGTTTGCCATGCAATTCATCAACCTTTATCCTGGAGGTTCCTGGCTTTACATTCTAAGTAGCCTGTCCCACAAAGTATTCTTGAAAAAAAAAAAAAAAAAAGGGCAGAATGTTATTATAGAAGTTAACCTGGGCAGTGGTTAACTTCTATAATAACGGCAGTGGTTAGCGCTTGTGCGGTTAGCGCTCACAGCAAGAAGGTCCTGGGTTTGATTATACCTTCAGACCTTTCTGTGTGGAGTTTGCGTGTTCTCCCCGTGTCTGCGTAGGTGTCCTTGGGGGGCACCAGTTTCTCCTACCACTAAAAATAAGTACAATAGCTCTGGAATGCTTCTCCTGTATGACGACCCCGCTCCCATCTCTGTGTGGAGTGAGAGACAAATGCCCACAAGAAATGTAAAGCCTTTTGTGACTCTGGTTTTTGAAAGGCGCTATATAAATAAAGATTACTACTTACTTACTTAAATACAGTATGAGCATCTTAAGTTACACATTTCATGAAAATTCGTTTGAGGTATTCTCACTTTGGCTTTGGTTTCTAGCTTTAAAGGCTTAAATGTGGGATACCCAACGTTTCCCATAAATAATACATGCTGTTTGTCTCAACAGAAAGTTTCAGAGTAGAAAGTAATTTTGATCTATAAAGTATATATATATTTTTTGGCAGTCGAAAAGTGTCACAGAATTATTGATTTGCCAAGAGTTTAGAAAATCAATCAATTTTACAAGATAGCCTCGTATAAGTAAAATGTTGAAAAAATCATCACTAGAAGTTTTATTTTACATACTTGTAAGAAAGAGCCATGTGAGTTACTTATTGGATACTTTGGAAGGAGAGCTGATTGAAGTTCTACATTTTTCACTTTTCTGTCTGAAAGAATTGAGGAAAATATTGAGGCACCAAACTGTTTTAGAACATTTGGCAAACTATATTTTTTTCGTAGTTTGAAAATGAAATCTGGAGTACCCCATTTACGTCAAATTGCAACCTATAATCGATAGCATTCCTACTTTTTCAACTTTAAATATCTCACTATACAGCAATTTCAGTGTTTGAACCAATGATAACTTTGCAAATGCAGCAAAAACATTGATAAAAACATTGTGTGAGCTTCTGTCTGGAAGGAGGGGTCGTCAGTGTAAGATGAAACATAGAATTGTGGAGGTCTGATGTGGTGGGTGAGCCCAGGGCAGGTGTGCAGCAAGACTGGAGACTGCATCCAAAACTTTATCAATATTTCATGAAATCCAGGCATTTCTCACACCGCCGACTCAAGCCTTTCTCCACTCTGCATCCCTTGGCGTATATGTTGAATTATCCACAATGCCACTTTTGCTTGTCCCTTTGACGTTTGTGTCTTCCCTCACTGTCTCTTTCCCACCCATGCAGGGAACACCAACCATGTTTTTGCCCTGGACTTCCTCAGCGGGGCCCTGACCGTGGACGGACAGATGGACAGAGAGAACCCTCTGTATTCAGCCGGATTCACTCTAACAGTGGAGGTGAGGATCTGTACACTGCAGGACACACAAAGAAAGAAGCGACAACTCTGAGAAACAGATAGCATTGAATATGTTTACAAAGCACAAGTGAAAACCGGACAATTTAATTTGATTGAGCAAGCTGTTACTGTGATTGAGGTGAAGAAATACAGGCTATTTGGCGGAACTGGATCGAAGCATGCATGACATTACATGCATACATTTTTACTTTTTTCCCGTTCACTTGGTCCGGACACAGATTAAACGCACAAACTGCAGCATGATACAAGTCAAATAACAGATGGCAAGGCAAGGCAAGTTTATTTATATAGCACAATTTGTACACAAGGCAACTCAAAGTGCTGAACAAAATAAGAAAGCATTAAAATCATAAATAATCACAGAACATTAAAAAGAAAGATACAAATATAAAATCCCTCAGTTGTATGCACAGCTAAACAGAACTGTCTTTAACCTGGTTTTAAACATTGTCAGAGAGGAGGCCTGTCTCACATCTTCAGGAAGACTGTTCCAGATTTTAGCAGCATGAATCTGAAAAGCAGCCTCCCCATGTTTAGTTCTGACTCTGGGCACTAACAGGAGTCCAGTCCCTGTGCTCCTCAGAGTCCGGATTGGTTCTCAGATCATGAGAATACAATTCAATATTAATAATAATAATAATAAAGACTAGGGATGTAAATCGGCGACCGGTTAACCGGTGGTTGACCGTCACAGCGTTAACCGGTCAAAGCTGTCGGTTAAAAAAGAGAAAAAGGGGAGAGGGGAGGTCTCTTAATAACGCTATTTTAAGCCCTATTTGCACGGTGTGACGAGCGGGTCTGTATCTAGCTGTATGCGCCCATGTATTATAAACTCCGGGACGACTCTCACGCCGCACGAGCCACATATGCACACACGCACGCGCGCGCACACACACACACACACTTTCCCCCTCTCCATGCGTAACATCCACACGCATCATCTCTCCCCTCTTTTACCGTCAAAGTTGCACACTGGCGCGGGTCAGAACTACATTGGAGCTTACATTTACACACACACACATATACATACACACACACATACACACACACATACATACACACACACATACCGGTCTGTCGCGCTCCTCTGTGTCACGGAGCCCAAAGGATTCGCGCAAATACGCGGCTCCTTTTGGGAGTCGCGTATTTCCCCTACATGTTTTGCTGTAGGGGAAACATGTTTGTGTTTATGGTCCTCGGGATCAGCCCCACACACATCACTTGTATTTAAACTTTTGTGAAGACCTGTGAGACGCGGCTCGTCACTCGCTGCTCTGACCATGTGAACGAGCCGTCGTTTGCTGCTAGAAAGTTTTGGTATTAACCCGCAGCACAGCAGAATGGGAAGATTAAAAAAGGAGTTCTCTGTGCGCAAAGGTGCCGGAGCTGTTGCGGGTTTGGGCGCCGCTGTCTCGGCTCTGATCCAGTAGAACGCAGAGCTGCACTTATGAAAAGTACGCGGCTCGAAATGGCTGTTATTTCAAAGAACGTGGACTATTTTAAACTACGCGGTTAACCGGTTTCAACCGGTTAATGAGGCTCGGTGGTCGGTCATGAAAATTCATAGTTTTTTACATCCCTAATAAAGACAATGTCTGAACATGCATGTATAATATATCCATCCAACATTCCAACCCCATAGCCACTTGTCTTTCCCGCCTGAGTTTACCAGTTGGATGGACCCAGACAGAATTCACATTTGCATAGACATTTTTGCTTCTCCGTCTGCATTTGAAGAAGTGACTAAAAGTAGTGAGACGATGCCTACACATGGTCTTCACAGATTCAAAACTGGCACGTTCTGTATTGGAAACAAACATTAGGTAATAATCAAGATGCTTTTTCTTTTTCTTTTGCATCCAAGCTCACGATCACGCATATATTAGTGCTCCTATAATTCTGCTAATAAGACAATGTATTGTTTTCAAAATCTGAATTACTTAAGTTATATCAACTTCAATTTAGATACTTAGGTGTAATAAAGTAAAGATAATGAATCATTTATGCACAGATATAGTTGACAATACATTCAAAACCTTTCTGAACAACTTTTATTGGTATGTACAGTTGGCAGTGAATGAACACTCAAGAATTGATTACACAGATGCACAGTTCATCTTGATCCAATATTTTAAACCTCTAGAACTAAATAAGGCTATTCTCTCCTCAGCACCATTATAATTCATAGCCACATTTTTCTGGTTACCGCAGAGTTTCAGGACACATTGAAATCATTGTAGAACAAACCTGGTAGTAAAAGGGCCGTTTTAATAGAGCTTGTCTATAAGTCCGTGTCCTGGCGGTAGGACCATCACAGATCTGTCAGAGTCAGAGTCCACGGGAACAGATAAAAGGAGGATTTACTGTTCTCTGCGTAGTGCATCAGGCTCTCCTCTGGTCCATGTCTGTCCCACTGCTTTTTAGCATGTCAGTCCTGCTCTCAGCGCCATCACAAAACCTCTGTCCACTCAGCCACTGTATTTCTCTTCACCATTTTTTTCCAAAACTATTGTACACACGGTGGTCCCCACAGGGTGTGAGAGGGTGCGTGAAATGGATTTCTAAGAGCTACTCAAAGTGGAAAGATTTGCGATCAAAGAGTCAGTTTTTCAGTGTAAGGCCAGTGGGGTATAGTGTGGATTTTGATGCTATGGCATGTCAAGTATATGAAGTACTGGCTCCAAAAGTTTAGACATATTAGCAATGGCTGTTTATTTGTCCATATTAAAAACGAAAAACACTAATACAAATGTTAAACCTTGAATACATCAAATTGCTCCATTGTTGAAGTGTGCAAAACACTATTGCACCCACCTAACCCTCAATAAATACCCTGAAAAAAATCATGTGTTGTGTTTTTAATTATTTTTTTCACAAATCTATGTCCTTTGTTTGTTTTAGGTTATTTTGAATGCCATTGTTTTGTTATAATCCTTTGAAAATGTGCACCATAATTGCAGCTCTTAGAAGAAAGTCCCATGTTATGAAAGTCTGACTTTGTTTACCGCAAACTGATAACATATTCTGACCTCATTATAATTTAAATCAATAATTGCGAAGCAGAAAAGTTGAATAAGTGCAAGTACTGAAAAACTAAAAATGGCACCCAAAATGTATTTATAAGATATAGATTTTCTTGTGCGTTGCGTGTCCCTTCTCCGCTGCTTATGCTTTCCTAGATGCTGCTGCGCTATTGATTGTGGTTTGCTATAGTAATACAACTAATTTCTCAACTTCAGCTGGCTTTGCGATGCCGTGTTTGAAGGTGGAGGTCAAATGATTCAGTGATGACGGGACAAGAGCGGCGAAAGCCCTTTGATTATTACCGAGTTCAGTGCACAATTTGGCCTATTATTCTATCTTCAAAGTAACAACCTTCTATCAATGAAGGCGACACCCATTTCTATCTTCTCAACGTTTTCCCGTCACGTCTTCTTTCGCACAGAAGTTGAAAAGACTATCTAATTGTGTCTTTTTCTAAATCTCATTGTCTGGAGAGAGGTGCCCGCGCCCTTTCCTGGCCCCACATTTGAGCGTAGTTCTGGGATTGCTTTGAGTCTGTCCACCTTTTGATCCAATAAATGGACAGCGGTAAATACATCGCCGGAGACTACCCGGTGACTAGCTGCGCTGTGAAATGACATTTTTTCCAGAGCAATCCAAATGCATTATGTGTCTTTTGTCTGTCTGTGTGCCCTCTGCGATGCCCCCTACAGGCCACAGAGAGGAAGGACGACCTTACGCTGTCAGACGCATCAGTTCGCACGACTTTCACGGTTCTTCTTATTGACGAAAATGACAACGCGCCCAAGTTCAACAGCTCGGAGTACAGGGTCACCATCACAGAGCTGGCACAGGTGGGATTCGCCTTGCCCCTGTTCATTCAAGCAGAAGACAAAGATGAGGTGAGTTTTTACTGTAATATTTTGGCAATGATGATGTATTCATGAAATATAGAAGGATTGCAGTTAGGCTGTGAATCTCTCCATCCCATTAGGAACTGGATTTTATTGTGTCGGGATTTTATTGTGTCGGGACAAATTAACAGCTGTTGACATGATAAGTTAAATGAATGCATCAAATTGAATGGAAATATGCTAAGATTATAGAATTGACTTAAAATTAAAATTGAAATCTAATTTCCAAATTTGACACACGAAACACAAACATTTACTCCAATGACATTCTGAGCTTCAAATCGCATGCTAAAAAAGTCTCACGTTTAGTCCTGCAAATTTAGAATAGGAATTGCATAATTTTATTGTATTCAATTGATTAATAGCGAAAGCTTGTACATCAGCTTTGATAATTGAGTCAGACCTGAACCCACTTACTGTTTCTCATTAAGCACTCCCAATGGTTATGTCGGTCTCAACATGTAATTTAAAAAAAGCGTTGTTGTTGAATGGTCTAATATGCAATCTCATACTGTAACCCGTGAACAATTTTTTTTTTACAACCAAAGAAACACTTGTGATGAGCTTGCTTGATTACAGAAAGACTCAAATCAGGTTCTCTATTTCGGGTTCTCTAGGTGTACTTTATCATCTTTATTTTAAGATAATGCAAACTTCACTAAAGTAGAAGGAGCTTTTATTTCTGCACTAAACACTAAAAGAGGCGTATTTTAATAATAGCTTATATTCTCTTTGCAATTCAGTTTGTGAAGAGTTTCCATCTCTGTAAAAAACCCTGTACGTATCAGATGTCTACGTGTGTTGTTTTAGAGGTATGATTTAGAGCTGAAAAAGTGTTTTCGTGCTTACACAGAAATCCTGGGGGGTATCGTAGCCCTCACTAAATTCTTGGCATTTCGTCCTGGCTCCGAGAACTACTCTATCTTGCAGCGGGCCAAAATGCCAAGATTTACAGACAGTACTGTTCAACTGTTAGGAGAGGACCATGTGCAGCTATAAACACTGACATTTAATTTTGGATACACGGTTCACGGTGACAATGAAACCAAAACATCAATCAGTCTCCATGAGTCAGTCCCAGAGTACAGTCACATTCATTAAGATAAGATGAGATAAAACTTTATTGATCTCACAGTGGAGAAATTTACATGTTACCTTTAGCATGCATAAGATCACTCTGGGTGTGCAAAATACTGGAAAGGTGCAAACATGTTAGTAAGTGAAAAAGATATGGAGTTATGGTTAATAAAAGCTCCTTCTCTCTTCTGTATGCGACACACAGAGTTCTCCTTTCATCAGCACAGGACACATGGACAAACTGCGGGTCCAAGTGTTCTTTACCCCCATAGAGCATGTGTATGAAGGAACCACAAGCTGGAAGTACAGGGGACACTACGAGCACTGTCACCGGACGCTGTTCAGACCATCCCCACCAGTCTGACACAGAAGCAGCCCACGCACCAAACAGTGGCTGGAGGTTGGATGAAGGGTAAAATGAATCGAGGCTGCGATTTACTTTTACTTAACAAATTAGAAAAAAAATACATGATAAATTTACCAGTTCTAGTATAGTTTATATTTGTAGTTTGTGAAGAAGGCTGTGTCTGTCCTGGGTGTGGACTTTCGATGAGGTGGCAGAGAGGACACGCTGCTCTCCTACAGGAGCAGCTTCAGCGGGAGGCTCCGGCCCAGAGCAGGACTGAATGCTACAGGAAGTCTTTCCTCCCTGTGGCATTCAAACTGCACTCCACCCCTTTAGTAAGGAGAGGTAGTAGTCATGACTGAATGCATTTTTGTACATTTTGGCAAAACTTTTTCTCATAGATGTTTCTGAATTCAAATGTTTGATACCATTTTAGAAGCAATGTAATTTCAAGTGAAACTTGTAGAATATTGTATGTAATGATGACTCATTACATACAAAGTGACATATACCAAGCCTTTATTATAATGTTGATGATTATGGTCAAAATATTCAAAAGTTCTGAGACAGTAAGTAAGTAAGTAATCTTTATTTATAAAGCACAGTTTTACAGACTAAAGTCACCCAGCGCTTTACAATGTTCAGAGTTTAGATATTGTTCCATTTTCACAAGCTGTGAGCCAATTATTAACATCCAAACAAATAAAGGCTTGATGTCTCTCACTTTGCCTGTAATGAGTATGTCATATTTTAGTTCTACAATGTATGTGCAATTACAGCAGAGAACGGACTGATGAACGATATTCTGATTTTTCCGAGTTTCCACTGTATTTATACGTTCAAGTGATTTCTATGGCGCTCTCTGGCACAAGACTTTCTTAGAGGATTAATACAGTTCTATCTATTCCAATCTGATCTTTATCAAAAGTAATTATCAGCCCTTAACAATGGAGCAAACTGATTTTTCATGCACATGTCCTATAGAACTAAACCACTAAAAATGGCACCTGTTATTTCACTTTTCAGCTGCAGTTTAGCACCTGGATTGATAAATATATACGCCATAGTGAGCTTTAGCATGTCCGCCACTTCCCATTAGCCTCGTCCCTCTCCCATAGAGACACACAACGCTGCAAATGTAACATGCACTTCAGTCCCCACACACAGTCACACTCACACATGGACTCAACTACAATTTAATTTGCTCTGGAAGAGATGGGATAGAGCATCAAATTATACCTAACGAGGAAAATCAATCACCCGGGGTGCAGATAAGCCGAAAGCTAGTCAACTCGGATTGATTCAGGCACAGCGGCGGCCAGGGTGAATTTGACAGATAACCGTGAGAGGAGTGCATAGAGAAAAGGTAGAGCACCGGCAAAGCAGTGGAGAGCACAGTTCCACCAGAATAAAATGGGGAAGGATTTGTCTACGGAGTAAAAGCATCCGTCTTGTGTAATTGGTGGAGCAGAAAGTCCAGCGCAGAAGCCAAAGAAGAGAGAGCTGAGCTGATAACGGGACCACTTAGGACAGTGGAGGGCAGCTGTTTTTAGTTTGAGATGAGTAAAAAAAAGCATAGAGCTGTGTAGGTTCACAACTTCAATCTGGAAAGACATGTTGACTGCTGTGTATTATCTGATGACCCTTATATGGCAACATCTGCCTTTCAGCTAGAGGACACAGGCACTCTTAATACCTTATATACACTTCTCGTGCTGAATCTACTGTAATAATGTGACTATATGTTTTACTTTGCCTCTCAGTAGGAATAGTAGTAGAAGTAGTCGGATCACTTCAAGAGAAAAGCTGATTATCATTCAAAAGTTCATTTACTTTGGTTATTGAACTTACGATGTGAAACTGACTAACTCATCACATGCAACGTGAGATATATCAGCCTATACACTGTATAAGCTTTTATTACTTACAATATTGGCCCTCCAGCTTGTAAAACACCCCCAAATTATCTCAGACAATTACAATATTTTGAACACGGAGTATAAGGCATAATGAAAAAATGCCATGGCATATGTCAGTTTGCATGTGATGAGTCTATATAATTTATTGGTTTAACAGTTTAAGTTGAATTACAGAAATATATTTACTTTTGAACGGTATTCCAATTTTCTGAGTTTCACCTGTACTGTATGTTGTATTGCTTATAACAAACTGCTGGTATAACATTTTATACTCTGCAAGGACGAAATAAATTGCTTGTAGTACAGTAGTAATAATAGTATGACTTTCAAACTTTTATACTGACTTCTAAAAAAAATCTGAAAATAAACATCTCATGTAGTATAAACAGACTATACTACATTGTTTAATTAAAAAATCACATATAGGACAGCATTTTGACCACTGCTTAACCGTTTTAGAAAGCTGGGGTACCTAACTTTATTCATAAATAATACATGTAATTGTGTTTCGTTCCAAAGGACATAGTAGATTTTGTGTTAGTCTCACCACTTTGGGCTTAAATAAATCAGTGGTTTTAGCGCTCTATGATCCCGGTGTTTATATTTTGATTAATTCTTTGTAAATCCAGGTAGGAGCCATATGAGGATTGACCAATCAGATGGCATCATCTGTGGGGGGAACCACCTTAGTAACCGTCTTAGCAACATGTCTTCTTCTGTTACCCCGAGGAGCAGATGCCTGTTTAAATAAATAAAACAGAGGCTAAAAATACATGTGCGTGATACAACCAAACCATTTTGATTTGTGTTTCGTCATTCATTTTGTGGTTTGGAAGTTAAGCTTCATCAGAAAGAAACGTGACATCACTAGCAGTAGTAGAATTAGCCCTTGTAGACGTAGTGGTAGTTTTTATCCAATCCATTGTAAGCAGAACAATAAAGCGTGACATTTCCAAACCCTTCTAATATGACTTGCTCTGTCACCAGTGGAATACATTTGTTTTCAGAAATAAAATATGATCCCTTTTTGTTCTGCCCCTGTTGTACCGCTTGTTTTGATCCCTTAAACCTGCATGTCAGGGCTGATATACACAATCATTCACACTCTGCTTCACTCGTGCCGTAATCTCGCCTCTCCAAGTGTAAGGGATTATAGGCAGACATTTCATTTTTTACAATATGACACAAGTGGTTGTTACCTCTCCCTCTCTCTCTTGTCACTTCTCTCATATTTGCTTCAGCACCGCGAGCATCTATAAAACTTTTTGCCGGAGGAACTTGTCACTAAACTTTTGTGGCAGCTGCATGTGACAGGGTGCTTTTATTGGGGGCTTCTAAAGGCAGTGGCAAATGGACGAGCAATTACGTTTATCGGCAGTTTGAGGTGACATCCCTGCATATTGGATGGTCTTTTAAATAGGAGTCATCAGACGCAATGGTTTTCCCACAGATGAAAACAAAAACAAGGGGCTATTTGGACCGGCAGCATAATGCCAATCGACCGTCGCGTCCATCTCCCTGCGCCTGTCCCCGCGCACATGGGAAAGTAAGAGCCTTAAGCCACAGATTTCAATTGAAGAGCTTTTCTTTGCTTAAGGGTAGATAATGGCTTTGACCAAAATAAATGTGTCAATATGTTCTGTATCATTGTGAGGATTAGTTATGTTTACAATCCATCAAAAATGTTCTGAGATATGATGTTAAAATGATCATTGTTCACGTTCCCAACCATACAACAGAAATGCAGGAACGAACATCCTTATGTATACTTTGCTTGTTTGGATCTCTCATAATATGGATATTATCTCTGTTAATGTATACAACACGTACTTTACCTAATTATATCTACAGTTGTGCTTGAAAGCATACACACCCAGGCAGAAATTGTAGGATTTTTTTTTTTCACTCATTGGCCCTCATTTATGAAATTTGCGCAGAAAAGGGTGTTTATTTTTGGTGTATATTCCATCTACGTCAGACTCAACGCGGAATTGATGAACATGTGAGATACGCACAGATCTGAGCGTACGCATACACGGCTGTTGATAAATGTTTTTCCCTAGTGTCTAGACCCACTGCAGCGCTCATCTCTTTAGAAATGAGTGAATGAATGAATGAATGAATATTAATCTCAGCGGTGACTCTCATCTGGGTCAAGCGTCAGCGACATTTTCTTGTGAATGCAAGGTAGCGATCTCTGTGAGAGAGAAAGGATGCGTATGAGCCCATGATATCACGGAAAAACTCCAAAACGCACCACATTTGCCATATCTCTGCCATTGCTGCCTTTATGGGGCTTTATGCACAAAACTAGTGAAGAAATACGTTGTTTGAGTGAATGAGACAAAAAAAATAGCCATGCGTAATTACGCAGGGTCTGCCACAGATTCACGGAGAAATAGAAGGTCACACATTAACTAAGTAAGTAAGCCAGGTGTAATTGTATATAGCGCCTTCTCACAAAGCGCTTCACACTAAAAGATGAAAATAATACACACACAAGACAGATTTAAAAACTAAGAAACAGAAGAGGGTCCTCATCATGAACAGTGATTTATCCCAAATTTGCGTGTTTCCAGAGTGTTAGGGTTTTTCCGATGCGCAATTTCAAATTTAGAAACATGATGTTCAATGAAAACGCAGCTTATATTTTTGACAGACTGGGATTATGTATATTGTTGTCCAAATCTTGCATTTCATGCATGTTTTGGCGTGTTGTAATGAAGGTTGAGATGAGCGTACACAGATTGGTAAATGCCGAAAAGTGTAATTTTTTGGCGTATGCCTCATTTACACCCTGATTTGGCCGTACGCAATTTTCATAAATGAGGCCCGAGTGGATGTGTGAAACCATTTATTGTATAATAAAATTTTATTTGATTTTTCAAATTGTAAAAGTACAGAAACTACTCAAATTACCCTGATTTTCACATCCCCCAGTGGTAGTTAATGCCAATTACTTATGAGCGAAAATAAGTATGTCATAGTTAAGTATCAGTACAGACCAAAATAATGGCATTACTGTCTGGGTGAGTAAACATTCAAGCACAACTGTATCTTTAGGAATTTTCTTTTTAGTGTTTAATTCTAATTGTTTAATGGTGTAGGCTTAGAAACAGATGTGTATGTTCTGTAAAATGGAGGTAAAAATGAAGCTTTACAACTTAAAGTAACCTAAATGTTAGTGCTCATCACACTTCTTTCTTATACAATTGTGTGGGCATTTATCATAAGTTGGCAATGGTGACAATGGCAGTCAGCTTTACAGATGTCTAGACCCACCCAAAATGTCCTGATGACAAACATGACATGTTTTCTCACACATTAAAGTAAATAAATCCCCAAGACCTCACATCTGTATTGAGGAGATAGTCACGGCTGTCACCAAAGATCAAATCATCCCTCGTCTCCAAAACTGAAAACAAAGCATGTGTTCCTCTGTCTTGAGTGGCTTATGGCCAATAATACTAGTCCAATACGCTGTGATGTGCCACAGACTAATGCTCTGAGGAACTTTTCTGGTTGAGGTTCAGCTTTTTGCTTAGGTTAATCTAAATATTGTTATGTAATAGCTCTATTTTGGGTTAAGTTTAGAGAAATGTTAAGAAACACCACAACAAGATAAAAATGCTTGGCTTTGGGATGTACCTAAATATGACTTAAAACAATGATATCTCCATGGAAACAAGCATGAAAGCCTCTCATTCACATTCACTTATTTTATGTATTGAATTATTTTAAGGATTTGTTAAGGATAGTGAACATTCAAAAACATCTATAGAAACAGTGTAATTATTTCAGATTATAGCGGAAAAGCTCATCCCCATGTGTTAACTTAAAAACTCAGTAAATAACAGATACATGCAGTGTTGTGCTATGGAACATTCAAAGCAAAATTCTTCTGACAGACAAGTATAGTGCATCTTTAAACCCACTGATCGTCATGCACCTGTTGGATCTAATTCTAATGTTAAAAATGCATGGGAAGTGGATTATAGTCTATATATGCTGTAAAAGTCAAAGATCACTGTACAATACATGTGATAATATGATAAGGTCATTTTTCCAGAGCTTTATTAAGGTGAATACTGTACAGGGAGCAGGCAGTGGAAGTGGTGCAGGGAGATGGTCTGATATGAAAAACACATTGTAGACACAGCAGATAAGGAATGAATGGAGCACAGTGCACACGCCATGAAGCTCCAGCCTCCTATCCTAACACTGTGACTCAAACTGAATGTAATCTCCTGACATTACATTTTACATATTTAAACACACGTAGAGTATATAAATTCCTTCATGTTTGCAGGCATTTCACAGTAAAATTGAAAACTATCAAGCACATTGCCATTGGCGTTTCACCTCAGGCTCCGACAATGCAAACATATAAATAAAATCACTTTTTGTCATCTAGAAAATGCAGTACACATAGAGAAGAGGAAAAGGATAGTATGTTATTGTTTTGTATTGCAGTACAAAATAACTCAATTGGAATGTATATAATTAAAATCTAGTGGGGCGACAGTAGCTCAGTTGGTAGAGCATTGGCCTTAAGGCCAGAAGGTCGTGGGTTCAATTCCCACCTCTGCACCTTCTCCATCGACTCCCACTGATGACTGCTGTCGTTGTGTCCTTGGGCAAGACACTTAACCCCACTTTGCCCAAAGCCCCCACTGAAAGATCAAGGCTATGCTCACACTCAGAGAGCAGCCGTCCTCCTGTGGACTCACCACCTGCAGAGGGTCAATGAGGGGCTGGTGCTATGAGACTTGGGTGGCATCTCTGACTGCCACCCCCCTGACCCAGAAATGGATTAAAGGGTAGAAAATGGATGGATGGATAATTAAAATCTATTGAACCTGATAATCTTTTAATTGGTAGATTGCCATGGGTTGTGCATCATCTCTGCGTGTGCCACTATAATTGTAATAATATCCTCCAAAAGCAGTGTGCTGTTTCTCTCTTTGTGCAGGGGGTGAACAGCATGTTCCAGGTGTTTCTGACAGGGAACAATTCAGAGTACTTCACCATCTCTCCCACCGCGGTGCAGGGGCGAGCCGACATCCGCATGAGGGTGGCCAAGCCGCTCGACTATGAGACCATCCGCAGCTTCAGCTTCTCTGTGAGTGCAACCGTCACACTGTCTGTCTGCGGTTGGATGACATGCATTTTCTGTGGTATAAAATGCATGTATTTATTTTATGTGTGAATAACAATACCAAAGTGAATAATCAAAGTCAAAATAAACAAGTATAGAATCAAATACCACGTAGATCGAGAGTTGTTCAACCTAAGTGGTTGACCTCCAGAGGAGCGTGTAGATGTCAACAATCATTCTCTTATAAAGCCATAAGCCCTTGGAACACTCTTCCAAACCAAAACATTTCATGTGACTCTGCAATTGTATGAAATTTGTATGTATCTGATTTGTACATTTTCCTGTCCTTTTATTAAGTGTAACATGAACCTTTCCAGGGACTTCGAGTGAAAATTAGCATCTCATGCTATAACCTGGCACAAGGCATCTCTTGATCTTTGATCAAATACAATGATAATAATAATTGTCCTTAAAAAGTCATATTATTAAGAAGTATGTAAAGCTGGGGTACATAAGTTTCAATCCATCTTGTTTCTCGCTCTCAAAACTTTGGTTCTAGCACTAGTTGTGACATGAATGCATTTTGGTCTTTCTTTAACTACTTTAAATCAGATTAGTGAAAAATAGAGGACCACCCTCACTCATCCAATCAGTTCTCAGCCCAAAGCATCAAATAGTGACTCACAGGGCACAAAGATGAGAGATCTTTTCTAAAGAAAATGAAAGCAGCATGTTTTCGTCAGATTTTTTCACACAATGGAACAGACAGATAATATTATATATGGTTGATCAATGTTGGCAACCTCAGTTTTAGCATTTAGATATAATCATTTCTGCATAAATAGCCAAGTGCATTTGTAAATATACAGTACATGATTTTTCCTCTTGTGTCCTGTCTGAATAAGGCAGTACCATCATGAGTTTAACTGCAGCTGTATGTAACCCTATTGTAAATACGGAGTTTGCAGTGCTATTGTATATGCACTCTCTTATAGTTTTAGCCATTACAGCAAACACAGACCGATAGTGCCACATTCAGTAACCTCTGGCAAGTACTTATTTGTGGCTTCCAAACTCAAAGTAGCTCATTATGTTGTTCTTGTAGCTTGTTTTATTTGTTTGGACAGACGGCTGAACTGGACTGAGGCTATATCACTTGTTCTAGCCCCAGATGTGTGTTCAGGGAAATTGGTGTTCTGTCTCCTCATTTTACCTCTCGGTCATTTAGTGGAAAGTCTGGTGTAATAGGAACTAACAAAGAGCTAACTCAGAAATGTGTATGTTGAGATTCTTTGGCTAATTCCTTGAATGTACAATGAGGATATAACAGCATTGAATGTATAAGCTGCAGAGCTCTCCCATTTGAGCACTGTGCATTGTTGTGCCTTAATGTAATGTTTACCCATGTTATTCAAAACGCTGCAGCTCATGTTCCGACCTGAACCAGGAAGTATAATCACATTAATCCAGTCCTCAGGTCTCTGCACTGGCTTCTTGTGCCTCAGAGAATTGACTTTAGGTTAGTGCCATATTGAACAAGTCAGACTCTGAGGAGCACAGGGACTTGCCTCCTGCTGGTGCCCAGAGTCAAGAATAAACATGGGGGGCAGCCTTTCAGATTTATGCATCTAGAATATGGAACTTCCTAAAAATGTAAGACAGGCTTGTGTAAATCCAGGTTAAATACAGTTCTGTTTAGTTGTTTATACAACTAACATTATCTTTACTCTTTTTAATGTACTCTGATTATTTATTATTTTAATGCCTTGTGTGATTGTTTCTATCTTGTTTTGTTCATCACTTTGAGTTGCCTTGTGTTTGAATTGTGCTTGCCTTGCCTTCCCTTGTCTTGCCATTACCTCTACTGGTTTTAAAGTTATGGCTAGATGAAAGCTTTGGCCTTAGTAGATCAGTCATCCATTATCTGACTTGCAATGTCTTTCTCAATAACACAGTAATTATTTCAAACCTTTCACAGCTCTTTGCCAATGAGTCGTTGTCAGACCATGTGGGTTTTGCTCGAATTTTCATCGATCTGGTCAACGAGAACGACAACCGGCCAATCTTCAGCAGCCCCCTGTACAACATCAGCCTCCCAGAAAACACTCCAGTCGGCACCTCGCTGCTGCGGATACAGGTGAGTTCCTGATGTGCAGTTTGGTGTGAAAATGTGGCTCAAATTAGTCTAAAAGAGAATGTATTTTAGGACACATGGCAAGATAATTAGTCCCTAACATGACTGACTGACTTCTGGGTGACTTTGAATGTCCATTTTTTGTGGCATGTTTATTCTTGTACGTACTCGTTGTGTATTTCTGCAAAGCACTTACACATAAACTGGTGAGTGTGAAAGGAAGGTCCAGAATCGGAATCTATATTAATGGCCACACACACAAAAAATGTATGGAATTTGCATCCGATACAAGTTTTTGACTGCTCACATCTCTACTGTGTTGTTCCAAACAGACTACAATAAAGTCTATTAGTTAGTCTGTGTAATTAGTTTGAGGTTCTATTAACAAGAACCAGTTGTTGAGAGAGTGCTTATGCTTTGCATGATTGAGGTATACTGTAGAAGGAGGTCCGGTCTACGTCTTTGAACTGGCAAAGAAAAATAGCCGTTGATTTTGCTTTCTTGAGCCGATGAGTGCTGTCTCAGAAGAACTCAGAACAGGACTGAAACGTACCAATTTTAAACTTAAATTTTGCTGTTTCATCATAATTATCATAGTTCTATATACCATTCAACAAAGCTTCTGTCCTTACACAAAAGAGAGCAGGTTGTTTCATTGAATAGTCTCGTGGCCTTTTCTCTGTAGACTGTACCTCTCTGTCTGTCCTGAGCCGAGACGAGTACTTTAACCTGATTGAGGGGAAATGGCTTTGGCCCTCTTTTTGCATTATTATTCATTACTGGCGTTAGCTACAGCCCACCGCACAGTTCAGTGGATATACGGGGCAAAAGCACAGTGTGGAAATCAATAGTGTTTATGGACTTGCTGCTCATGAAATGGAGATTGCGGGTCGGTCTAATTCTCAATAAGTCTGTCTGCTGTTGGCCCTCTGCCGGACTGAGCGACCCACGTTTGAATCCATCAGGCTGACTTTACGAGTGAATGCACTGCTAAAGAGATGTGTCCACCGTCTGAACTGGACACTCATGCAGAGAGTGTGGTATGTAAATGATCTGTTGAGCCTCTTTACCGTTTGTTGTAATTATCCACATGATTTGCTCGCTGATTGTACATTTGACTCATTTAAAATGGGGTAAATCTTAGCAATTTTGAATGAAGAATAAATGTTTTTTGTTGCTGGTTTTCTATGGTTTTTAACCTCTCTGAGCAATATTGTTACAATATTTGTTCACTTTTATGGGATTAGTGTCCTTATTTATTCGTTTTTTTATATTTGTACAGTATAAAGCAATATTAACAACTACCACTAAAAGGAATCTGACACACATTCATGATCTTCTAACATTAGTATAGTAGTATAGTTCAATTGGTTTCATCGTAAAACCGTGGGGTCAAAACTCCTGGTTCAAAAATGCTTTATTTGTGGCTATAAAACCTCCTTGTGACACAGGACACTTTGTCATGTCATGTTTTAGTATGTGGAAGAATATCTTCACTCTCTATTGGCCTGCCCTATTACTATAAGGCCACCAAAGGGAGTCGTAGAAGGTGTTTAGTTTTGTTTGCTTGAAAATTACCAGCTGTAACGACTGCCATTTGATTGCAAATAATGCCATTTCACTTGAAAAATTGCCAAACTAATTTATGAACACTTAGCATATACAGGAAAGACTGGAGCATTTAGGCAGAAGGGACGGAATTTCATTGTTTGTGCCAGAAGTTCCCAATATTAGCGTGGATGGATCTAAAAACAACTCCAGGTCTAGATGAGGAACAATGTTGTAATAATGTTGATGTTGCTTCTTTTGAAACACTTTTGAGACAAAAATGTACACAAGTGACCCAGAAATGGTCCGGTAAAGTGAACCAGTCTGACAAATGTGAACGTCTTGTTAATCCTAACCAAGTCCCAATAAAAATGAAACATGAAAAGTCCCGCAAAGTGTCCCAAACCCCATAGCAGCTCAACACTAGCCAATATATGTAGCAGATCTTTCTCAATGTACACAAAGAAAGCATATGGTAAGTGTAGGCATCGAGGCACACATGAGTATATGGCGGAAATCAATATGAACAGTCGAAAACCATTACCAATCTAATGTTAAAACAGAGGAGGTGCAAAAAACAATAACCAAGGGCATTAAATAAATAAGGAATAATCAGAAGGCAAATGCAGCAGAGCCCAGGAGAGCCGACCAGAGCGATGGCGGCGATACAAGCTGCTTCTCCCGGGTACAAAGACAGAGAAGGACCCAGACAAAAGAGTAAATCACAATAAATATTTATAATGATAAGTAACGTCGCGCACCATAAATATTCAACAGCCACTGCCTGTGTGAGTGTCCGCCGGGGAGCTCTGAGTAATGCATTGACTAACATGGTACATAAGCCGTGATCAAATGAGCCTTGCATATTAACCCAATGTGAGCTACTCTATTCGACTGTGTGGATGCCGACGCGGGACTTATACATGCATTACCTCAATTAGCTTAGGTATAAAGAATTGCACACACATCTCATGCTGCTATGTTGATAAACTGCATGCAGCTTTTACTGCAGTGAAGCACACTCTCAGAGATAATTATTTCACTCTGACTCACAATTTATTACCACCCGTGTAGTTAGCCGTAATAGCAGGAATAAAACCTAATTTGATGATCAGCTCTATACTATAAACATGCAAGCCCCAGATTGCCTTACAAGGTTAATTTACCTTTTGTGGTGCCCTTTTGTTGCTGATGGCTTTAGATCAGGAAATTTATCACAAAGATCATTTGCAAATCAAAGCTGGGACATGCCCTTGGTACAGTTCAGCCGGACAGACATTCAGTTATTAAAACTTTGTAACTCACATCAAAGACGTGTAGTTTTTCATTATATTCTGAATTTTAAAAATAATTACACATGTTCTAGTTACATTTATTCATAGAAATAAGGTTCATGGATAACAGTATAATGTAACCATTACACACTGCAGTCAATTGTTTGTAGAACAGATTTGTATGTGTGTGTATTGTTTTTATGTCTTCCAGACTTGAGGACAAAATAAACTCTAAGCAGCTCTTGTTTGTAGTATATAAACATTAGAAAATATACAGTGCTTGCTGGACTATTAAGCACACCTTTATATAAACTGCATCAGCTACATGTTCAGAGAAAAGTATTTTTGTTCACATTTAGGCTGCACCTGAACATAATTTTCAGGTTTTCAGGTTGTAATGTAACACTTAATCAGCTGCCAATTAAAACAAAGACAATAGATAACTTTTTGACACAGTGTTTCAATGCACTGTGGACTCATGTGGATCAAAGCACTTTCCTGTAGGTCTGTGTGTCTGATCTCTGCTATTCACATAAACACACCGTGAAGCAGGAATGTGTGATACGTTACTAGCTCTGGAGATCAACAGCTGATTGAGCTGTGTCTGCATTTTACTTTTTGGGCACAACCAACATGTAGGTACCCCGGCTTTAACTTTAGTTGTGCTTCAGTAGAACACAAAGGGGAGACATGGACACTTCATGAGGCTCCCATAATCCAGCTGTGTTTCTTGCAGCACCGTATTTAACACGTGCACTGGTTGCGCTACGGTTGTGCGCTGGAGGCGGGAACCATTGTCATTCACTACAAAGTGGCCGCATTTGCTCCTGGGGTCAGAACAATGCGGCAACGGAGGATGTGGAATCTTGATAAAGTATGTGCAGCAAAAAACAAAAAGTTAGGGTCACTATTTGAGAGGGACTGGCCTTAGCCAATGTGCTGATCACCTTCCTCTTACTATGCTGAGAGGTCTGAGCAGAGATGTCGAGACTTTCCTAACCACGCTCACTTCCGGGGGAATCCTCAGACGCTCCTACGCTAAATGACAAAACTAGGCAAAAACAGTCAACTCAGTTTTGTGACATTTCCAGCTCTCACATTTCCAATCTTCTCCATTCTCATGACACAGTCTTCATATAATCATCTGTGCATGTCACAATATATTTACTAGAAACGACTTGAACATCTTGAAAAATTAGTTTAAAAGAAACACCTTTGCCTTTATTACTTTAACGCAATTTGGAGCCATCTGCTGAATAGCTCAGAGGACTGTGAGGCAGCTCCCAGCAGTAACAGTGCTGTAATAAGGAAAGAGTGTTGTTTAGACAAGCAGGCTTTTTCAAGTGGTGTGCAATAAAAAGACATCTGACACCATGCAAATCAAACAGCCAAAATCACACAAATGAAGGCTTGTCAAATTTACATCATAATAAAAATATGCTATAGGCTTTGTGCAATCATTGTTCCCAATTAACAGGCTTTTGAGTCGTGTAATGCGTACAGTTTTTAGACGTCTGCTTTCTCTGAATGAGTGGTAGGTGGGATAGCGCTGGACGTAATCAAGGTGAGCTTTTAAAATTATGTTTAATTTATAATAGAAATGTTTCTACAATATTATTAGGCTGTATTTCGAACACACAATGGGCCATATACATTACAAAGACAGACAGAAATAGAAAAAAACACATTAGACATTAGAATAGTTTAAAAAGAGACAACTTAAACCAACAATGTCAATGCGCTAGTATCAGGCAATGGTATCTCACTTGTAACATGTTTTCTAAAAGAATGAATTAGAATCAGAATTATTTTTATTGCCATCGTAAGCAACAAAGTCCCAGACTAGGAATTTGCTTTGGCCTGAAGTGCAAACAAGTTGTACAAGAAAAAATGTGGAACAACCATGCATACTCTTCCAATATTCTATACAATATTCTTCCTTACGTTTCTTAAAATTACTACTCTATACACACAATTTAGCAGTGCAGTTAAAGTGACAGTAGTATACAATGACTTCAAGACTACAGTTCATTAACTCCAGTGATCTGGGTTGAAAAAGCATGTATCTCTTAGTGTAAATTGTAGGTGTGTTTGTTTGGTCGGTTAGAATGAGGCTTGTAAGACTCCATGGGATTCAAAGCAGTGACCTCCATTTGCTGTGCGTTTGTTGTAAGTCTTAAGATATGTGCACATCCTAAAACACTATTTTCTAATCAAAATAAACGCTTTTCATTAAAAGTGTATAATTTTGAGTCAGCCCTGTTCAAACTCCCCATACTTTCTCCACAGTGATGCTGTATATATGAGGCATAATGATGAATGCCTGCAGCAGAATGTTATAAATCACTAGATGGAGGATTCACTGTTTGGACAGGCCTTTATGGGGTGATAGCCACAACAGTAATTATAATTCATTATTGAAATAAAGAGCAGGAGGTCCTGCTATCCTCTCGTCTCTGAGATATTGCTGGATCATCATGTTTTAGACGATGTGGACACAGGGAGAAAGAACGAGCCTCAGATAATGGGGTCACTTAATGCATATTTAAGCTTGTCCTTTGTTTAATTTGTCTGGTATCACTATACTGTAACTATAAGACAAGGTTCAATATAAGAATTAGACAAAAAATGTATGTTGTTTATAGGCTATGTTTGAGTATTCATTATACATACATTTAATGGTATTGGAAAGACAGATTAAAAGTGCATACCAAGACTTAATAAAATGAAATATTTGTTGCCTAAACTTCATGAGATATGGCCTGAACGTAATGACATTAAAATTATACTCCCAATGTGAACTCTTTAGCGCCACCTGTCGCAAAGTAATAGGGCACTAGTGCTCTGATCGGCCTGAAAATCGCTGAGTGGAATCTCTGAACCGAGACGAGCAAAACATTATATTACACAAACGTTAAGTAAGTCCCACACTTGACCACTGGGGCGCCCTGAGTTCTTTGAATTAGCTTTTTTTCAGCAAAATGTATGTCCGATGAGGCTAGAAATGAATAAAAAAATACAGCGTATGACCTTGAACACAACAATATGCAACACACAGCTGTGAGTGCAACAGCGCCACCTACAGGCAGTTCAAGGTGGTGTGTTTTTGTATTCATCAAGTTTTTCATTGCAGAGACTTCTACCATGTAATTTCTCCATCTGGACGGATTGAAGATATACCATTTTCAAGAAAAAAGATAACAAGAGATGGGATGGTTGTCAAACATCTCTGAACAGGAAAACGCCATTCAAAGAAACATAAATAAAAATCTTGTTCTCTTGACCTGAAACAGGTAGAATAAGATGACGAGAGTTATTTCTTTATACTTGCTTTCCTTATGCGTGACTTTAATGCAATGTGGAGAAACGGCGGAAAATCCCTCTTGTCCAGTCAATTGAGAGTCCAAGGCCTAATAGCAGATCTAATAAAACAAATATAAACCAAAATGTTGATACCTTGCTTTGAATTTTACAATATTATTTTTTGAGGTTTTTTTTTTTTTTAGATTATGTTTTGTTTGAAATTAGTTTTCTTTACAGGAGCAGTATTTAAAAATGTGGGCAAAAATGGTACCGCAATCCTCCCAACCTCCTTGACTCAGGTTGCCAGATATGCAGACAAATCAAGCCGGGACCATAATAATAATAACTAAAAAGACTGAAGAGTCACCTTTAAAAAAAAAAAAAAAAAACCCCATAGAAATCCTTGTTTTATTCCTTGTTCTGTCATTAATGATTTGCGAATCATAACGAGACATTTTTAGTTCTGTGGCCACATGTTACTTTACCAGTGAGATTAGCTTGACGCAGTGAGTTCTGGCAACCTGGATCACAGACTTTCTGATTGGTAAAATAGTGGTGGGCGGGACATCGAAATGAAAACAATAACAAGATTTAGGGGCTGTAAAACACATTTTGAAGTTTGAGTATCTTGACTGAACAACTGCTATCAGTTAAATAAGTCATATTTGGGCCATTTATTGATTACTTGACATAAAAATATTACATATTGCTACTTTAATTCGTGACTCCCAAGTAATCAAAGACATATTTTGATAAACTTGTCACAGAATTTTCAAATTTGTCCAAATCTCCCTTGGCGATTGTAACGAGGTAGTGAAAACACATTGCTTCTTTGGCTATATTGTAATCTCCTCAAACGTTACACTTTGGTCTTAAATGCGACAAGGACAAGCTGTAATTTGTACTTGTATCTCTTGCCTTTCCTCTGGTCTCTCTTATACCTCTCGAGTGTTCACTGGTCTTTATCATTCCTAACAGAGGCTTGTTCTTGTGCCAATCTAAAGCCTTCATTTCTGGGGACGCAGACAGATGAAACAAGGGGGTGGACCAGGGCGCTGTCGGCAAAGTGGAGCTGCCATAGACTGCATTAAAACCCTTTCACTGGCAGAAGACTGTATGCAGCTTATGCCCACAACACCTCTGTCTCTCTACCTCTCTATAGTTCTCCTTTATTTCCTCTGGTCTCGTTATGCATGCTGCGAGTGAATAAAAATGGTTAAATTCAGCTTTCAAGCTGTTGCAAATTTCTACAAAGGTACTTATTATAAAATATAATGAGAAGCGCATACAAAAAGCGCACATTGTTATGGAGTGGTGAAGTAGGCTTTCATTGTTATCAGAGTGGCCGTGTTAAATGTGGAATATACATAAGCTTTATTGAGCTTTGTTTGATAATCATTCCAAAGCGTTTAGAAGCTTATGACAAACACATCATTCATGATAACCAATTAGGCTGCATTCAAACATATCTTTCTTGTTTTTTTTATTTACTGTATTGAAACATTGTATACGTACAGTAGAAATAGTAGTTCTTTGGTTCTAGTAGTGGTAGTGCTGGTAGAATGTAGCAGCAGTAGTGGTGGCGGTTGTAGTTATAGGTAGTATGTAGTAGGTAGCAATATAAATAATAAAACCACCACACACTTTTCTCACCTTGAACGCGGACAGAAATATTCATTTAGCCAAGTGCAGAGGTGTGTACAGGAGTTTAATTATTTACAGAATCATGTGCAGAGAATGCCCTGTAACTATGGATATCAATTACAGATAGATTTGCACTGTAAGCTGTATGGTAAACATCAGCGCAAACGTGTGGTGCAATAATGCTGAAAATATGCATCACTAACTATGGATTGAAATCTCATAACAAACACTGGGCACATATTTAGGAATGGATAGAGTGGCTGTGGCAAGTTGCATCATGACTCAATTGTATATAAATACATTAATGAACTTTTTGCATATAAATTACTTCTGCAAGAATTATTACCGTGAAGTACACACTTGTTAACATGTGGTGATTATCAAATTGGGTTGCTTACAAACACCTATTCACAATATTAAGCTAGAAGCACAGAACATATAGAAGTCAAGACTGTGTTTTAGCCTGTTTCCAATGAGCTTACATTTAACGATATACAACAGTAAACAATGGCCGACCAGACATTTATTTAGTTTTTTCTCTTTGCACAGCTCAACAACTGCACAATATACAGGGATTGTATTATGCAACTCAAGTGCAATACTGTATGTTGCTCCACTAAGCTGCTCTAAGCCGGACCAGAGCTGAAAAAAAATTGTTAAAATGCTTGCAAGGGGAGCTACGCTTCATGTTGGACTGTCAACCACTTATTCACAGAGACAAAGGGTGAACATTAGGTCTAACTTCGAGTATATTTCACTCTCTGATGGAGCAGAGAACCGCTTTTTATTGATTGTGCTGCTATTTAACAGCTTTCCTCTCATACTTATCAGTATTAATAGTATTTTGCAGGGACTCCCTTCATAGTTTGGAGCAGTTTGGGATGAACACATGATGAGATCATTGAAAACCTTAATATTTTGTACAAATGTTGCCACGCTGCTGTTTTTGTGCAGTGGCAGATTTTATTAAATTTATCCCAAACAGAGAAATCCTCATTTTTTCCAAAAATCCACAATTAGATACATTATATTATTGCTTGAAGTCATCATATTGCACTCAGAGAGCATACCCTGCCAACAACACAAATCCATCATTGTTTTTTTCTGCAATCCTACTACAAACATACACAGAATCTTGCTGTTGTAATTTTGGTCGATACAAACATAATTTGATTTGATTTGAAATGACTGTGTTGAATTAGTTAGTAAATTGGCTGCAGTCGCATAAGAATAACAAAGTAGACACAAGATTTCCCATAAAATTGCATTTAAAGAGTTAGCGTCAAATTAAGACAGAGTTTAGAGTAAAATATAATAGCCTTTTTAAAATCCAATATCTATAAAACTGTCTAAATACTAATACCCGTAATATGTGGATGTGCTGGAGAAATAAGAAAACATATTTAGATATGCCAAATAGGGAAGTGCTCATGGGCGAAGTTTTGCACCAACTCGCTCAGGCTCCTATCAAACTTAAACTCTAGCTCATTTTATTTTTATATCGGTTTTGTAAGTTTCAGATATGAGTTATAAGGATTGACCAATCATATGCCTTCATTTACAAATACATCTCCAGTTTTCCTTAGAAATCATGTTAGCAACCCCATCAGAACAAATGCATACAGAAATTGGCTCCAGCTAGCTTATGTTTAAATTAATTCTGCCAATTCTGCAAAAAAAACTATTTTAGCACTTGGTTAGTCCACTCCTAATATGCAGTCTATACAGAACCCTAACCTAAAGGAACACTATTGGCCCATATACATAAATCCATTTCTCTCTTCATATTGTTTACTGTATGTGTTGCCCTTTTGGTGGGTGTGATCTGTACAATGTGTTCTGCAAATTTAAGCAAGTCAGACGTTTGGGTCTTTGAAGTGGCCTCTGGAGAGCTGCTAACCAGAGCTGAGTAGACACAACCTGACAAGCGTGTCTTCATCATTGCCTCCATTCTGGATGAGTGTCAGCCTGGACATCTTCACTGCTCCTTTTGTGTTGTGCCGGCTCTGTCTTTCCTCTATGGCTGTGTTTAGGTGAATCGTAGGGGGGCTGGTCTGTGGGTCATCTCTGTTTTGACAGCCAGTAATTGGTTTCCTTTTCCACACCTCTCAAAAGCTTCTACAGAAAAAGCAATTTTAGGAGCCAATCAATTCAAATTCCTGCTCACTCAAGATAGAAAAGCCAGTGCTACTTTAACCTCCGCGGCGGTTGCAGAGATGGCTATGCTGATAATCTGCTGTAGCCCTGTGGAGCTACACACATTCTCTCTGTCGCGCTGAGGTGAGGCTCTCATCTCCACCGACTCTAGAAAGCAATTGAGTGCGATAATACAAGTTTAGAGAGTAAATATTGAGGCTGCCTGATCACGTCTATGGGCTGAAACCAGAATGTTGTCTTTGTTGTGAAAGGACAATGATGATCAGGATTTATATACTTTTATGAATATTTTCCGGACATTGCTTCCCCATTGGCCAACAACTTCTTTGTGATTCTTATTATTACATTTCCTGCGAATTAAATTGAATGAATTAATGTATGTTTGTGGTGTTCATTGGGTTGCATGAAATAGATCATTGGTCCTAGTAGTGTTTTTGTGCTTTTTTTACAGCTCGGCATCTCATCCAATGTGTTTTCACTCCAACAACATGATATAACCTGATAGACTATCGCTGTCTTTCTGTTGCTCTCAGTCCTGCTCCTGCCCCTCAGCGCTGTGTCCTCTTTTGACAGCTGCAGCAGCGCTTCGATTTATAACAAACAGGTTTCATATGTCCTTGATCACACTTCAGCCTTTGTGAGTTCAGGTGTGGATTATTTTAAAGAACGTAACCTCGAGATAAACGAGGGACCAATGTATTTGTCAACCGTCCCATATTTCGTTGTTAACGTCAAAGGCTTATTTTGGCTGGTTGAAATATTCTATCTTTGCCCAAGTTTTGAAGGGCAATTTAACTTAAAATACTGATTTATTCAGTAAAGGTGGAAAACTTGGTACAGCTAAAAATGATCCAAACATAGCAAAATATTTAGAGGTTTTAGGTTGCAAACTTTAGATCAAAGGCCAGGCCGGTGTGTATGCGTTAAAATGAGAAAATTAATAATGCATGTTATTCTGACTTCAAACTGTGATGCTGCAGAATGACCAATCATAGGCCTACAATGTTTTAACATATTAAAAACACGCACATACAGTGCATTCCCTACCGCAAAAATGTATAATTAAAATGCATTCACATAATAATTGACTTTTCATTCAGTTAAAATGAAATCTTCTGCAAGTAGGGATATTGATTATTGTATTCATAACTGTATCATTATTGAATCCTCTACATTAGGGGTGTGACGATATATCGATTTTTTCGATACTTTTTCCCGCGATTCGATTATCGATATGCATTTACCAAGTATCGATATCAATTTTTATTTTTTATTAGTATCAATACTTATATATGGCTACATTACGTATCTCCATTCTATTTATCATGAAATAAAGAGTAATTTTTCTTTTATTTATGCCATAAATTGGCATATTGTATATTTCTAACCAATATATCAATAATCGTCATATCGTGATAAAATCTTTATTGTGATATTGTTATGGTGATATTATCGTTTTTGTGAGCTTTGTATCGTGTATCGTATCGTATCGTGAGGTACCCTTAGGTTCCCACCCCTACTCTACATAGCGCATGAGTTTTACGGTGTGCATTGTATATATCTGAGAATATTAAATGTTTTGTACTTTCTTATTATGATTGGTTTGGTTTGGCTAACTATGCGTGCCATGGTGGGTATGCACAGCCCTCATATCAGCCTGTCACAGCTGCATTAGCACAAGCACAAATGAGACAGACACACACACGCACACACACACACACACATGCACACACGCACACACACACACACTCATATATACATTATATACATACCATACACATACCGCCATGCACCCACGAGCTACAATCGCTGCCGGCTTCACCTCCTCTGATGGGAAGAAACACATCATTTAACCAAACTGGTCAACTGAGAAATAATTTCGCTTTTGTAGTTACTGCCTGAGGACCCAGAGGTTTGCAGACTTTATATTGGCAATCAACGTTGCACCCAGTCTTTGTAGAAACTCCTTATCAACTTAGGCTGGTTCAGATAAGAGTGGCGATAGCGGCGCCTTTTAGCACTGGGACTAAAGACACAAGCCACGGTCTATCACCCAATAGATTACGCTGTCAGTCAAGTGTTGTCTTTTAACAATTGATGTTATTATAATTATGAACTTTGTTTAGTTTGTTTTATGCCTGTCTTTTGTGAGCGTAGGCAGGGTCTCTTTTAAGCAGTTCACTCACCAAACGCATGCACAGGCTCTTGAGGCTATTGGCAAACAATTGCTATCAGGGTAAGGTTTCAGAAGACTTTTCAGTATGTTGTATGGCTCTAATGTTTGATATGTAGGAAGTATGTGAGATATAAGATAAGATAAGATAAGATGTGCTTTATTTATCTCACGTAGGAGAGTTTTGCAGTAAAACCACATTGGAATACATTTGCAAAAGTCCCTAGTGCACAAGACAAGTTCATACTGTAAATAATAATAATAATTTCAGCCGCACAAGAACTGTGGATTGCGGGGTTTGTTTGTGGAGCTGGTTAGCAGCTATCGCTGGTTCTTAGTTATTTAAAATGGCAGCTACAGTTAGGGTCGCTGAGAAATCTGAAAGCTAGGCCAAAGGCTGAAGAGAGAGGATCAAAATAAGACTAAAGTGGCCCTGTGGAAAACAGAGAAGCAGGACTTTTTTTGGGGGGAAGTGGTGCATTGGTTTTGTGCGCATTCTCATTTGTCCTAGTTAGTTCCTTTCTAGACTGGGTTTGGTCCTGATCTTATAGGTTATTAATTTTTCATGTTTATTTTGATTTTTAGATGTAGCCAACACCACATGTTCATGCGGCATTAATGCAAGGCCTTGACCCTGTCAGGAGCAGTGAGTTATCTCAGTGCTGCACCTAAGCCATCATCGGACTTTGTGCTATTTGGGTTCAGCTTCAGGTTTTATTTATATACGGTTGCAGGAGATTTTCCAATGCACACATATAATATTTTAAACAATTTAGGACAACAGTTCATAGGATGATGCTAGATACTGAGCTGGAAGGAGCCGAAGCTAAATGTTTTCTGCTACTTCTTCACAGCTCCTATTATATTTGGGTAATACCATACTTAGAATAAGTATTTTAGAGCTAGATACAAATAAGTGAATAACAGTCTTTGTGTGTTTGGGAACATACAAACACACAAAGACTGTGATAGCTCCTAAATGTTTGTCATTGTGTTGCCAGTATGTGCTTGCGTTGCTTGTGTTGCGTGCCAGCACTATGGACAGTTTGGACAGTGGCTCTCACAGATGGACCAACGGCTGCTGCCATCGCTGCTGTTTTCTGGTCTCCTGCTCATTCTCCACATTAGCCCAGCCTATTTATCGCAGGTATGTAATTTCACACACACCACAGCATCCTGGATGGTCAATCGATGGACTTTCAAATGTCCAAATGGCCACCGCTTTGTGTCAACTCAACCATAGGACATAGTAGCCTATATCCATTGACAATAAGTACATGTGATGTGATTGGGACTCCAGTCAGGTGCTGGTATTAACCTTTGAGTTTTCATCTGCCATGTCTCAGTGACCTCATCATTTATTGTCAGTCTTCCGTGCTGCAGTGCATTTTTCTTTTTGCCTTCTTCACTGGAATGACAAAGACCATATTGGCTTCCTCAAAACTAGACTGGATCACAAACATTAACTCAAGATGCAGATTTTCATTTTTGTTGTTGTGACAGATTACATATTTTCAGTTCTCACCAGTAAAAAAACTAAAAATTTTCATTTGGCTTTTTGTGTAATATGTAGCACAGCATTGGTTTATCTCTTTCATGTTCACATTGATGTTGCCCTTTAAAGGGGACATAACAACATGCTAAATCAATTCTGCTTTTGACCATGTTTTTGACCATGTTTTTGTGACCATTAGTTTATCACAGCTAATTATGTGGGTTTTTTTCTAGTTTTTTTTTTTATCACATATTTTTCTCTCCGCCATTTTCAGCAACTGTAAGGAAATGTGTGCAATATTTGTAGCTACTTTAGGTCTTAAAAAATTATACTTACTTTCTGTAACTTGGATTAAAAACATCAGAAGCGGTAGGAGGGAAACATACAGTGTATGTGTGTTAATCTGCGAGGGTGAGAGAGAAGGGTCAGGGTGGTGTACATATCAAAATCCTGCATATTAATAAAACAATAAATTCTTTATGATTTAAAAAACACAGTTAAAGGCATTGGCACATGACTGGGGAGAGGCACGGATACATGTTGCTTTTAATAAATACAACATATATCATGAATCCAGCAAGTTTGTATATACACGTAATGGTCGTGTGAGCAGCGCATTGAGGATCTCTATTCTATAACGTTAACTTGAGATTTCAAATATACTAAATATCTAAAGGGGGGTTAGGGTTAGCCACATATCAGAGCAGACAGAAGCATGTTATGTTTCTTTAACACAGAAGTTAAATGTTTAGTATCCCGTCTCGGAACTGCGGCTCTTTTGCATTCTTCACCACTGATTCTTTTATCAAGGCCTTTTCCTTCTGTCTTCTCTCATCCTAAGCACCGCCCCCGTCTCCCCTGCCGTCACATATCTCCCCTCAGCACACTCTCCCCTCATGGGTCCCCCCCTCTCTCCCTTCTGTCCCGGGTGACTGACAGGCCCATAAGTGCTCCAATGATAGCGCTGGGGGTGTTAGCGTGACAGCAGTGACAGGGAGCTAATATGGCCATGGCTATAGCATTTTCCCTATATTTATACAGTTAGGCAGAAAGGGGGAGAGGGAAAATAAAGACACACGATAAGCATCTTTTCTCTTCTACCAATCAGTCATTCTTCCAAACAAATGCCGTGACAGTGTGGCCAAGTCACTTTGCCAACTGTTCGCCAAAGACTTTTAACTTTCCTCAGCGGACCCGCAGCAGATGGAGGAGATGGAGGGAGCGTTGGACTGACCCCAGGGCTGAAGCCATGTCAGGTCGGGTTAACATAAAAGTACAAAATAATACAAACTATTCAGGCAAAGTTTGGGAAGATGAAGAGTTTAATTTGCTTCGAGAAAATGCATGGTGTTGCAGAGAGAAAGCAGGCTATGGTGTAGAGCTATTGTGGGTAGTAAAAACCTTGTACTGACCATAACAGTGACACAGTGTGAAAAAAGTAGCCTCAATAATTACATACGATAATACATGTACAGTAATATCTCAATAATGTTTTTAATACTTGCATGATAATCCAGCTGTTATTAAAATGTGTAGTTTTAATCACCATTGTTGGTGCATTTTATGACATATTATTATGGTGCATCTTATGACGAAGATTTAGATCCATTCATTGATTCATGTTCAATTTCAGTATTTTTGGTATTATTCACATTGAAATTGTGTTAATTGTGAAAAGTGACTCCCTCTGAAGTAGGGCTGGGCAATAAATGGAATTTTGGCAATTAATCGGCTTTTGAAAAAATCGAATTCGTGAAAAATGTGAAAATCGTGAAATCGAATGAGGGATATTGTGAGAGTTCCAGCAGCACATCAATTATACTTGCGATATCAGCACAGTCTGTACAAGACTTTTAGAATATGTATTGGGGAAACATATTAAAAATAGTTTTGAAACTTAAATATTGAGCGGGGAGATAAAAAATATTTTAAGGGCAAAGTCTGTCTTGAGTGACTTTAATGAAAATCAATTTAAAATTGACATCGTCCAAAGCAGGAAATAAAATTGAGATTTTACTTTTTGCCATATCGCCCAGCCCTACTCTGAAGCTCTGCAAAGCTTATAGATGGGGTCTGACGTTCCAAAAACAAAAAAAGTTTATGACAGAACAGAGAAATAAGAAATGTAATCCTATGTTCATTTGTATGTATAGATACATATGTATGTATTCTGGCTCATTGAAGAGAAGACAAACTGATTGTGATGAAACAATTAGTGACATATAGATGGTAATTTGTTAATTAGAGCCCTCAGTGCGTACACTATTTATGTAAGCTTTAATCAAGTTGTAGATTAGATCTTCCTTATAAAATATCTATAGTCATTTTGATATTTGACTTCAAGAGGCTGGGTATACGCAAGGCTGTCTATGTCATGGATGAAAAAAGTCACTGTTACACCATAAATGTACTTAGCTTTGTTCCATTCCTCTACAAATGCAAATAAGCACAGCGTATTACAACCGCTGGAAAATCCTCATGTAGCTGCAGCTGCAGACGTACATGCTGTGTGTTTGTGGAGACCGATAATAAGGTCGATTCTGGGGCATGACTGAATCACAGTGACCGGCGCAGGGCTGACAGAGCGGGCCACAGACACGTCCAGCGTCTGTAGAGCCGCTCAAGTGAAACTCTATTACAACAGCCTCTCCGGCCGCGATCCATCAGACCCACACACCACAGCCCAGAGAGAGCAGGGAGTCTCAAACTGAGGTATTGAACTGTGCTGGAGGTTCTTGGAAAGAACTTTTAAAGAAAATATTACATACTTATTTTTGCTCTTTAATGATCTCTTTGGCTCATTGTTTTTATAACTACATATTTAGTATGTCGGAAATCTCAATGTTGAAGAAACAGGTTTACACTCAGTTCCTTACACAACATCAGAGGAAATGTGTGAGAACCCATTTTTGCTTCACTATTTGGTCACCTCTCCATCTCTCCCGTGTCTTAAAGACATAACAAAAAACATAAGGAGAGTGTGAAAATTTTTCCAATTTGTTCCTTGCCGATGCAGGAGGGTCTAAGGACAGTGGTGATGATCCATGATACCTGACATTCAACTACATGTATGGACTTTATCAACCTATATGGACAGTGGTCATCTGCCCCTTATGGACCAATGATTCTATGAGTTTTTTATCATCGCATTTCTTGTGTTTGAACTGTTTGATTCTCTGAACATATAATCAACACCTCCGCAGTGCACTGTGCCCTGTTAACATGAAAGCTGTATTCACTGACAATATGATAACACATATTAAGGTCTTACGTTAGCGAAATTTCACAAGGCAATACATTTACACATTTATAAAGAAATTATTCCTTTTTGAGCTAGTATGGCGTCAGATCTAACAATGTCATTTTCATCATATAAACCTAAAACAAATCTCGAACAAGTGCTTAGTACTATGCTACTATTGATTATGTCCTTGAGCTTAGAGATGGCATAATGTCTTACTGATTCATATTAACAGCTAACATATGCACACGCTTTATCTCTATTAATATGATAATTAAATGAACCACTTAACGATAAGTGACTGGGGCATTGAATTTCTTTCTGTGCAGGTTAACTCTGTCTCATATAATCCATGTTGCCTGCAGAGCACACACTCACCAGGATACATGACTTAAAACGCGTTCTTCTTAATAAAACTGGTTCATGTTGTGTTTTTCAGGCTACAGATGGCGACGATGGAACTTTTGGAGTTGTGCGCTACTACTTCAGCGATGATCCAGATCAGTAAGAAATTACTGATTCACCGTGGTTTATTTTTACACGGATTTGCAAATACAAGATTGTAGTTAATTTATGTTCGTGTCACTTCGGACAGCTGGGGTTGTGGTGTTTTGTAAATTTTAAGCCATTTATGAAGCGACAATACGCCTACATGCTACGGTATTTTGATTATAATTACAGTCTTACTTCTTCCCTTCCGCAAAGACTAGGATCAAACAAACCCGTAAAAATTTTAAAATGCTAAGTAAACAATGTTCAGATTATAATCACAGGCGTTTTCCCTGCAGTAAATGTGAATTTTAGTTACTGAACACATTTTACAGAAAGTTTTAACCCAGCATGTTTTTTTTTTTTACAAAGTTGGTTTCAACATAAAAACTTGTTTGGCTTTTTGAATGTTAAAAGCCTATGGTAAAGGGTCAGAGAAGGTTAACAACACTAAAGACAATCATTAACCTGGTTTTTAAAAGGATGACATCACTCTAGGGTTCTAAGTTGAGAGATAATACTAAGAAAACATCCCTATTTTGTGTTCAAATCAAATTGTATGTTAACAAATAGATGAGTCAGATACATCAGAACTGGGATGTCACTGCACAGTAGTCTGCTGTAAATGTGTATGTTTGTTTTTGTTGTTACGTCTTCTTTTATCTGGACCTCAAGTCTGTAATAAAATTTAATAACAATTTGTTTGTATATAAATTGTGCCAAAATCCCCCCCTAGTGCAATGATAACATAACATTTACTGAACATCAATGTGTCTCGGTGAGGAAGTCTCCAAAAATTACATTACAGAGTGCTCCATTTATTGCTGTAAATGAAAATGAAAGAAGCATCCCATTAAAATCCATTTCATTAACTATTCCCTATCAAAATGTAATGAACAATAATTAAATGGCGTTCTCGTCTTGTTCCAGCTTCTCCCTGGACCTGGAGAGCGGCTGGGTGATTCTGCAGGCCGCACTGGACTATGAGCTGATCAGACGTTTCACTCTGACGGTTTTGGCTCGAGACGGAGGAGGAGAGGTGACCACGGGACGCGTCCGGATCAACGTCCTGGACATAAACGACAACGCACCGCTGTTCCAGAAGGAGATGTACGTGGGGTCACTGCGGGAGAACGAGGAGGCCATCATCCCAGTGGCCAGAGTCAGGGTGAGTGCGGTTTCCATACAGGGGTGTCCAATAGTTACCAGTAACTGGTGTATCTGGTAACCTTAATATTTATCATCCGTTTTCTTTACAAAAGTGGAAATCTTTTTTTAGCTGTAGATTGTTCAATAGTGTTGGGGGGTATTTTTGTGCTTGACAGTAAGAGAGACTTATAGGACTAAATGTAACTTAATTCTGCTGTTTATTTTAATAACGCATGCTTTTGAGAAAAAACCCCTAATTAAATTATCTTTATATTAGGATTTATTGTACTGGCATCAATGGTCCATCAAAACTGGTTGCCGTGACTGACCTAGTTAGCAATACAAATGACTGATTAGATAAAGGTATCAATATCAAATCAATACATTTGACAGTTGTCAGATCTTCCCAAAAGAAAATGACTAATAATGAGAAAAAAGACAATTGAGTTTGAATATATATTAACCTATTACCAGGGTACTAAATTGCTATCTTGTTATTTGGATTATGTAATACTCCTGTGAAGTCTGTCATGTGTCAGAACTAATATTATCATTATTTTAATTAATTTCTGATATTTTCTAGGGCCGGGACTTTAACGCGTTAATTAATATAAATTAATTACACAATATTAGCGCATCATTTTTTTAAAAACATTTTCATCATATTTATTTCTGCATCACGGAACGTTTCTCACTGGATGAGTTTTAGGCCATGTCCACACGTAGCCGGGTTTTTTCAAAACCAAATATTCCCCCCCCCTCTCCGTTTATAAAACAATTTGCATTCACACATAACCGAACGTCTGCGTTTTCAATCACATTCATAACATTCCAAAAATGTGCGTCTCTGACGTCATAAACACAGAAGTGGGCGGGGCTTTGATGCAAACGCCAGTACTTCGGTAGTGGCACTTTTACAGTCATAGTAGAAACTCAGGGTAAAGACATATGTTTACAAGCACTGTCTCCCCCGTCCTCAGCCCTGGTTTAATCCTGGTTTAGCTCCTGTTTTGGTTGTTTTTGAGCGTGAGTCTTCGTGATCATTTTGCTGCTCTCTGATGTGGAGCGAGGATGTTCGCAGCAGCCAACAGCTCGCAGCAGCCAACAGTTTTTAAGGCAGTAAGATCCATGCTTCTTCAGTTGTTGTGGTCTTGGAGCATTTTGAGACGTGCGAAAACGCAAAACTCTGGTTATCTCCGTCTACACGCAAATGGATAAACAGAGTTTTCAAAAATCTTCACTTTGCCTGTGCATCATATTCGTTTATGATGCGTTGTCATGTGGATGACAGGTGCAAACAAAGACAAATATCTGCGGTTTAGCAGATACCTGGCTACGTGTGGACGGACAGCACCAACTAACGCCGTCCATGAATTCGATTCAGACAACAACAAACCACAGTGGCACAGTGAACGTGAACAAAGAAGCCGATGTGACCGTGTTAGTTGGCCCCGTGGATGGGAAAAAAAATTCTTCTCACTGTTCTCAGGTCAAATATTTATATGCAATTAATTCATTACAAACTCTTATATTTTCTTTATTTCGTTGTGTCCAGAATTTCCCTTCAAAACATGATTGTGTTTGAAATGTTCTTATACAGTACATATTTACATTTTCATGCAACATAGTGAGAGATATTTCCAATTCAAAAGCTATAATAAGTTGTTTTGAATTGATAAGTGCTACTTATACTTATACTACAAATAGATTCCTCTAAAGTGTCTATTTAAAGACTGCCATTTTAGTTTTGTATAACTTTAGTATTCATCAGTGCATTGTTTATTTACAAAACCATCACAGCCAATTATACTATTATATATTGCTATTAACTTTTCACTACAAAATAAATATGTCTCGTGATATGAATGGTGAAAACCACTCAACAACACATAAACGGAACCCAAGAATATCTTTGCAGTCTGGTTGAGTGTGTTTACAAAACCAGCACCTCAAGTGGCCCCAAAGAGTCTCACTCAAAGCCATGTTTATTCCCTCTTGACAATTTACATTCACCAGTTCCCCTGTTTGACCTGAGCAATTCTGGACAGTGCAAAGAAGCCATTTCACTCAAGAGACCCAACATGACCTGCAAAATGCATAATTCCACCGTCTATTTTTATGGGAAAATAAATTACATTTTCTTCAGTCTTGTGAAATAGCCAACACAAACTTTTCTTGGGCAGTAAGCACGGGTGTATTAGTTTCAAAGCCCACAACAATGGAGTAGACATTGTACTTTGATCGAGTTTCTTTCACTTTCTTTGTCGATGTTACTGTAATTGTGAGGTTATATGTTTGTGTGCACTTTATTGTGGAGGAAGTGGCCGCCTTGTGCGTGGGCCATCAGTCACTGCCATAGAAAACGCCATAGCACACCGGCACAATAGTAACTAATGGCTCAGCTTTTCCCCTGATTGCTCCCGGGGCAGGGGAACTTTTTGTGGATGTCTTGGGGGTATAGCTGCGCCGCTGTCCCGTACATTGTGAGGTTCGGAGCTGATGACTGGTCTCAACGCTTGGCTCGCTTTGTTAGATTAGTCTGCGCTAACCCTAAACTGATATTAATACAGAAGCCGGGAGGAATGAGGAAACCAGCTGTGTGTGTCTGCAGTGTGGATTGAAGTCGGCAATCTGCTGCTCTATGAAGGACTCAATAAAACACGTACCTGCTATTACTTTAACTGACGTCTGAAGAAATGTTCCCCGTACTGTAATTTATCCTCACTCTAATGTAGCAATAGCATAAATCATAAATGTATGTATTCTAAATTGTCTGGAGGTTAGCAGATCCAATTTGTGACCATAGACATGTTTAGACCAAGTCCATACACAGTTTTTCCAATGTTTATCAGATTCCATCCAAACAAACCCTGAAGACATGCACGAAAAGTCTCATATGTAGCGCCAGCTCGGCTAACAATTTGTTTTAATGAATTTCAAAATCCGATTGGGAGATTTTGAGAAATGTATATTTCTAAGGAAAAAAAAAATAGGTGGGAAAATGGCAGCTATTTTGTCAGTCTGTCAGCGGTCAGTTACTCCAAGAATGTTCTAGGGAAGAAGCCTTCACATATGTTTATGGAGAGTGAAGGCAACTGAAGCAAGATACTGGATGTTTTTTTTTCATATCCAGGAAACTCTATTCAAAAGAAATTGTATGAAAACACAGTTAAAATAGGATTTATTTAATTTAGAAAAGAAAAAATAGGTCCAGACAATAAATTATTATCATTATACAAAAAGGCGTCCTTCAATGTGCAGTGTAAGAGCAGTGAAGACGTTTCTGCCTTTGAGTTTCAAGACAAGATTATTACTTGAGTTTCTTAACCTATCCATCTCAGTCATAATATTTGTTTTTTATGCTGTAATGGAAACTGTTTACCTCAAATTAATATTTATATTTGTATATAATATGTATGCATATTTTTGTAGATTTTGAATGGTTGGACTTTTTTGTGAAAAATCATTTGATGTTGTCAGCCTATTTCATATTTTTCCCTGACAAAGGCCCCATGCCCATGGGACATCCCTCGTCTATGAGGAAAGGACTTGCCTCAGTCTCTGCCCTTTTCCACTGCATATATACTGGTACCATTGTGAACTAAATATGTTTTAGTTACAAAAAGCACTTCAAAGAGCTTAACAGTCATCATATTTTGTGGGACCAGATGTCATTATTTCTATGGTGTTTTGCCTCTCAGCATTTAGTGTGTAGAAAGCATTTTGTCATTGTCTTTTAAAAACTACTCCTCTGAGACTCACACCTGCTTTTCCATTTGTGCTTTCTAACTAAATCCCTTTCATAAACCCTCTTCAATCTCTCCAGAGTTTGATTTCCTTTACCTCTTTTGCTGCTCATCTATTTGTTATCTCTGGTCTCACTCTTCTCTCCTTCCTGAGTGGTAAACGAGTGTCTGAAATAATACAGTTTGTTCAAGTTTGATTCAAGCCGACAGTGCCATAGAAACACTCACACACTCTTGAAAGAACGATATTGCTTACTCAACTCTTTTGGCATCAAATCAAAGAGAGTCGATTTATAGAGAGATTCAACTTAAGTATTTTTGACAAGCTGTCCAGCCTGTAATGATGCCAGAGAGGCCTTGTAGACTCCTTATCTTGAAGTTATTGCCAGTTCCTTAATAATGAGTGGGTGTCATTGTTTTGATAGCTTTGTGGATTAGCCCAAGCTTCATATGTCCTCTGTCTATTTTGGCCTGTCGTAGCTCAGTTGGTGTTCCTCCAGTATTGGCGGTTGCGTCGCTAATAGCCAGATACAAGCTTTAAACTGTCCAATAACACTCCATCACGCACTGACAGCAACCTGGCATCACACACATGCTCGCCAAACTTAAAAACATACGGCAACTGCTTTGTGCTGTAAGCTTGGTCCACAAAAAAACATCTGCCCCACTAAAAAACTTTCTATCTCTCTGTGGACTTTGGTCTGTCAGACAGGTGTAAAATAAAAGGAAATGTCTTTTTAATAACCAAAGTGTCTGACCACCCACAGGCCACTGATGACGATTCTCCACCTAACAACTTCTTGACGTACACCATGATTTCAATCTCGGCTTTTCCTAGTTACTTCAGCATCATCATGGTGGAGGGCTTTGCAGGTAAGACTGTACAGAAAAATTGCCTGACAATCTTAAACAAACTTTTAAAACTTGTATCATGTATTATAGAGGTTAAAAGTAGATACAGCTGGACTTATTTATTCATAATTTAGAAGCCGACCAACTAGCTTCTTCAGGGCTTAGTTTGGTTACTGTTGCCCCCTAGATGTAGTTGTAGAAGGCAAAATCTCTTTTTTTTATTTAAAAAGAATGCTTATTGATCAATTGTGCATAATTTAAACTAAACAGTGTTAAAGGCAAATGAAGAGTGGTAAAGACACCTGGTGTTTTTATCTCTTGCTCAGTTCTTTCTCAAAACATAGTTTAGGAGCCTCTTGATTTGTGTCTTAATATGCATGAAAAGTTGAAAATGTGATTTGAGGATCTTTTAGATTATTATCAACGCCCTAATCCAGAGCGTCTTTAGAAGGGCTGTGTCCCAGGTGTGAGACTTTGACACTGATAAACGGAACAACCTACCAGGATGGCTAAATCTTTAGCATCTACTTGACATTGCGTAGGATAATTGGAAAAATAAAGTTTTTTTTCTGAATGAGAGAAAAAAATCTGTTGAGTCATTAGATATATTTGAACAAATACTGAAATGGAAAAGCCTTGGACGAATACTAGACTGACCAATACTAAGAATTCAAATGATAAATACCTTTGTATTAAGAGACATTCTGAAATATTTTTGAAATTCAATTATTGTATGACCCTCAAAAAAACCAGAACATTTTTGTGTCCTTCTGCTTGTTTGGCAGTGATCAGTGTGATGAAGCCTCTGGACTACGAGCGGGTGCCAGGTGGAGTCATCCACATCAGCGTCATGGCCAAAGACGGAGGAAGCCCACCCCTTAATAGCAGTGTCCAGGTTGTGGTGGAAATCATTGTGAGTAATGAAACATGTTTATTACAGTGTAAACATATGCAAATGAGATATCAAAAAGATGAATAATTATTGTGAAGCAATTTGTTATCTTTTTTTTTTTTTTTTTTTTTTTATTGCAAAATAATGTATGACAAAAAAGAATAGTTTAATGGTCAAAATTGACCACCAATCTTTTGGTTTGTTTTGTTTATTGTTCCTCATCATTAACAGACCTGGAAAAACATCTGGCACAAACAATTTCCCACAAATAATGTTTCATTTACAATCACATGGCTGTGTTTGTCTAAAAAATAATATATCATATTTTATACCTCCTTAGGATAGGGCAGGCCAAATGCATGTTTTGCCCTTGATACAAAGATATTATTTCACATTCTAAAACATGAAATGAAAAAATAAATATAGTGTCATTGTCAATATGTTTTCTTAAATGTAAAAATAATGCTGCTTACCTTGAATGATTTAAACTCCGACAGCCCTTCCTGCTATTACTGCCACATAACATTTATTTCAATTTAAATTCAGGTTTTGACAATTGCCGTTAATCAAACTCGAGATTGCAATCTTTCACGCATAATTTTTTTGGCACAGCTGTAGTGGAAATAAAGTTTCATTTCAGTTTGATCCTGTGACTATATCCTCGTGCTCACGGTTTGAGTATCTCCTTCCAGCCTGAGTTATTATGAGTGCCTTGTGATCCATGTCTGAGCACAGCTTTGTTTGCAGGTTTATCACACTCTGTGCTGATATCTGCACTTGCCGTTCGCCTGCTTTTGTCAGCCTTATCACCAAATGTCTTATTTTAACTCCTGTGCAATGTCAAGGCAGTTTGAGATGCAGAGACACGGATATACATTATAGGCTTTGACTTAAAGTAACTATTATAGGCCTGGACAATATCTAACAGGCCAATATATGGTCTATATGTACATAATTCCACCATAATTCAAAATGTTTGCATCTTCACAGGCAGATTAAATGATATCCCTTGATGGAATAGTATTCTTTTCATATTTTGTATTTATATGAAATTACCATTGTCAGAGAGGACAAATGTAAAAAGGAAACAGCAACAGCCCACTTTGATAGTAAGAGCTTCTCTCTTCTTACTCAGCTTTGTTTTGCTATCTCTATGTTACCAAGCAACGAGCTAGAAAACAGTTTTGTTTTACTGCAACATTTTCCAGATCCACCCATCCATCCATCCTCTTCCCCTTAATCCATTTCTGGGTCAGGGGGGTGGCAGTCCGAGCACCAGTCGGAAACACGGCTCAGCACAGTTAAATGCACTATTGCACTCTTCATGTTACTATTCAATCATGCAATGTACTAAAAGTTTATAATAATCTATGCACCCATCTATGCATACCCTCCTCCTGCTTCAGGAAACCCCTCAAAATCAACATTGCATCACACTTGGCAAACATGTTGTTTGTTTAACCTGAAGGAAAATGATGTTCAGAAGATACAGTATGAAACATGCAAAGACAGTCCAGTGCTGTTTAATCTTGTGGAAGTATTGGAGAGAGCTTCCAAAATACAGTACAGACCAAAAGTTTGGACACACCTCATTCAAAGAGTTTTTTTATTTTCATGATCATGAAAATTATAGATTGACACTGAAGGCATCAACACTATGAATGAACTCATGTGGAATTATGTACATACTAAATAAAAAAGTATGAAACAACTGAAAATATGTGTTATATTCTAGGTTCTTCAAAGTAGCACCTTTTGCTCTGATTACTGCTTCACACACTGTTGGCTTTCTCATGATGAGCTTCAAGAGGACCTGGAATGGTCTGAGTTCCTACAGATGCTTAGCACTTGTTGGCCCTTTTGTCTTCACTCTGTGGTCCAGCCCCAAAACCATCTGAATTGGGTTCAGGTCATCTGGCCCAGCACCCCACCACTGGCACGGTGGGGTGCGGCACGGTGGCTGAGTGGATAGCACTCTTGCCTCTCAGCAAGAAGGTCCTGGGTTCGAATCCCGGTTGGACCAGGGCCTTTCTGAGTGGAGTTTGCATGTTCTCCCCGTGTCTGCGTAGGTTTCCTCCGGGTGCTCTGGTTTCCCCTACCACTAAAAATATGTACAATAGGTCTGGCATGTGCCTCCTGTACTGGCACCCCTGCTCCCAAAAATAACAATTGTAAACCGCTTTGAGACTCCGATGTGCAGTGAAAAGGCGGTATATAAATAAAGATTACTTACTTTCTTACTACTTACACTCTCCTTCTTGGTCAATTAGCCCTTACACAGCCTGGGTGTGAATCTACAGTCAATAGTCATGAAAATAAAGGGAACTCATTGAATGAGAAAGTGTGTCCAAACTTTTGGTCTGCACTGTGTAACACAGATTAGATCTCGGTCCTGTGCTCTAAATAGCCAAATAATACTAGCATATTGTGGCATTAGAAATTCCTTGGTCTACTGAACAGGCACTTTGCAGCCCCTATATCTTTGTTACATGAAAGATCAAAATGCATTAAGATAAACCAGCAGCAGTGTGAACCTGAAGCCAAATGTAAATGCTACAAGTAAATAAAAATTATGTTATTAATATGCAATGTTTACTTGAAGTATGAAAAATACCTGTGGTGAAATACAGTTCATTTTCTTAAGTTAAACAGCATTAACTTTGCTTCCACCTACTTGCCTCCATGGAGATATTATTTTACTGAAATGTTCCCCACCTTAAGGCATTAACTATCTCCGTGGGGCTAGAAAGTGATGCCACAAGTTGCAGGTCCAATCTGTGAAGATGATGAAACCCTGTTACACCTGTACGAATGGAGTTTTGTTTGCAATGACTTTTCCAGCGATGCAAAGCAAAACAAAACAAATTTTACATCCAAAATTGTAGTCATGTAGGTTTGTATCTCTTTCTATAGACCATTGAGATCAGCCTGGTGTTTGGTCCTTTGAAATAATGCTTGTCTATAGAAATACTCAATACTGTAGATTGAAAATGCTTCTGTCGATTGGTATTTTCTTTCCTGTTATAGATTGAATAATAATATTAGATGTAAAAACTATATATCAAATAGAGCTATAATGAGTCTATAGTCACCTTAATAAAACTGTAGCCTGTAACCAATGGCTTTTAAATGTTCTAAATGAGTACAGACTCTAAAACACCCACCAAACTATATACAGTATCTATGTGTATCCATCCATCTATTTACAAAGAAGGTGGAATTATTAGGAATTTCCAAGGGCATCTCTTGAGGTCAACTTCTTTATAGAAAAATATGTATCAAAAATGCTGTATTCACTGATTTTTCAAAATCTAAACAACTAATTGAGTCATCAAAAACTAATAATCAGCCAATCGGTTATGAAGAATATTGTTAATTACAGCCCTACTGCGTAGCATTTCAGGCCAAATGTAGGTTTAGTTTAATTTAGTTGAGTTTAGTTAAGTCTTCATTTGAGACGAACAGTGCACAGCAACATTAAGCACAAAGACAGACATTTGTTCTACATCAGATTATAGGTAGTTTCCATCTGCAGTCCCCAGTTACAGGTGAACCAGAGCAAAACGCAGACCCTTGACTGACGTTGCCTACTTTAACCTGCACATTTTGAAAAATGTTCCCGGTTTAACAAATAATTTTAATCACCACTGATGATTTGATCTTTCTTGTGTTCACACAAACACAACAAAAACAAGAGCGTAATGAGCAGCCAGATTACAAAAACGGCAGACCTATGTCCCCTGTTATCTGCCCATTATACTTCTAGCCCACCATTCATCAGCGAGACGCAGCACAACGCACAATGAATGCGTCCTGGCGGGGTATTTTGGTCTCATATATATCTATCTGCATCCCACTGTAGGGAGCAATATTGTGTAGAAGAATGAGTTGTATGCTGAAGCGCGGAGGCCGAGAGGGAGACGTGCCGTCTTCGCTGTCCTCCATATTGTTATAAGTCGCTCCGCAGGGGTTTATCAGTCGCCAACAGTGTTACAGAGACACAAAAGCTTTGCACCAGTGTAAAACTCGCAGAGATAATAGACACTGACTGCTGTTTAAGTGGTAACGTGTCACAGCGCTGCGCCCAGTGGGGATCAGACTCAGTGAACAGCACAAGACAAGTGACCGCCAAGAGCTGACGCAAAAGCGTGCTTTAAAATGTATGATGCTGTAATTGAATGCAGCCCTTTTATAGCTTGTTGCGTAGTGAAACCAATGGCTTTCAAAAGTGCTAATACAACTTGAACATTAAACCTTTATTGCCCCAAATAGAATTTTTCTTGCATATGACAACACAAAAGCCCATCATAGAAACTGTATTCACATTTGAGCAATTTTATGACAATGTATGCCACAGCTTCATTCATGAGATTCCAATTCACAGTTTTAAGTAATGGTATTGTAGATCCAGGAATCAAAGTTGAAAAAAAAACTCATACTATACTGTCACAAACAACACTATTTTGGTTTGCTATTCACTGTTTAGCCGGGCTATATGAGGTCGGAGAGGATAAATTCCACCTGTTCAATCCATTCCGCTCAACTGAGAATAAATTTGAGTCAAAACCACTTTTAGAGACTGCCAGATTTTTACTCTTTCTGTCATGGGGCTCTCTGGATGAATGAGAGATTACATAAACTTTTCCCTCAAGTCAGTAGCGGTCCACAAATGTACTTTTGCTTGGTTAATTGGTTAATAAAGAAAAAAGCTGTCTTCATTGCTTAAAGCTCGCTCTCGATGTGATTCTTTCACTAGTTTTCACATGTATGTAATATTAGGCCTCTGTCAGATATTTCAGACAGAAAAGTAAAAAAAAAAGTGTCCCACACTCAGCCAATCAGCTCTCAGCCCAAAGGGTCAAATAGTGACTCACAGGGCTCTTTGTTTGCAAAAGACAAATATGTTTATCTAATAATATAAAGACAGTATGTTGTTGTCTGATTTGTTCACAACTTCACTTTTACAAGACTCTTTCTGTTGGGACAAACATAAGGCATTATTTATGGCAGAACAAAGTTGCGTACCCCAGCTTTAATGATCATAAAAAGTCTGGACAATTTATTCTTACCGTAGTGTAAACTGTACACACTATGTACAAGTCAGCAATGTGTGTTATTTCTCCCAAAGCATAGAAGAGAAACGCAGCCTTAAATGTGTAAATCTAACTGTGTAGCACCATAAGAGACCATTATCTTAAAGCATTTGCATAACACTTAAGGCTGAGCAAAATAACTCAGTGTTTATTTTACATTTAGGATGAAAATGACAATCCACCTACCTTCAGCGAACCGTCCTACATTGTGCGAATCCTCGAGAACATCAATGCAGGTGAGTCATTTTATTCATTGCAAGGTTATGGTTAAGTTTGTGAATTGCATTTTGAACAAGAAACCTGCAATTTATGTACACTCCAAACTCATTGTGGTGCTCATAAATCACTCTTTGTATTTTCCAACAAAAAGAAATGGCTTCTTAGGGGGTTGTTACTCTATATTATTCCTGCCTACTGCCCGACTTGTTTTGGTTTTGCATAATGTTTTTAACTGCTAAGCCCCCGAATGCAGATCCAGCAGCTACAAAGCTAAAAAATGCCAGTTATATTCATTCTTGCGGATTCAGAAACTCTTTTATCCCAAACAATAGATTAATTTCAAGGCTCCGGAGGAAAATTACATATTGACCGCCCTGTTCCTTTTGGAGATCCGACATAACTGGCCGCTTCAAATGTCTCGTACTGAGCGGTTTGGACCGTTGCGTGGTGTTAGAAGAAGACTGTAGGGACGGAGAGATCCGGGCTGCAGAGCTCAGCTCCGGGCGAGTCCCCTTTGCTGCTCTCTTTAGCCTGTCATCTCTTTCGCTCCCTATGCCTGCTTGGATATTGATCAGCTCTGTGCCAAGAAGAGGATGTGCCAAACAAGCTGATAATCCACTAATCCGTAAACCCACTCACTGCCATGCCATCAGAGCCGCAGTGGACGGGGGCGGAGGAGAAATTAGCCTGATACATTTTAGTTTGTGACATGGCTCCATGCTATCTGTCTCTTTAGTATACAACAAAGGAAAAAATTCAACATTTTGGACATTGCTATCATAAATATCCAAAGAATTATTACTTTATTGCCATCACAGATGTTCTGTATAATGCAATGAAATGTCATCTAACCAGAAATACATTAGTGCAAGTATTAGATAATAATTACAACACTGGTACATATAAATGACAGCTGTGCATCACACATTTATTGTTTTATTCTGCTTTAGTCCTGGGTCTTTATCAGCTTGGACTAGAACTCGTTTGATCCTGAATTAGTTGTGTTAACATCCAATTGGTATGAGTCGAGTATTCATTTTGAGCAATACCAAACTGTTTTTAATAAGGTAGTGTGAAATGATCTGGCCCAGAGCATATGGGCCCCAAAACAATGTCCCTTTTGAAAATTAAGTTGAATAGCCCTGTCCAATGAAATGAGTATAAAAGCAAATATTTAATAGAAACTTGCAGATTTTTTTTCTATGTTATAAGGCATTAATCTTTGTATAGAACATGGTCAAATTATACACTCCAAAGATGTGATTGGTGTTAAGGGATTTATAGATTATTTATCTTATATATCTTCTACAACTGAGGGATTTTATATTTTTGATATACTTTCTTTTTGATTGTGATTATTTATTATATTTTAATGGTATCTTGTTTTGTTCAGCACTTTGAGATGCCTTGTGTATGAATTGTGCTATACATATAAACTTGCCTTGCCTTGCATTATTGTATAAAAAGGACATAAAAATGCTTGATAGGAATAATGTGGCACGTTTAAAGAGATAATAATTATGTGTACTCATGAGGTACGACTAATATGCATCATGTAACAAGCAGTACGTAAAATGCATCATTCCATGGAAGAAAGAAGAAAGAAAAGTCAGACAGGAAAGTGTTAGTCAGATTTTTAGAGATACAAGTATGAGTCAATATTTACATAGAGCCCACATCAAAAGTAAATAAGTATATGTTTGTTAATTATTTAGCCATCATATATGTTTCTTATTTGAAATATTGATATCTATTGTGGCCAGTAATAATATTATAATTGAATTGAATGTCTAGCCACACCAATGGAAAGCAGCAGAAAGAAGGGGAAAAAAACTTTGCTCTTTCTTAATCTTGTACAATACTCATGAAAAATGAAATAATGAACTGCAAGGATTAGTTTTAGTTTTAATTTTGTATTTTTTTTTCTTTATCTGAAATGACGACAAACCAACCTACGAGTTTTTGTGTTTTTTTCACACTCTAACCATAACTTTGCAGCCTCTGTATTTCTTCTCACACATAGAAGTAACTGCGTGCCTCCCTCTCACTCAGGGGCCACTGTGCTGCTGGTGAATGCGACTGATTTGGACGCCTCGAGGGAGTTCGGACAGGCCTCACTCATCTACTCCCTGGAGGGCTCCACTCAGTTCCGTCTCAACTCTCGCTCAGGTCTGCGGCTGCGGCTATGGAAATGCACTGGCCAAGAGCACTTTCAATTTATCGCTTTCACCACTGGAGAGATTTTGGTCACATTCTTCCGAGGCTGATAACACACATTTGATGAGCGATAGACTGATATAGAAATGTGGGGCAATAAACAAGAATATTTAAATTATTTTAGGTTTGCGTGTGTGCGAAAGCCATTAGCAACACTGAACCAGGAACACTGAACATGCTGTTTTACCGTACACACGCAGTTTAATACCTTGCTGAATGATTATTCTCTTTTATTTCACTACGGCAAAAAATTTACATATGATAATCATTGCACCACAAAACATATTGGTCCATTTGTTAGTTATTGAGCGATAAATTATTATAGTAAATATTGTGACAGGTCTAATTGTTCCAAACTGGTAGTATTCATACATGATGATTACATTTTTTTCAATGTATAGGATTGTATTTGGAGATAAACAATTGAACACATTGAATGATGGTGGTGGTCAGAGGAGCCGATGACACATACTGGTTGCCCCGAAGTCTGCCCATGGGCAACTGTGGCTTCAGTGGCAGTTCACCATCACTGTGTATGGAGTGAATGAATGCTTTGTGAAGTGTTTTTGGGTGGAAGAAGTTACAAGAGAGAAATCTGTATACATTGAAAAATAAAAGAAATATGTATATTGAAATTATATTACGGTAGATACAGAGCATTCAAGCTGGAAAACGTGTCACTTTGTGTTTCCTCAAAGTGACACTAATTGGAAGCAGTTTACTTTATGTTGAATAAATGGAATAATGTATTGTATTGACTTATTATCTAGGTGAGATCACAACCACCGCCCTCCTGGACCGGGAGCTAAAGGCGGAGTATATCCTGATTGTTCGTGCGGTGGACGGAGGAGTTGGACCTCAGCAGAAAACAGGCATCGCCACGGTAACAGCCTCTCATCAGTAAAACCTCAGTGTTTGGCCAGTCGGGTGTAATTAGCATCTCTCCGCTAATGACTCAGCTTCAATAGAAATGTAAACGACCCTCCAAAAAGTAAATCTTAAACAAATAACAAACTAAACTATATGCTGAGAATGTGTTATATTAATACGGCATCCATATTTATTTTAATTACTGATGAAGTGAAGGAAGATTGTTAGTTATACTTCATAACTGTTTAACTCTGCTATATGATAATAATTTAAAGGGGTCGTATGTAATATGCACAATTAGTGATCTAATAATGTCAATAGAATCATTACAGTCCATTGTTTTTTCAATTAAGAATACGTTTAAACTGTTGTTCAGAAAAGGCCAATCTTATATATGTACCTGTTGACAACATTTAGAAAGATCTATGTGTAATCTAAAATGAAAATATCACATTCTTAAAATAATTGATTGCACTAAAATTGTGTATTCAAAGAGACATGTTTGCTGGCATTAAAAACTGTGGAGATCATATCCCTTTTACACTGTAACTGTACTTTTCAAATAGATTTAGTTTTGTTCCCATTTGTGACATGGTGTAGATTTATTTTATTTTAGTATTTAGTTTACCTAGTTTTACCGGATTTTGTTTTATTTGATTAATCATTATTTGCAGTCCTGCATTTTGGATTTTATTTTATTTTCTCAAAAAATATTGTATAATACTTTTGTGATGAATAAGAAAAAGCATGTATTTAAAAGCTGATTTTACATTATTTGTCACTATATGTATAGTAGGTGAAAATGGTTTGAAAGTATGAATGCAAATACTTGAAATGAATGTATAATACACTTCTCTTTGCACAGGTCAATATCACAGTTCTGGACATAAATGACAACGCTCCCAAGTGGCCAGATGAGCCGTACTTTGCCAACGTTGTGGAGACGAGTCCAATAAACACTGATGTAATATCGGTAAGTCTGCTGATATACCTGTGTTCAAAATGAAATGTGAGAAAACAAAGAATGAACGGGGCCAGTGAGTGCGTTTACAAAGCATAATAATACGTAGCGCACTCTAAAACAGCTCTCAATTTGGTGGAATTATCAAACAGGTCTGACGAGTTTTGGTCCCGTCTCTGTGCACTCTGCAGAGAAACCCTCAAATCTCCAGACCTGAGGAAGCTTTCAAAGAATTCTTGTGACTTCTTCTTCTTACTCAAACTTTATAGCAGTAATTGTGAATAAAATTATAATTATACATACGTTATAAGCACATGACCGGAAAATATAATCACACAATATTATGTTTGATTAGATTTTGATTTTATGCATTACTTTTAAAAGCCCCATGATTCTTTTTTTGTTTTTGCTTCACATAATCAAACAGCAAAACGGGTGCAGCGAGGAACTACGTACAAGTCTCTCCATGGCTCCGTACAGTACAACCGAGACATGTTAGTGCCATATGAACCCACTCAGACTCTGAGGAGCACAGGGACTGGTCTCCTGCTGGTGCCCAGAGTCAGAGTCAGAACTAAGCACGGGGAAGCAGCTTTTCAGATTTTTGCAGCTAAAATCTGGGACAGTCTTCCTGAAAAAGTGAGACAGGTTTCTACTCTGATAATGTTCAAATCCAGGTTAAAAAACACTTCTGTTTAGCTCTGCATACAACTAAAGGATTTTATCTTCACCTTTTTTTATGTATGGGTATGAACTGTGCTTTACAAATAAACTTGCCTTCCCTATGTATCAATCTTGAAGATAATCAGTCGTCCAAATAAATAAGTTTCTTGTATAAACTTTTAAACTCATATAAGCTCAAATGTATTGACTTGTATGTGAGTATACATATGGCTCAACCACATTAGAATCAGCAGGCACCAGCAGCACTACAGACTGTTTTGTCACGCCTTAAGTAGTGAGCCCAGGTTTACATGAATCTTTATCAATCACATTAAATTGGAGAAGGTGGGGAATTTGATTTTCACTAGTTCTTTAAAAAAGGTACCATATTTAATTAAATGTGTATAATTAAGATTAAAACCGTATTAAACCAACATAGACCTGTTGTAAGGAGGTTAAATCTGCTTTACTGTTTCCACTCCCATGACAGAATGCGCAGGTCATCCCCGAGTAAACACATTTATTTTAACCTAAACTCTGCCATTGTCTCTGTGTCGTTGTTAATTAAGCCTTGATTGTCCATTCATTAAGGAAACGTCAGAGAGTTAAAATAAGGGAGTCCAATTGCTAATTAAAATGTAGCCTGCAGTCATATGCATAGACAATTTTTCAGCTTCTAGCCAGGAGAGGAAGGAAGTGCACATCTTAAGAAGCTGAATGTAGAAATGCTAAAGAATAGAAAAGGAGCATGAGGGGGTAATAGGTGCTAAATGTTGGGATGCTTTCAATATGTGCCGCCTAAGAGGTCTTCTAATGCATTTATAATGAAATGCATAGTGATTTTGAGGCTTCTGAATGCATTTCAATACAGCATGCATATTACTAAATCTATGTTCTATGCCCTGGAGAGAGCATAGAGCAACATAATGTTCCTTACCTCGAAAGCTGAGGAATGAAAGTCATGTTACCAAAAAAGACTTTAAAACCGTCCGTAATGTTCACGGATAGCTTACAAGAAGCTATGGTTATCTCTAGGGGACAGGATGAAAGGTTTTGTGTGATAATTGAACATAGTCGATATTGCTCTTGCTTAAAGCTGCAATTTTGTTTGTCTCAACAGAATCTTGTGAAATAAAAAAACGAAACAAATCAGACCACAACATGCTGCCTTCATCCTATTAGAAAGTTTGCAACACTTTCTTTTTTCAGTGTATCTTTTGTATACTTGTTAGGGTCGATTCTCCCTTTTTCTCTTTCATAACGGAAAATTCTGATGTAAAGATGTGACGGTGGTTAAAAATACTTATAGGACAAAAAAATATACGTGGAACCAAACTAGCATAAAGCGAGGAAATATCTGAATTTTTGTTTAGAGTTAGATGCTTTCAATATGCTTTAATTTAATTCTGCTTTAGTGCCATAATATATTCAGCCAGAGCCAAATATGTAGTTTTTCTTTGGGATACAGTCAAATGCATAGTGATCATAGTGATTATGACCGTTCACCCCCAATGCACAGACACTGGATGCCCCCTTCGGACCAGCTTTTCAATAAATTGGCCCACTCGGCCTTGCAGACCTGTAATTGCCCCAAGTCTCGCCCCGGTCCTGTTCTGTGTTTCCATGGAGACATGAGGCAACCCGCTGCGTCCTACCTGGAGCTGTCCAGTGAGCCGGTGAATTTGTTTGTCGTGCCCGGAGCAGGGATCAGCTCTCTCAAATCTCACAGCTCTGAAATCCCACTGCAGGCCTTTCCATTGTACACACTGGTCCATCCTGCTGATGACATTTCAGCACTGGGTGTTTCTTCAGACGGCAATAGAATAAAACATGTTTATGACTTTCGGACTCTGGCCCAAAGGGCGTCCCCAACCAGTGCGGAGAGTTCTTTTTAGTCTTTTTGTTCAATTTGTCTGATTAAAAGAAAATGTACATGTTTAAAGCTGGGGCACCTAACTTCCTTACAATAATTGTCTTGCTAAAATAATAGAACTATGTATAGTAATAAAATACATAGTTCCTTGTGCCTACAGATTACAATGTAATCTTTGTACCTAACTTTTGTAACACAGTAACACAAATACATGCACTAAACCTCATTATGGCCAACTTGAAAACATTAAAGCTGAGGTACCTAAGTTTCAAACCAAAACTCAATGTTTTCTAATTGTACACTAAATGTTTTTTGCATTGGTTTTCTTCTGGTTTCAGTTGAGTGTTTCACTAACTCAACCTTATCAGCGAGCTTAACACAAAAATAAATGGGACGCAGGAGAACTGTGGTCTCTCCATTTCTTATTATTATTTTGTAAAACTGTACAAAACATGTATTAGTACAAAAATCAAAAGAAAAAGATGTGTCTTACACACATTAGTAACATATACTGTAATTAACACCACTAGCATTGATAGCAAATTAGCATAGCTGGCTCACAGGAAAAACGAATTGTAAACAAACTAAATACATGTTGATTCTACACAACTGAAAGGCTCTGTAACATTCAAAACACTCACAGATTATGTCTTGCCAAAGATACAGCAGAAAAAACGGGTGGTAAAAGGGCACATAGAGGAGCGGTTCACGGGTGAACTCCTCTTGTGCTGGACTCAAAATGGAGGACTCTGCCTGCTGCTTACATCTATTCACCCATAGGTGGCTCCACCACAAACAAAACGCAAGACGCAGTTGAAATAAAACAGAGAAAGATGGCAACCAAATAGCAAACTCCCATGGTTAAACAAGGAATTACATCAGCTTTTTATAAAATAATTCTGCTTAGGGAAACATATCAAACTATGAGGGACAGAATACTCTCCGTCTGGCATCTTTGGGATGTCACACTTAAACTGTTCTGCATACTATAAAATAAAATGTAGCAAAATAAAGGAAATACAAATGGCAAAGAAAGATTTATCTAAGCCTTATCCTTAGACACTAACAGAACAACCTCGCCTATGGGTCGGACATAGTATCTGTGTTCACCCTTACGGAAAGTTTTAACCTCTACTTTTCTAACGTGACCATCAGCGCTGGGAAATGTCTTTGATATCAGTCCAAGTGGCCAGTCATTTCTGTGTTCAAGAGATTCTTTAAGCAGAACAACATCTCCTGTTTGCAAGTTGGGGGTAACTGCTTTCCACTTGCGGCGGTGCTGAAGCCCTGAGATGTACTCAGATTTCCATCGGCTCCAGAAGATGTTGGCCAGGTGTTGTACACGTCCCCACTGCGCTCGAAACAAGTCACAGCTATCAAACTGACCTGGTGGTACTGGTGGAGCGCCAACCTTTTGCGTGAGCAACATTGCAGGGGTAAGAATGGATGGGTTTTCCGGATCTGTGGACACTGTTGTGAGTGGTCGCGCATTTACAATAGCAGTCACTTCAGCCAATAAAGTCACTATTGTTTCGTGTGTTAGTTTTCCATCTTTGTCGTTCAAGAGCATGGCATCCAGGATTTTGCGTGTGACTCCTATCATCCGCTCCCAAGAGCCTGCCATATGAGACGCATGTGGTGGATTAAAGTGCCACCTACAGCCTGTGTCCTGGAGAAAGTTGGAGATTTTGTTGCTGTGGCAACCCTGTTTGTTAATCTGTAGTTCTTTACAGGCGCTTACAAAATTAGTTCCACAATCTGATCTCAGTAGTTTGGCGGCTCCCCTGATGGCAAAGAAGCGGCGGAGTGCATTTATGAATGACGATGTGTCCATTGACTCAATGACTTCAATATGTATGGCGCGTGTACTCATACAGTGGGGAGAACAAGTATTTGATACACTGCTGATTTTTCAGATTCTCCCATTTGCAAAGCATGTAGAAGTCTGTAATTTCTATCATAGGTACTCTTCAACTGTGAGTGATGGAATATAAAACAAAAATCCAGAAAATCCCAATAGATGATTTTTGAATAATTAATTTTCATTTTATTGCATGAAATAAGTATTTGATACATCAGAAAAACAGAACTTAATATTTGGTGCTGAAACCTTTGTTTGCAATTACAGAGATCAGACGTTTCCTGTAGTTCTTGACCAGGTTTGCACACACTGCAGTAGGGATTTTGGCCCACTCCTCCAAACAGATCACCTCTAGAGCCTTCAGGTTTCGAGGCTGTCGCTGGGCCACACGGACTTTAAGCTCCCTCCAAAGATTTTCAATTGGATTCAGGTCTGGAGACTGGCTAGGCCACTCCAGGACCTTGAGATGTTTCTTACGGAGCCACTCCTTGGTTGCCCTGGCTGTGTGTTTTGGGTCGTTGTCATGCTGGAAGACCCAGCCACGACCATAGACGTCGGAACTAGGGGTGCGGGGGGTGCGGCCGCACCCCCTCCGCGTGTGCCGGGAGCGAGAAGTTATCACTATCCTGCGTTCCTTGCAGCCCAAAACCCGCTCCATGCTGTCGGAGGTGCTTATGAAGCTCTGTCTGGCTAATATCTGTCTCAGCCTCTGAGCGCTCTTTCTCAGCCTTGCGCAGATTAGAGATTACATTACATTACATTGGCCATTACATATGCAGTGACCTCACAGACGACCGGGATATACACAGACAGAGATGTAAACTGTATGGCCAATCCAACATGCTGGTCAGAAAGTTTAACATGTGCTCTGTGAATGTTAAAACCTCCCTGTTCCAATCTTTTTGTGCTCCCTTATACACAGCCCAACTATGGCGGAGCTATAAGCAGGCCAGTTTGCAGAAGTTAACTGTTGCCTATAATGACTCGATGAGGATGCTGTTGAAGATCCCCAGACACAGTAGTGCGAGTCAGATGTTTGCTGAGTGCAGGGTGCGCTCCTTTCCTGCTGCCCTACGTCACTGCTACTATCGGTTTATGTGTAGAGTTGTGAGGGTGCCTAATGCTATTGTACAGTCACTGGTTTGTCCTTACATTAGCTCAGTCAGGTTCACTTCTTTGCTCTGGAGTCACTGGCGTGCTTCTCTGTATGTGTGACTTGGTCTAAATATGTGAATATGTGATTACTATGTGTGTTTTAACTCTGTTCTGTTATTTTTAAAACTTTTCTTTAATTATTCTTAGCTATGGATCCTGTGCTTGCATGTGAGTCCTTAATAAAGTATAAATAAAAAAATAAAAAATAGAGACCTGGCTACACCAGTGACGTGCGGTGGGGGATCAATCATGTGTTCATATGATTATACATCATATAAACCAACAGGACCTACAGGAACAGGAGCGGCTTATACACAATTTGTTTGGCTACAGCAGAATATGATTTAATGTCTGCATAGTTTTCTCATAAAAAACGCAAACGTTTGTAAAAAGTAAAAAGTGTGTTATGGGCCTATACCTTAGGTATTAATGAACAGCACAGACCACTTCAGTTAGGACCAGTTTCATGTTTAAGTCCAGATAATAGTTTGAGCACAGACATGTAATCCTCCATTTGGAAATAAGTTCAATGAGTTTTAAAAAGTAAAAAAAAACGGGTGTCTCCTCCGTAAACTGCGAGTTTTGCTGCAGCCGACTCCCGGGTAAATCCAATTTCTAAATTCAACCTTACCCTTCACCTCCTTTTCTTATGATTCATATCATCATTGGAAGCAAAACATTACTCTAAGTGCATTTTAAATTATCTTAAAATGTATTATAGGTATGTTAGCCAAACCTGTAGCTGCCCTTAGCAGAAAAGAACAAGAAAGGAGCTTTCTGATGGAATTGGATGCAGCCAACGTTTGGGCTCACAAGCGCCCACTTGAGGCTTTCCTCACTTACAAGCTGTGGTTGAGCGCGATTAAGACCCGTATTTGCTTCAAAAACACAATTTATGAGCCATCCTCTTAAATGTAAACATGTTGATTGTAAATTAAATATTTTTGAACTTTTTAAACTGTGATAAACAGAGAAAACAGTTTGATAGCACCTCACAGGACTCTCCCTGTGAGCTGTTGCTTTTTACGTCTCCCAAGAGAGGCTTGCCTCACAGCGCCGCTCTGTCAAATCTGCGATTTCAAGGTATAAATAAATTAAATAAGGCACAGCACAAATCACTTGATAAAGTGACCAAACGTTATTGTATCCATTATATTACTTTTCTTTCTATGATCTTAGGTGAGGGCCTTACCTGCCTCATCTGACCGCACGTCACTGGGCTACACAACACAATGAAGCCACCGGAGAGACTGACGCATGAATGCGTATTGAAAAAAAAAAAAGTTCAGTTTGATAAGTGACTTGCTTGATATATATTGTTTATTTTTTTGTTTTTCTTAACAATTAAGATGGTATGTTATTATCCAGTGTAATCCAAGTATGAGTCTCTCCCTCGACTCTCCCAACAAAAACCCGCCCCCCCTCTCAGAAAATAGTTCCGACGTCCATGGCCACGACCCATCTTCAGTGCTCTTACTGAGGGGAGGAGGTTGTTGGCCAAGATCTCACGATACATGGCCCCATCCATCCTTCCCTCAACACGGTGCAGTCGCCCTGTCCCCTTTGCAGAAAAGCATCCCCAAAGAATGATGTTTCCACCCCCATGCTTCACGGTTGGGATGGTGTTCTTGGGGTTGTACTCATCATTCTTCTTCCTCCAAACCCGACGAGTGGAGTTTAAACCAAAAAGTTCTATTTTTGTCTCATCAGACCACATGACCTTCTCCCATTCCTCCTCTGGATCATCCAGATGGTCATTTGCAAATTTCAGACGGGCCTGGACATGCTTTGGCTTGAGCAAGGGCACCTTGCGTGCACTGCAGGATTTTAATCCTTGACGGCGTAGTGCGTTACTGATGGTTTTCTTTGAGACTGTGGTCCCAGCTCTATTCAGGTCATTGACCAGGTCCTGCCGTGTAGTTCTGGGCTCATTTCTCACCTTTCTCATGATCATTGATGCTCCACGAGGTGAGATCTTGCATGGCGCCCCAGACCGAGGGAGATTGACCGTTGTCTTAAATTTCTTCCATTTTCTAATAATTGCACCAACAGTTGTTGCCTTCTCACCAAGCTGCTTGCCTATTGTCCTGTAGCCCATTCCAGCATTGTGCAGGTCTACAATTTTATCTCTGACCTCCTTACACAGCTCTCTGGTCTTGGCCATAGTGGATTTTGGAGTCTGACTTATTGAGAGTGTGAGCAGGTGTCTTTTATACAGATAACGAGTTCAAACAGGTGCCATTCATACAGGTAATGAGTGGAGAACAGGGGGGCTTATTAAAGGAGAAGTAGCAAGTCTGTGAGAGCCAAACTTCTTACTGGTTGGTAGATGATCAAATACTTATTTCATGCAATAAAATACAAATTAATTATTTACAAATCATCTACTGTGATTTCCTGGATTTTTGTTTTATATTTGATCACTCACAGTTGAAGAGTACCTATGATAGAAATGACAGACTTCTACATGCTTTGCAAGTGGATAAACCTGAAAAATCAGCAGTGTATCAAATACTTTTTCTCCTCACTGTACATGTGAATATGACAGCCCACCTTTTTGCATTTGCTTGTCCTCCTCGTGTTTTTCTGACAGAGACAGGCCACGGGCCAAATACATCCAGGTCCACATGTGTAAAAGGAGGGTCCGTAGACAACCTGTCCTCTGGTAGGTCTGCCATTATCTGCTCTTGTCGTTTGCCTCTAAGTCTGCGGCATGTGACACATTTGTGTATTAAACTGCTTATTGTTCGTTTCCCTCCTATAATCCAAAAACCTCATGCTCTGACAGCTCCTTCCGTAAAATGCCTGCCTTGATGGTGCACCTTTTCGTGAAAGTATTTTATTATGAGATGGGACAAGTGGTGTTTGCCAGGAATGAGAATGGGGTTTGTTTCATCTGACTGTAACTGAGCACTTTTATTCAGGCGCCCACCAACTCTAAGTATGCCATTAGTATCAATGAATGGGTTCAGTTTGCTAAGTGAGCTTGTGTTTTTTAGAGGTGCTCCTTGTTTTATCTGCTTTATTTCCTCTCCAAAAAGCTCTCTTTGGACAGTCTGAATGACTGTGATTTTAGCTTGGTCAAGTTGGTGTTCATTTAAGTGCTCACTGCATTTGTGCCAGCCGTAACATGTGCTCCCAGGATTGTTCTTGAATGACTGGGCAGTGTGTTTGAGTTTAGCGACGGCTTTGAGCAACACATTCCAACTCGAAAAACGTTCAAATCTTGCACTACCAAGCTTGCCTTTTGACAGAATGGTGGCACAGGTAGTAACCTCAGGACGCAGCTCGCCATCGGTCTCTGGATGTACAAGATCAAATGTCTGTGTCTGTACGGGACTCTGCTTTGAATCTGTGAGAAAAGCAGGCCCGCTGAGCCATGTGGAGTTAGAGAGCTGCTCTGCAGGTAACGCACGTGTGGCATGATCAGCTGGATTCAAATGAGTGGGAACGTAATTCCACTGGTGAGGTTGAGAGAAACGTCTGATACGTTCTACTCTATTCTACTCTATACGTAAAAGCGCCTCTTTTTGTTTGAAATGTAACCAAGCACTACTTTTGAGTCTGTGAAAAAGTTCACCTGGTCGACTTTGATGTCTAGTTCATCCAAAACCAGCTCTGCGACCTCGACGGCCAGTACCGCTGCACAGAGTTCAAGCCTTGGTATGGTTGTGTCTGGCTTGGGGGCGAGTCGTGCTTTTCCGAGAAGAAAGCCCGCTTCACAGTGCCCGTCTGAATTTGTGAGCTTGAGATAGGCGACGGCACCCACGGCTTTGATGGAGGCATCACAAAAAACAATGATCTCTTTCCTTTTAGCTGCGGACAGCGGTATTGAGGTGTACATTCTGGGAATTTCAAGCTGTTGTAAGTGTTTGAGAGAACCTTTCCACTGCTGCCACTGCTCTAGTTTTGCTCTTGGCAGTTCTGTGTCCCACTCAGTCACGTTAATGGAAATGTCTCTTAGTATGTTTCGGCCTTCTACAATGACCGGAACGGCAAAACCAAGGGGGTCGTACACACTATTAATGACTGATAGTACTCCTCGTTTAGTGAATGGTTTGTCGTTTACTGTTACCTGAAACTTGAACAGGTCTGTAGCAAGGTCCCAACCCAAGCCTAGACTGCGTTGCATGGGAGGAGACGTCTGGCCAAGCTCAAGACCCTGTGTGTCTGTTGCAAGGTCCTCCAGTGGGAATGCACTGGTGATAGCGGCACAGTTAGATGCAATTTTATGCAGGCGTATGTTGCTCTGTGCCAGCATTTTCTGAGCTCTACAGAGCACATCTACTGCCTCATCTGCTGAAGAGAAAGATTTTAACGCATCATCAACATAAAAATGACGTTCAATAAACTCACTTGTGTCACTGCCGAATTCTGCTTCCCCTTCCTTAGCTATGTTCTTCAGCCCATAAATAGCAACTGATGGGGAAGGGCAGTTTCCAAAAACATGGACTCGCATTCTGAACTCCACTATTTCTCCATCCAGGTTATGGTTTTTGAACCATAGAAAGCGCAGATAGTCACGATGGTCTTCTCTGACCAAAAAGTTGTAAAACATCTGCTCTATATCTGCCATAATTGCACATGGATCAGACCGGAAGCGTAACAGAACTCCTACAAGACTGTTGTTGAGATCTGGCCCTTTTAGTAGCACATCATTAAGAGAGATATTGTCACATTGTGCGCTTGAATCAAAAACTACCCTAATCTTTCCTGGCTTTTGTGGGTGGTAAATGCCAAAAGTAGGAAGATACCAGCATTCTTGGTCAGGCGAGAGTGGAAGGGCAGGTTCTGCATGGCCTTTGCTAAACATTTTCTCCATAAAGTCAACATAATTCTCTTTCATTTCAGGTTTCTTTTTCAGTGTTTTGCGGAGTGACATTAAGCGCTTAAAGGCTAGTTCCCTATTGTTGGGCAGACGCTGTCTGGGGTAGCGAAATGGAAGTGGAGCGACCCAGTTATTTGTTTCGTCTTTAACTAGTTCTTTTTGCATAATGTCCAAGAATAAAGCATCTTCCTCAGAAAGTGCTATCTTATCATCATCTGTTGTTTGTTGGAAAAGTTGTGCGCCCAGGTCACTTTGGTGTGTGAGTTGAATGGGACATTCTGAGTATTTCTCTTTGATGTGGATTGCGCTCATACATGGAGTGAAGAGGCTTGTACGGCCATTGCTGAGGATATTGGTCTTAAAAGAGTTCACAGTGGGCTTGTGAGCACCTGACAAGCAGACCTCTCCTACGACTACCCACCCAAGGTCAAGTTGTTGGGCATAAGGTGCATTGTTGGGGCCGTTTACCTGACAGCGGACCTTGTGGGCCTGAATGACATCTCTTCCTAGGAGAAGAATGTCTGCTTTTGGATCCAGTGGGGGGATCTGCGCTGCGATCTGCTGGAGATGAGGGTGAGCAGCCGCTGCTTCCAGAGTTGGTATCTCGTGTCTGTTATCTGGTCACATTTAGTTAATGTGGGAAGTAACATAGATACTTTCCCATTAATATGTTCGATAACAAAGTCGTTAGCTCTGCGTCCTCCTGTGTCAGATATGCCAGCACATGTTCTCATGGTGTATGGGAGAATTTTGCCTTGCACATTAAACATATCAAAGAAGGCCGACCTCGCTAGGGACGTATTGCTTTGGTCATTTAACATTACGTACATTCTACTTTTCTTCTCAGGAGATGTACGTGGGTACACATTTACAAGGCATATCTTGGAGCATGATTTACCTTGAAGGCCTGGACCGCATATTCCTGTGCAGCTGGCTGTAGTGACAGGATTTGGAGCATCAGGCTCCCCGCCATGGTTCTGAGGCGGAGGAACAGATTCTTTAGGAGTCCACGGTGGTGAACCCGCATGCATGGCAGACACATCTATTGCACTCTGAGCAGTGTATGACGGCTTTACAGTCTTTAGCTCTGTGACTGGTAGATGAACAGCACTTATAACATATAAAGTGTTCTTTAAGAAGACTCTTTCGTTCATCCAATGGTTTCATTCTAAACCCTCTGCATCTTGCAAGTGAATGTGGCTTATGGTGAATGGGACATTGCTTGTCTGGATTTAGAGTAACAGTTGTATCATTACTGCTAGCTTTGCCTATCTCAGTCTTATTCACTGCCACGGGAAATCTGTCTGTCTGTCTGATTTGTTTAAATGGAGTTTTGTCAACTTTTGGAGCTGATATGTTTATACTATGTGTAGGGTGAGGAAAAGGTGAGCGCCAATCGCAGTGTTTCCCACAGGTTTGAAGGCAATGTGTGGTGGTCGGCGGGGGGGGGGGAGGGAGTGGGGTACAGTGGTACAGTGGTAGAGGACAATCTTGAGGTCATGAATCCAGTGAAATTAGTCGCACACCTTTTTACAGTAATAAGTTACAGCAGATCAAAAGTGACATGTTTTGACAATTTTTAGGCTATTTTGGACCAAAATGGCTGCTTTAAATCAATATTTCTACAGTAAAAGTTTCTGGTCTTTGGTACAGTGGTAGAGGGCAATCATGAGGTCGTGAATCCAGTGAAATTAGTCGCACACCTTTTTACAGTAAAAAGTTACAGTAGATCAAATGTGACATGTTTTGACCATTTTTAGGCTATTTTGGACCAAAATGGCTACTTTAAATCAATATTTCTCAATATTTCTACAGTAAAAGTGTCTGGTCTTTGGTACAGTGGTAGAGGACAATCTTGAGGTCATGAATCCAGTGAAATTAGTCGCACACCTTTTTACAGTAAAAAGTTACAGTAGATCAAAAGTGACATGTTTTGACTATTTTGGAGGTATTTTGGACCAAAATGGCGTGCTTTACCTCCCGCCTGCCCAGACATAACAGTAAAACCACGTGGGCTGATTGGTACAACCCAAATCCTTTCTCAATAATAAGGTCTACGCTCAATTGTGAAATTGAAATCGACAGCTCTTAAAATTCTCAAAACTACCTAAAGATCTACTTTTGTGCTATACCCAAATTCACCAAAATGCTTTTAAATGTTTTTGAATCTCTGTTGGTTCTAATCTATCTCATTAATCTAAGCTACATTAATCTAGGCTACACTCATGAACTTTATCTACTTTTGAAGTAACTACTTTTGGACATAATATGAAGGAAATGGTCTTTTTACCGTTTGATATTAACCCTGTCTAAACATAATCTCTATTTTTTTTTTTTTTGAAAGCATCTATCTATTTTACACTCTATTGTGACTCCAAATCTTGGTTGTAGTTTGAGCCAAAGCATATTCCCAATTTTTGAGTTCTGATTGTAACAATTGCATTGGCCATAGCTCCTACAAAGTAAGACTGTTCTTGTTAAATGTGTGATTTGAATGAAATGTATACCACTTCTGCTTTAATGTGACCAGAAATCCCCTTCGTTATATTTTTACCTTCATTTTTGTAATCAATAAACCCCCTTTTCTTTAACTCAATCCTATCAGAGTCGTGTTGTTAGATTTCGGTATATCCCTGGCAGATAAACGTATTCGCTACCTTTTGATTATAAGACTGAATCGAGGCAAAGATTTGGTTTGTGTCTGTGCAGACTTCTAACTCTGCTGGTGCCCAAAATAAATAAGACAGACCCATTGGTGGAACGGCGAGTTTCTGATCCGGAGACTAGCCGCTCCACACTACCAAATTTATAACATAATCAGCAATATAAGTAGTTACCCTACATATGCAACATGAAACTTGGATCTGTTTTCATTTCTGCATGGTCATTCACAAACTGTACAAAGTAGGAGAATGGAGGATAGAATGCATTATTGTCTCTTTTGTACTTTGTTCCTTGTTTGACCCATGACTCTTGTAAACCATATGGGAGCTTCTCAACAATTGGGTTTATCCCTCGTGGAGTGTCAAGAAAACTAAGCCCTGGCAGATAATTTTCATTTTGGGCATACTCTAACTCGAGCAAAAGATCTGCGAGCTCCTGCAGTAAGCGTGTGTCTTTATTAGATATTTTTGGAAAGGACTGTAAACGCTGGAACAGTGATGCTTCGATTACCTCTGGAGAACCATAACTTTTATCAAGACGTTGCCAGAGGCGCTGAAGACCTGCCTTTGGGTTGTTCACGTGGACTGCTCTGATTCGCAGAGCGTGTTGAAGTGACTCCCCGCCGAGCCATTTGGTGAGTAGGTTGAGCTCTTCATTGGCTTTGAGGTTGAGCCCCTGAGTTGCATTGTAGAACATGGATTTCCAGGATAGGTAGGACTCTGGCTTGTTGTCGAAAACGGTGAACCCCGTGTTTAGCAGATCACGACGTGCTAAGTAGGTTGCTAGGTCAGCTAGTTCTGCTTGTGACCCAGGTGAAGGTGTGCATTTGGTGAAAGTACCTGATCTGGTGTGATTATCCTGGTACCTTGGAAGCCAATTGTCCACGTGACACTCCGCGGGTGACTCCTGGTTGTAGTCTACTTTGTGATTGTTGTTTTTGCGGGATGCTTGCTTGGTTTCAATATTTACTTCTTCTTTCACAAGTTCTTTGTCATTGTTGAAGTGAGTGTCTACAAAGTCCTGTGCGCGTCTCAAGGAAGGAGGTGTTTTTACAGGAATGCCAGTAGCTGCCAGGACAACAGCACTATGAACTGCTTCATCAGCTGCTGCTTCTAGGACTTGAGCTGCCGTAAGCGCTGCTTCAGCTTCACCCTCAACCTTCAGAGCGTTTAATGTTGCCTCAAGGCGTGCCTTCTCAACTTCTATGTCTATTTGGCGTTTGGCGTACTGGGCTCTGGTGCGGGCAGCTTCTGCGTCTGCTCGTGCTCTTGCTGCAACTTGACTGGTGTTTGACCTGCTTGAGCTGCGTGACATGCACTCCGACCTGATTGCAAGCTGGGAGACGGATGGTGACTCTCGTGCTTGCGACATCTTGAGGCTTTGTGTATCTTGACGTGAAGATAATCTTTTTACTCTTCTGGTTTCAGTTGAGTGTTTCACTAACTCAACCTTATCAGCGAGCTTAACACAAAAATAAATGGGACGCAGGAAAACTGTGGTCTCTCCATTTCTTATTATTATTTTGTAAAACTGTAAATACATACAAAAAACATGTATTAGTACAAAAATCAAAAGAAAAAGATGTGTCTTACACACATTAGTAACATATACTGTAATTAACACCACTAGCATTGATAGCAAATTAGCATAGCTGGCTCACAGGAAAAACGAATTGTAAACAAACTAAATACATGTTGATTCTACACAACTGAAAGGCTCTGTAACATTCAAAACACTCACAGATTATGTCTTGCCAAAGATACAGCAGAAAAAACGGGTGGTAAAAGGGCACATAGAGGAGCGGTTCACGGGTGAACTCCTCTTGTGCTGGACTCAAAATGGAGGACTCTGCCTGCTGCTTACATCTATTCACCCATAGGTGGCTCCACCACAAACAAAAGCAAGACGCAGTTGAAATAAAACAGAGAAAGATGGCAACCAAATAGCAAACTCCCATGGTTAAACAAGGAATTACATCAGCTTTTTATAAAATAATTCTGCTTAGGGAAACATATCAAACTATGAGGGACAGAATAGGTTTTGTTTTTCACTTATTATAAAGCAGATTATTGTCCAATAATGTGTGCTGCTAATGTCACTATTATTAGATTACTGACCCCTCTCAGGTCTGAAAGTTTCTTCACGACAAATAATTATAATGTAAGGAAAGTGAGGAATAAGTTTAGAGGGTGCAATTTGTTATTATTTATCATCCCCAAATGTGACTCAGGAGTGATACAATTAACTGAGCTTTGAACCATACCACCTCCAAGGACTTCGCAAGAGCGCTGTTCAAATGTGTTTATCCCTGGAACAATATTTGTGGAGAATGCTGGATTCAGAGAAAAAATTAGATTTCCTTGACCCTTAAAAAGGAAATAAAACTTGGCCTGCTAAATAATTGAGTGCTATACAATATTAACCCATTTATTAACCCCACCCCACCCCACTGTGAAACAGACATTCACAGTGGTCAACTGGTCTGGTTCACTTGGGGAGCAATGCTTCACAGATCTGTTTCAAAAGTTGTGAACTTACTTAAAGTAGACTTTCTCAGGGGATCAATAAAGTACCTATCTATCTATTATGCAAATTCCGTCCACGCTAATATCTGAAACTTCTACCAAAAAACAAATCTGCCCACTTCTATCTACATGCTCCTGTCTCCTGTCCTGTACATATAGAATAGTAAGATGCAATTGTACCACTATTGTCACACTCAACAAAAGGTCATTCTTTACAATCACATGTAGGTATTTTCCAAATTGGAAAATTAGTTTTGGTCTGAATGACTGAATTAGTGAATGGTCTCATCAAGAATAATGCATCATCAGACATCCATCCATGAATAAAGAGCGGTTACCCTAAGCGAACCAAAATTAGTCCAGTTAACGTGAAGCAGACCCTTTGGATCTGGACTCCAGTCTTCAAGCAAGTAAAAGCACAGCACTGATGAATGGGCGATATCACAGGGTTCTATAGTATGATGCTGATTCTGATTCTGAATAAACCTCCCTTGCGTTAGAACTCTAGTCTTCTCCACAGCCTACAGTCAGTCTATGTTTCACTGTTTATAAAGTCTAAACTATTCTGACGTAACCCTGCAGTTTGTCCTTGAGTGTGCATCCATTCCTCCGTCAAATATGAACACAAAAATATAATATTTTATATTATATTTTATATTATAGCCATCAAGATGGCGCCAGCGTGTGTGGCCGGTCGCCTATGGACTCTATTCATTTTAATACATGTCATCTTATTATTATGTTTTCACCGAAAATATGTCTCTGCTCTATTGGTGTATGATCGACAAACTCTTCTTGATATTCAAACTGCACAAAGCTGGACGGCTAAATGTGATTCCGAACAAACAACGTGGAGTCTACCCCCGCACCTGTCCAGTGTCCCAGCGTACCTTTGGCGTGTGCCAGTCCCAATGCAGAAAAAGCGTCCCAGAAGGCGCGGTAGACGTGCTGGTCTTTTGGTCAAATTGAGATTGTCCAAAGCATACAGCTCTTCAACTTACTTCACCCGCGGAGGCTCCACTCACAGACTCTTCCCAGGTCTGAGCTGGATTCTACCCATCTTCCCTGCTCCAGAGGCCGCGCAGATGCGCTCGTGCCACCTGCCACTGGAGACGCTCGTCCTGAGGAGACGCAGAGGCGACCAACGCAGAGTGGATCTCGGTGCACTCCGGCCTCTCGCCCGCTCCTCCTCGCTTCACCACGAGGACGTAACTATTTGCTTGGGCCTCATGAATGTTAGATCGCTAACAAATAAGACTTTTCTTCTCAACGACCTGATCGCGACACGGGATTTGGATATTACTTTATTCACGGAGACATGGGTCCAAGCTGGTGAGTCCACGGCGTTTTCCGAACTCCTTCCACCAGGCTACTCATTCATTAGCTCCCCGCGTACTAGTGGTAGGGGAGGTGGGCTTGCCACAGTGTTTAAAGACTCGTTTCCATGCAAGCAAATTCCATCTGAAAGCTTTTCAAGCTTTGAATTACAAACATTTATGCTTGAACGCGCTCCTGTCATCTGTGCCTTAATGTATCGTCCTCCTAAAATTCATAAGGATTTTATTCAGGAATTCACAGACTTTGTTACAGGGCTCGTGCTGAAATATGACTGTTTTATTATTGCTGGTGACTTTAATATCCATGTGTGCTGCGAGTCTAAACCATTAGTCAAGGACTTTTTAAATGTTTTAGAAACGTTTAACTTGGCACAGCTGGTCCCTGGCCCAACACATGAAAAGGGACATACGCTCGATCTTGTGCTGTCTTTTGGTCTGAATCTGGAGATTATTGATATCTGTGACACGGGTATCTCAGATCACTACGCCGTGCTCTTTACTCTGACGCTTCCAAAATCTAACATTAAGCCGTGTGCCCCTGCGCGCAAAGTGCGCACATGCAACTCGCAAACTGCACTCACATTTTCGTTGGCTTTCTCTGACTTTATACTGAACAACGACTGCGGCAGTGATTTAGCTGTGGAAGACATGGTCTCTTTATTCAACGCTACATGCTCAAGCATTATTGATCTCGTAGCCCCATCCAGAGTCAAATGCGTAAAGCCTAAAGCTGAGCCCTGGCTTAATGACACAACACGGGCTCTGAGGCGCATCTGCAGACGTGCGGAGAGACGCTGGCAAAAGGACCGTCTGCAGGTGTCGCTGGACATGCTGAAAGACAGTCTACAGTCATATCAGAGAGCAGTTAAAACTGCCAAGTCTAAATTTTTGTCCAACGTTGTTACTATCAATTGCCACAAACCCCAGGTTCTTTTTAATACACTGACCTCTTTGATTAATCCATGCACTTCTCCCCCTGTAGTGGCCTCTTACAAACTATGCAATGATTTTATTGTATTTTTTAATGACAAAATTGCCTCCATTAGGCAGTCTCCGTTGTGTAAGCCCAGTTTTATGAATATAGATAATGGCTGTCAAAATGTATTTGAGTGTTTTGAAAATGTGTCCTTAGCATTTGTGACAGACATTGTAAAAAAGCTACGCCCGTCTTGTTGTCCCCTTGACTCCATCCCATCTCGTCTGTTTAAGGAGGTGTTCAACACAGTGGGGATTTGGGTCCTTAACATAATTAATGCATCTTTAAATTCAGGATGTGTACCTATCACACTTAAACATGCCGTGGTACAACCTCTTCTTAAAAAGCACAATCTTGACCCTACATGCTTGTCGAATTATAGGCCCATCTCAAAGTTGCCTTTTATTTCTAAGATCTTGGAAAAGGTTGTTCTCGTTCAACTACAGGACCATCTTGATATTTACAGCATCACTGAGAAGTTTCAGTCAGGTTTCAAAGCCAAGCATAGTACTGAGACTGCTCTTCTTAGAGTTCTTAATGATCTTTATTCAGTCTCAGACTCAGGCCGCCCTTCTGCTCTAGTTCTCCTAGATTTATCGTCAGCGTTCGATACGGTGGACCATGATATTCTTATTGCACGCCTCGAGCAACAAGTGGGCATCACAGGAACTGCACTTAAATGGTTCCAGTCCTATCTGACTGAGAGAACCTTTTCTGTTCAATTTGGCCAGTTCTCCTCTCAAGCGTCCAATTTAAAGTGTGGAGTGCCCCAAGGCAGTATTTTGGGCCCTACCCTATTTTGTCTTTACATGCTTCCCTTAGGAGCTATATTTGAGAAGCATAATATTTCCTACCACTGTTATGCTGATGATGTCCAAATATATCTGCCCATTCAGACTAGCAGCTGTGTACAGACACTTGTTGATTGTTTGAAGGAAGTTCAGGAATGGATGCAAGATAACTTCCTTAGTTTAAACAACAGGAAAACAGAAATACTTACCTTTGGGACTTCTGACCCTCTGCTGAACTGTGACAGTGCTATAGGACCTCTTATGGTTTATGAAAAGCCCCACGCCAGGAATCTAGGATTTATTATTGACAGCCATTTTAAATTTGATAAGCAGATAAATGCTTTTCTTAAAACAAGTTTTTATTATCTCAGAGTTCTTAGCAAAGTAAAATCTTATATTCCACATGCCCATTTTGAGAAGGCCATTCATGCTTTTATCACTTCCAGGCTTGATTATTGTAACTCTCTCTATGTCGGCATTGACCAGGCCCAGCTCAGCCGCTTACAGGGAGTGCAAAATGCAGCAGCCCGTCTTTTAACAGGGACAAAGCGCAGGGAGCACATCACTCCTGTTTTGCAATCCCTGCACTGGCTCCCGGTATATTTTAGAATTCATTTTAAAATTCTTATTATCGTTTTTAAAAGTTTTAATAGAATGGCACCTTCTTATTTATATGAACTCCTCCAGCCTCACCTTCCCTCAGAGCACTGCGCTCTGCAGATCAGCACCTTCTTGTCGTCCCTAGGACCAGGCTGAAGACCAGAGGAGACAGAGCTTTCTCTGTTATAGGGCCAAAGTTGTGGAACTTTTTACCTTTGCACATCAGAACTGCACAATCACTCGAGCACTTTAAATCCCTGCTTAAAACGCATCTTTTTTTTTTTTCTTTGGCTTTTACTACCAAGTAGACAGAGACAAATTTTTCGATTTCTTTTTGTATATACATTTCTGTATTTTATGTGTTTTTATTTTATAATTTTTCCTCGCTGTCTGTTCAGCACTTTGGTAAGCCTAGGCTGTTTTAAATGTGCTCTACAAATAAAGATTTGATTGATTGATTGATTGATAATAAGGCCGTTCTTAATAATTCAATAAAGGTCGAAATCTATCGTATACATATTATAGATAGTGTATTTTCTCATACATATTCACTGAAAAGGTATATCTTATCTTAGAAACAATTTGTCCCACGGTGGGGAAATGTCAGTGTTGCAATGCAGCATACATAAGAGTAAAAGAAGGGCACCCAAACAGGATAAAACAAGATCAATAAGATAACCCCATAAACAGCTGTAATAACATAAAATCTGTCTTTTTTCTGCTTAAAAATCTACACTATAAAACTGCTATAATTGCACATAGATTGAATGTCATTCCTTACATTCTGTCTTCATCTGAATAAATGGTTTTTGTTTTTCAAAGATGAAAGAATGCTTTGGGAGAAGAGCCTTGGGGCCACGCTACAGCACATTTCTGTATGAAAAATCCCTGCATGCCTATAGCAACACAGGCATAGCTTTGTGAGAGCTAAAACTAGTTACAGACGCCTTTTAACACACAATCCCTCATTTCGTTTTCATTTGAAAGTAGTATCCACGACGCTTGTTATATGATTTAAAAAATTGGCAATCGTGGCTAAATGTCTGATCAATAATCCAGACTAGCTTCCCAAGTCTAAGTACATTCAAGCAACTGCAGGCTCCACTGTCCATAATATTGGACCTTTTTGCCAATAGTTGCTTTTCTATGGGGTCTGAGTTCAACCGAGAGAAGAAAAAAAAACCTTGATATACTTCCCTTGCTTGTTTTAATGTGCCCTGTTCTGTTTCTAGCATCGATTATCGGGTCTGGCTTTAGTCAGACTTCTTATATCACATACCTTTTGTCTTTGCGATCAATGTACCCGCAAGACTCCTGCCGAATATGTCTCTTAATTTTTAAATACCTGCAAAACCTTTGTTCCTCTAATGACCAATTAACCAGTTTCCAGCAATTTTCAGTTCCGAAAATGAATAATTGATCCTCTCTTTAAAAATCTGCCTGTGTTTTAGGCGGGCTGGAGGCTTCATACATTCGTTATCCATCGGCACTTTCTGACAGAGGAGGGACAGGGCCATTTTTCTCACTGTCTGATTGATACGGCAGTGACTTTATAACAGACTTTGAAGCAGGCACAATGATGCTGAAGGGCTGGGACGAGACCGCTGACTTTACAATTAGCCCCTACTGTTCCATGTTCTGCTTATTTCCGCAACACTATTATAACTCATTAGTTATTGTACGTGTATGTGCATATTCTGAGGATGGGCAGTTGAATTCAATAACTATTTAAAATAATGCACATAGATTGATAGTCTCCTGTGTGAGCCAATCAAACATGTGTGTAATTATACTTAAATATTTTTGTTCAATTTGTCTGATTAAAGGAAAATGTACATGTTTAAAGCTGGGGCACCTAACTTTCTTACAACAATTGTCTTGCTAAAATAATAGAACTATGTGTAGTAATAAAATACATAGTTCCTCGTGCCTACAGATTACAATTTAATCTTCGGACCTAACTTTTGTAACACAGTAAGACAGATACATGCACTAAACCTCATTATGGCCAACTTCCATCCATCCATCCATCCATTTTCTACCCTTTAATCCATTTCTGGGTCAGGGGGGTGGCAGTCAGAGATGCCACCCAAGTCTCATAGCACCAGCCCCTCACTGACCCTCTGCAGGTGGTGAGTCCACAGGAGGACGGCTGCTCTCTGAGTGTGAGCATAGCCTTGATCTTTCAGTGGGGGCTCTGGGCAAAGTGGGGTTAAGTGTCTTGCCCAAGGACACAACGACAGCAGTCATCAGTGGGAGTCGGTGGAGAAGGTGCAGAGGTGGGAATTGAACCCACGACCTTCTGGCCTTAAGGCCAATGCTCTACCAACTGAGCTACTGTCGTATTATGGCCAACTTGAAAACATTAAAGCTGAGGTACCTAAGTTTCAAACCATAACAGCAGAACTATGTATCAATATGAATGTCACTAGCAGTTCCTTGCCCTCAAAACTGTTTGACTCTATCACTGGTTTTGACATGCATGTATTCTTGTCCTCTGTCACATCTTGAAATTGGCGTTCTCAGGCAGAAAAGTTAAAAAGAGAGGACCACCCCCATTCAGCCATTTAGGTCTAAGCCCAAAGTGTCAAATAGTGACACACAGGGCCCTATGCAAAAGATGACATGATTTCTAATATGATGAAGACCACATGTTTGTTCACAACATTTTACTTTCCCCTATACTATTTCTGTGGGGACAAACAATGACATAAATTAGGTACCCCAGCTTTAATCATAACTTCTTTCTGCAGGTGCTGGCGTATGACCCTGACAATGGCGATAACGGGACAGTGGTCTACAGCATCAGTCCTGAAAACCCCTTCTACACCATCAACAGGAACAACGGCAAGATCCGCACCAGTGGAGTCACGCTGGACCGAGAGAGCTCCAACCCCAGAGACGCGGCTCACATGAGGACTATCATCATCTCAGCGGTCGACCGTGAGTACTGCGTGTTTAAGTACATGATGGATCATACTGCAAAAAGGTATAAGTGAAAAAAAACAGTGAACATTTTTTTTTGGCAAAATGTATCTTAATTTGTGCACATTTTGACTGTTATAAAACAGTTATATCTAAATGTATATAGATTCAAATTATATCTCCATCAAGACAAGAAGATCGTCTCATAGGGCAACTGTAGTTTCTCTTTCTGTACACATGAGATCTGTGGAGTTACAAAACATTTTGAAAAGTAACCACGTTACTTTTTTTTAACACAGCTCGGGTACCTAACTTTTTTGTTTAAATTATACACTTTGTTTGTCCCAAAAGAAAGTGTCTTTAGAAAGTGATATGTTGTAAACAAATGACACCACAACATGCTTTACCTATCGTGTTAGGAATTGTTCTATATTTTGCATATACTGCACTCAATGGGCTATGCTGCATATAGCCCATTGAGTTACTATTTGATACTTTTGGTCTGGTTGATGATGGAGGATGTGACAGAGGCCAAAATGCATGCATGTGAAAAGGAATTCAGATTTTATTTGCTTAAAATCTTTAAAAAATGCTTTTGACTGTCAATTGTTACATAATTTGAGTAGTTGATGGAAATGTCAATGGCAATGTCAATATGAATGTTATTGATAAAGCACTTTTACAACAGCACCAGCTGTCCAAAGGGAGAAAAAAAATCTGAAAAAAGCACTCGTAGACTGCAGACCTTCGCCAAACTTCAAACATTTTTCAATACATTTTATTTTGTACCATTTCCGAGATTTTCTGACTCTTTCTTAAAGATAAGCTCATAACTTTGAGTTATGGGAAACTCCCCTGTTGAGTTAAAAATACTAAACATCTCAAATAAAAAACAGAATTAAACAGCTTACTTAAAATTAAAAAGCAAGCAAATTTCTTAAACAATGTATTAAGATTTCATGCATTTCCATCTTCTGTATATTAAACAATATCACTGTAATCGGTGTTCCCTCAGGCAGTGAGAAGCCTTAAATGTATGTTTTTAAATGCACAAAGCCGCATCATTTGTGTTTCACAGACTACGGAAGATAATAGACAAACGTAAGTGCGGTATATGAACAGTGGCCATAGTGGCGTTCATAGGACAAGGAGGAACAAGGGTGCCACTGCTTCATGAAATTATACATTGCTCAAACATGCATGAATCACTGTAAAAACAACATGAGTGAATGAATGACGAGGGGAATTGTAACAGCTCTTTAGAATAGTTTGAAAAATTGTTCACCTTGATATTTCATGACCAATGCAGGTGACCAATCCTCCACCTGAAAAGTTACACAGTTACACAGTTTGTTCTCTTTCACTTCCCACGTGAACCATCTGTTGCCCTCGTTTATTTTTGTACGTAGTTTGTTACATCTAACTACTGCATATCCTGAGCTCCCCTCACGTTTTCTAGACATAGCAATTAAATCTCAATTATTGTTCTCAAATGTACGTTTTAAATCCCTCTCACTTTCTTTACCACAGCAGAGAAGAGAACATATTTTCACCAAGCCCAATAAATCTCATACACAGCAGATGCATGTGCCTACAAATAATTATCCTATCAATAACATCTATTATGTGATGGTTGGTGTAATAAAACTAAATATAACTACGTAAGATATCGTTTCTGGATGGGGAAGATATCAATCCTCTTCTAGCTCTTTTCTCAACCTAATCCAACAAGTTTTATAGTGACCATGAAACTTTTTACTGCCCAAAATAAACTCACTTGACCATGAGACAGCTGTGCTTATGTATCCATCTGGCGCCCTCTTTAGGTGGCACCCCTCCTCTGCAGGCGACCTCCAGCACCACAGTGTTTGTCAATCTACAGGACCTGAACGACAACGACCCCACATTCCTTAACCTGCCCTTTGTGGCCGAGGTGCCTGAAGGCCTGCCCATCGGCTCCTCTGTGTATAAGGTAAATGATAATAAAGTTTACGGCATTATTAACACTGTGGGTGTTATTCTAAATTGGACTATGATTGCAAACTATTACATATTGTGTGAGGAAGGTTGTTTTTATATTATTTGTTGTTTAGGGCAAAAATCCAAATACCAATTACCAAAACATTACATTCAAAATAGATTTGGACCTTGATATTTTACTGTATATTTCATGCTGGTGCTGAATATGCTGAAAAGTTGTTTTTTCTTGTGGTATGACATCTGTATCAAGCCTTCCCCCAGCAAGTGATCGATCAACATAGGCAAAAAAATAAATTACCAAAAGAGAGCCTTCTTTGTACCAGGGATCCCCAGCCACCCTTCCCCCATCTCCCTGGGTGTCCTCTCCCTTTCCTGAATGAGCCTGGAATCAGCAGCCTTGAACTCTGTCTGCAAATGGATGTGTCCTGGACTCATCCACAGCCTGTCTGTTCAGTGGAGTGGATTTTTCCTTCTTGCTGGTTCTCCTCAAGGTTTTCTTTTTCCCTCAAGTTTTGCTGAAAGAGGGCCTGAGGACAGACGATGCTCTGGGACATCCTGTGAACATTGGTTTATCTGACTTTTCTGACCAAGGTTATGACTTGCTATTGCCAAGTTTACTATTGTGATTTTATGCTGTACAAAAAAATCACAAAACTGTGTATTTATTTGAACAAATTGATAAAGATTACGTTTTTAATCAAGAGAATGAATGCTACAATATGTTTCTTGAAAAGTTGCAATTTGGTTTTCATGTAATTATTACGTTTTTTATAGTTTATAGTCACATTTTTATAAGATGTGATCGCTTTACTTGTTCATTGAAATATGAGCAAATTTGATTCGAGATCATTTGAAATAATTCTTATTCAAGTCATTTCAACACACCTCAAGTTATTGTGGGTGTGGGTCATAAATTGTCCTCTTGTCATGTAGGTCCAAGTGGAGGACCCTGACGAAGACAGGAATGGCCTGATCACCATGGCGCTGCAGGTGGGAATGCCGCAGCTGGATTTCTTCTTGAACACAAGCACCGGAGTCCTGAGTTCTACGGCGATTCTGGACCGGGAGCAGATTGGACAGTACCAACTCCGGATCATCGCTTATGATGCTGGAAAGTTCCCCCGCACGTCCACCTCCACACTCACTGTGTCCGGTGAGAAGTTTAAGTGGTTAAAAGTACACTGTTTTAAAATATTATCTGGCAACTTAACATGCTGGATTAGCCTTTCAAAATTGTCAAATCAAGATGAATACAACTTACCACAACCACTTATTAACTGATCCATTTAGGGTAGTGGTTCAAAGGATTGGTTCTCTATCTGGAAAGAAGCTGCTTCAAACTTATACTGAATATATCATGTTATTTACCAAATTGTTGGGTCTTTCTTTAATATAAACTCAAAATAGATCAAATAGTCTGTGTTAATCACCACTTCTATGTGTTTTCTTCCCTTATTTGGTCATTGCCTTTATTCCTTAGGTATTTATGTAGTATAGAGACAATAATGTCCACAGAGGGAATAAATCTGGCATATTTGCATGGACACATATTGATTAGCGTGCACTGTCCCATTCAAATAAACATTTACATATACAACATGAACCACAAATTTGATGCATGACTAGTGTGTCATATAGGGTTTTAAAATTGTGTGTCATACGTCTATGATTCCTCAGCACCTTATGGCTCACCTACAGATGTTTGTGTGACCACCTCTTTCAGTGTCTGCATACTTCTGTTTTTACCCTTTATGACTATATCCTAAATATAATTACAAGATTATTATGCAAACTGTAAAATTCTATCAGAATGCAATGGTGTGTGCAAGTTTCTAGATATGTTGTGTCATTATCTTTGTGCGCTCCTGTCCATGCGTCCTCATCCCTGTCTGTGTGTGTCAGTCCTGGATGTGAACGATGAGACGCCCACCTTCAACCCGCGCCTGTACAATGTTTCCCTGAAGGAGAGCGTGCCCCGAGACCACGTCGTCACACGCCTGCTGTGCACCGACAACGACACCGGGCTCAACGCCGAACTCAGCTACTTCATCACAGGTCAGACAAAAAGGTTTATTGTCAGTTTTTAACCAGGTTACAACATTGTTTCATCCCTTCATAGAGAACTTATGTTTGTACAAATGTGCAAACTCCAGCTCGAAGTAAAGCCACTGCTTTTCCACGTAGAGGATAGTTCTCCACATTGGGACTAAGCGATTTAATGTTAAAAATGTTTTGAACCAACATGTATCCATTTTATTTATTTTTTATCCTGAAGGGCCATTTCAAAAGAGCAGCAGTATATTTTAAAAAAAACATTTTGAGTAATCTTCAAGATAAGGGATTGTGTATATTTCTCATAAGGTTAAATTGTAAAAGTTTGTAAAGACTTGTACATTTTGCTATATCATGCCCCGTTTAAGGATACTTTTCAGGAAATTGCAGTCTATTTATCTTACACTTTTATTGTAATTTGTCTATTTGAAGGTGGTAATCAGGATGGAAAATTCAGCGTTGGCTTCAGAGACGGGATTGTCCGAACTGTAGTTGGGCTGGACAGAGAGACCCAGGCTTCATACTCTCTGATTATTGAAGCGATCGGTGAGTTCGGATTCTCTGATCAAGGAAAAACTCATTTATTCTGTTTTATATTCATTCCAGTGTCCACTGTTTGCATTTATGATAATAGGTCTTGTTTGCTCATTTGTTTTGTCATCTTCAAAGGCGTCCTTGTTGTACGACAATGATAAAAAAATGGGGCTTCTCATTTCAGAGTGATTTCAGAACATTGCTCAACTGCCTTTGTTCCTTTTTGAAAAGAAAGAACAAAAACTCTGAGGTTTTCCTGTTTTGGAAACCAGCTCAGAGGCGACGACGAGCTCAGATTCTGTAAAACTGTGCAAGGCGACAGAATTAGTGGCCCATTTTTCTGCAAACAAAGACATCAACACTATTAGGGGATTGTCTCATTTTAAGCTAAGACTTAATTTTGAATGTGGATCAGTTTTATTGGAATATATAGCTGCACAGACTGCTTTATTCCAATTATGGTATTATAAAAATACAAAAAATTAAAAAATGCAGTCATGAGACGAGTTTGCACCATATGTTATCAAAAAATATGTCAAATGCTAGTAGTCATTACCGGAAATGTCTTTACTGCACTGCAAAAATGTATGTTAAAAAGTGAATCAGTATTTCAATTGTTTTTTTATTCGTACTGTCAGTTAAAACCCATTTTAATGCCGTAGTTGCAGCTAGCAAAGTTAGAAAAACTACACCACTCCAGTTGTAGCTGTAAACACTGCAAGAACAGAAACTATTTTTTCTTCCTTGTCTTTTTATTCACAATATTCATAAGTTTTAACAACACAAAAAACATTTAAAACAAATCAAAGTAATCACTTCTTGTTATTGTTTTTACATTTTACATCACACGTTCGTAATGTCGCTCATACACATTTGAAACGTTCCCCTTCTTCTCAAAGACAATGGTCCGGCTGGCAGCAGGAGGACAGGGACAGCCACAGTATTCGTGGAGGTGCAGGACGTGAACGACAACAGACCCATATTCCTCCAGAACAGCTACGAGACCAGTGTTCTGGAGACAGTGGCCCAAGGAACCAGCATCCTCCAGGTATCTTTACAAACGCACTCTCTCACCCAAAAGAAATACACAAAAATAAACACAACACAAAATTCAGTATCTAGTCACGGCTATACTGATTGGAATTCAGGGTATTCTGGATACAGAATAGAGCTGAAAGATATATTGTTATTAGATTATTGAGGTTGAACATTGTTAACATCAAAATAAACAAAACAGATTTTGCCCGCGCTCTCCCTGCATGTAACTCTGACAGTCCGAAAAAACATAATTGTTACGATTACCCATGAACGCACCACTACGACCAGCCAACCACAAACCATACCTCATGCTGTGGATTTTCAGCTGAAGCCAATGACGGAGGAGGGCAGGAGCTTTTTCTGAAAAATGCTTGTTTTTCATCAAACTTATCAAATTGAAGTATGACATTTTGTTAATATGGTTCAGACCTAATCAGATATTAGATTATGTCATTGCTTTTAAGACTTTTTCTGACTACTCTGTGCTTTAGCTTGAACTTATAGATTTGTTTCTGCGTTGTTCCTTTCTCTTAAAGGTGATATCCGCAACCACAATGTATTTCATTTTTATAAGAACGTATTTTTATAAGAATGTAGATTTCTATCATTTACAGTAAATATTTTTTCAACAATAGTATATTTAAAATAGTCCATCCCCTTAGCATGAATACCACCGGTAAGATTTTCTGGAGGAGGACAGATAAACCTCCAGAAATGAGTATGGACGGGTCTAGTTTTTCTTTTTCTTCATTCTCCCTTCACAGTTTGAAAAGTAACAGACATTCACTTTAACCCATTGCGGAATCATTCATGCTTGAAGTAAAATTAATCTTGAAACTAGTAATCTAAACTTGCCAAGTAAACTAGTCAAAACTACTGAAATTAAGAACAACATCCTGAATTCAGGTCAATTTTAAACAACATGAATAAGAAATACAACAATATATTTGTAGAAGTTTGGCTCAGCTTCATGACTTGTGCTTATATGCAGTAACTAAAACGAACTACACACTAGAGTGCAAATGTGTCACTGAACTGTTATTGACAACCGGTGGCTGATGAAATATAAAAGGCTGCAAGGATTGTTTAATTATTCATTTCTCTGCATACATCTCGGAAGGCTTACTATAGCCATTGAACATTTGACTATGGCCATGCAATAGAAAAACAATACATCCTTTTGGTTTTCCTTATTTGTTCGCTTGAGATTAGGGCTGCACAACATTGGAAATTAGTGCGATATTCGATATGAGTGTTTAGTATTTCGATTACGATATTATTGCCATATTTTTGTCTTTCACCTAAAATTGCAAATAAAAAATAAAAAATAATTGCCAATTAAAAAATAAGCACAACATTATTGACGTTCAAATGCATATGTTTATATACTTTTTGTTTGTTTGTTTGTTGTTCTTGTTGAATGTTGATGTGTCTGTCTATTTTGTTTTGTTTGTTTTTTTATTGCGCATCTTTTCAATATTGATATTGCACGCACCAATATCGCGATAACCATATTTTTTTTATATATCGTGCAGCCCTACTGGAGATACTGTATATCCACTTGTGCTATTGTACCTTGCCTGAAATGGTGCAAAATTGAGTCCCCTAGGGCTAGTATCAAACTGGAAATGATTATAAGTATCATAACACGCCTGTAACACGCCTGCTGTTTTTGGCGTAGCTGCTTTTTCTTTTGTTCAACGAGGCTTTGATTGGGCTTATTTGTACAAGAGGACGAGACATGCCCATCTTCACCACACCTGAAACAGTACCAGGGTCTTGGCTTGACTGATGATTGGGTGTAGCTGGTTGGCTTTGACAGGTCAGGTCGTGGCCCCTGGTTTGAGGATAATGCCTTTTGGGACAAGAGTATTGACATCTGCTCTTGAAGCTTCTGAATTTGTTTTTTTAAATCTTTCAGTTCATCACTTGGGTTTGTGTCTGTGCTCGTACTAGCACCAGACCAAGCGCTTTGAGATTGAATACTGGCTCGTTGCTTTGTGGAGCCGATGTGCTTTTTCATTAAAGAGTCTTTAACTGTCTGACGGTCTTCCTCTGTTCTTAATGATAATAGCAACTCAGCGAATGATGGGGGATTGTCTTTCTTTTGTTCAAGTTGTAATTTCACGATTACGCCGTTTTCCCAGCATCCACGACAGAACTGTTTTAACAGGTGCTTGTCCTGATCAACTGCTGTGATGCCGCCTCTTTTAACAACAGTGCTTAGCGTTAGATGCAATCTCTGAAGGTAGGACGAGGGTTGTTCACCCGGGTTCTGCAGCGTATTCAGAAATTGAGCAAAGAGCTCCTCCCCATCCTGCACTGTATCGAAAGCCGAGTCCAACACACGAAGTACGCCTGTGGGTAGTGCGTCTGGCCCGAAAGCTTTGATTAAATCTGCGGCAGGGGACAATAAACTCTCCATTATACGCCGAGTGACATGCAAGGCTGAAAGATTGGGGTCAGCTTGTAACAGTTCGATTTGGCTTCTCCACGACTCATAATCCACTTCACTGCTTGGTTTTGGGACTCTCCCGGAAAATGATCTGAGCCGTAAAGACGATGACGTGACCACATCGCTGTTCCGAACGACATGTTCCACGACGACCCTTCGCACTTCCTGTGGGTTAAAATCATCCCCAGACAGTGAGATCCTTTCACCAGCTACCTTTGGATAACTTTGACCGATTCGAGCCCGCTGTTGGGAGGATGATGGAAATTGGAAGGAGCCTCGAAATGGCCCTGCCTTTTGCATTGTATCCGGCCATGCTGTGGATGGCATGTCGATGGTCCTTCCTCCTTCCTCCTTGTAATCATCCTCTTCGTCCTCCTCCCCATCTTCCTCTCCATCCTTGTATTTGGCAGCCAATCGAACATCATCCTTCCTTCTGGCTCCAGCCTTGTCCAAATGGCTACCGATTTGATCCATGACAGACTTCAGGACATCCTCAAAGCGTTTTCCAGAGCTATCGGCTATGCGCTTCAGGTCCATAAGATAGTCCGTATCGGGATCTGAAGATGGGTTGGATAAGGGAATTGAGGTGCTGTCACTCACCGTTGCCTCGTATTGGGACGCAAGCGATGTAACGTAAAAACTGCGGTCCGCGACTAACGACTTGTGTGTATACGGCAGTAATGGTTGTAGTAAAGACATTGATGTTTGGTCTACATACTCAACGATCAGGTTTTGATAAAAAGAACTAGACTTGTCACTAACTGTGATGACACGTTTAATCTCTCCATAGCTACGGAGGCAATCAACTATTTCTCTGTCAGTGTCTGTGTTAGACGCGCCAGTAACTAGTGCTGATTTGGAGACATCACATCCCGACTTAGAAACAAAGTCTGCCATTTTTTTCTATTAATATTTTTTTTCTATTATTATTTTTTTTTCCCGAATCTCATATCAAATTAAACATTCATTCACACGTTATAGCTCCTGGCTAGCTCGCCAAATGTAACAAATGTAATTTGAAACTCCACTCTGGCGTTTGTGCTGCTGGTGCTGCCCGCAAAGCGGCTAATATCCGCGCGTACATCTAATGGAGTACTCAATGCTCGCTCGTATCAAACTCTTAACAAGTATCAGAGTAAAATGGGGTAAAACGGACTCACCGCTGAGCGAAGGAGGGATGTCCTAGCTCGAGGCAAAGCAGCGGTGATTCAGCTGAATTTATTGCAGCAGATCCATGGCAGATCAGTCGCAGCAGCGGATAGTAGCAGTAGCAAATAGCAGCAGTAGCATCACAACAGTGAGTGCAGCACCATGAGAGGGGGGAGGACAGGGGGCAGCGCCAGGTTAAAGCATCACGTCCGGTGGCTGCGTGGGTCACGCGGGATTACAACTAAGCTAAACTACGTGGGTTACAGTGCTAAACTACGTGGGTTACAAATGGGTCTGGGATGCATTTGAAGAGTGAAGATCCGGCCTTTGAAACTAAAATGACTCAAAATCAACTTTTAGTAGAATGTAGTCTTGCAGCCAGATTGTCATGTCTGATTGGTGACAGGCGGTCACTATTATGCAAGCTCTATTCCAATTAAATTTCAGTCACATAGTCACACATGCATGGCGTTGTCGTTTTGGGCTGCTTAATTGCTTCTTTGGGCAGAATTTGTGTTAAGTGTATACTCTCGGGTCTTCTGTTTGGCGGGCGCCTGAATGAAGCGTTGTACGATCTGCGGTAGGACCCAAACCTCTTCCACTTCTTGAGCTGGGGCTCTCCGGACTTGTTCCTACTCCTGAAACTGTCTTCAAAGTTAGTCTCAGAGTCGTCTTCTCGAGTGGAGGGTTGACACACCACCAGAAAAGCAGCAATACCGGCCAGTAGCAGAGACAAGCCCAGGGCGATCATGATGGTGAACTCCGGCTCATGGATGTCCGAGGAGTAAGATGGTGGGAGTGGGACGGAGGCTGGAGCGGTGGAGGGGGAAGGAGAAGTTGATGCGTTCAGAGGGATTGACAACGTGGACAGGGACAGTGGGATGGTGGACATGGTGGGAATGGTGGACATGGTGGAGTTGTCTATCCAAATGGGGAAGGTGATGTTAGCTCCTGTGTCAGTAGTATTCATTTTGCCTTGAGATCTAGGAAAAGATAGAACAGACAAGAATATATTGTGGATTAGAAATGCAATTATTGAATAAACAGAGTTACCCCACCACTATGGACTCTAAAATGAAATGAATTGCAAGTTTAAAATGTATTTAATGAACTACCAGTATCACTATGGCTATGGCTATCAGCGCCATTGCACTTATTCACTAGCTGATCATTGCTATTGTTGTGCAAGTGCAGACATGTTGCCAATTATTTTTTGATAATATTTTCAAGGGGATGGATGCATTATGTATGTGAATGACTGAATGTGCAAAGAATGAAAATAGATTTTGGGGATGTATGAACTCTTTATGCATACAGTACAGTATAAGTGATGAATTCTTGGAGCTGTAGTGACTGAACATTTCCTCTTATTGATTGGTCAAATATTCTCAACTACAGAGCTTGGAATCATAATCCCCCAATCACTGATTTAAAGCAGTTTGTGACTCTCCAAATAGGATCAGACCTTAGGGAACCTCACTGCTCTGGGCAAAAGGACCCTGCGCTTGTCGACAATTGTCTATCTTGGTCATGTTGGAGGACTTCAGTCTTGACTCAGTGGTCATGCATAACCAGACAGTGTAAGTGTATTAGAGTTTCCTATTTGCATGCACATGTACAGTAGGCACCGGACCACTGCCTTCCCGCACACATGTCGAGTATTTGGCATTTGTAGCAATTATGTAGTTATTAAATCAAGGTCTACACAACAAATGCTTGACAGGATTTCTTCAATGTAAAACAAATTGGGTTTATTAAAATGGCCCCTGTAAAATAGGGTGCACCCACCTCCTCGAGCTGGTCTCCAATTATCCCCCTCTCGTTTTTGTGCCCCCATCTTCAGCACAGTAACATTTGTAAATGTCATCGTCCTTAATTCAGCGCAGACAAAGCATGGCTTATCGGTTTAAGGGGAACACATTGGGACGTGAAATTATTTTTAAGACCAAATGCCAGGAAAGCTGTGAAAAGGCCAGTGGAGCGGGGATGACTCGTTAGAGAGTCAGTTCATTAGTCAGCGACTCCCAACCCCACGCACACACCTGCATACACACACATACACCACCACACACACATATGCACACACATGCACAGCATACATACGGAACCTCTCCACAGAGCTGATTAGGCACCTTTTGTCTTCACTCTTGTTTTACCTCCCTATCTATCACCTACATATTACATAAACCTGCCAAATATTCAATCAAAGCCTTTGAAGCACTGTGTCAACTTGTTTTTGGAAATATTTTTTTTGGTTGATATTTGACCTGAAATAATCCACAATATGGTTTTCAAACATGCTTAGATTTCAGCCATATCTTGGCTTTGTTTAACCACATGTTTCCCACAGTGGAAATTGATCCATGAGATAAGCAGGTGGCAGACCCTCCATCCTCCAGTGCCTGTATTATCATTAGACATTAAACAGAAATTAACGTTCTAGACGCGTTCTCGTCTCTGCATAAGTGGCAATACAATTACAGTAGTAGCTCATCTTGTTCTCTGTAAATAAAAAGATAGACTAATGTTTTTACTCTAAAGTCGAGGTAACTACTTGCAAACCTAAATCCTTGCTTTCAAAACAGTTTGGTTTTATCACTATTTTTCACATGCATGTTTTTGGCCTTTTTCAATCCATTTTTCTTATTCCATCAAAGTAAGAAAGGATAACTTTTTGCTTGTTGCGCTCAGCCCAAAGCACCAAATAGTGACTCACAGGGCTCTTTCTGTTGGGACAAACAAGATTATTTATGAATTTAAAAAGATACCTAAAGGGCCATTAAGGGACAAGGATTCATTGGAACATTCCTATTTAAATGAAGGTCCAATCATCATGTTTTCAGTCTTTTGTTGTGTTTGTCTGTGATTCAGCGGTTATTTTTCTAAACAGTTTGGGTGACACAAATGAACAAATAAAATGTGCCGCTCACACAAGTCTGAAATAATTTGGGCACTGTGTTCTTGAATTTGGGAGGTCAAGAGGCACCTGGTTTTGTGGATTTTCACAGGTTTACTTTTGACTTGATAGAAAATGTAAATATAAAGTAAGCGTTGATAATGTTCAGGTTTTAGTTGCTCAGTTTGCTGCTAAATATCAATAATGAAAATTGCAGAGAGAAATGTTTTAATGGAAAGCCTGTCATCGATATAATGTAGGTCTAAATACAAATATGTCCATTCTTTTTAAGATTATTGTCAGATAAAAATAACTGATAATGAATAAGACTTCTTAATCTTTTATGTAAGAAAGAATCCTGGGAGTCATTATTTGAGCTGAGTTGCTGAGCAAGAGTATTTTTCTTTTTTTCTGTCTGAATAAGCTAATCTAAAGATGTGTCAGGGCCTTGTATACATGCATGTGAGAACTAGTGATGGTAGCAAACTGTTTTGAGCGAGAAACTAGTTAGATGGATGTTAGTTCAAAGTCAGGATTGCAAATGAAATAACTCTGTAACCTGTCTGTTCTAAACCTGTCGGTACATTCAATTTAAGACAAAATGTCAAAATGTATACTCATTTGCATGATAAAGTTAAGTTAATGTCCCACAAGCCAACGGATGAAAATCCCTTTTAGAACATTGAGAATGAGTTGAATTTTCTACAATTGTCAAGAGATGTTATTACTATATTGTGATCTTTGCAACCACGATCATTGATTTATCCAATAATCTTGACATCCCTAGTTTTGCGGTTGTAAATAAACTTGGCAAACCATGACAATGAGGGTAAACAAACAGGTTTCCATAGACACAGCAGGCACACTTTACATTTTTAGGTTTTAGTAGTTGCAAATATGAGCATTGCATTTGTTAACTAAACACAAACAGTGCAATAATATAACCACTTTAACCACAATAAATACATACTCACTCCCACAGCTTTGCACTATGGTCGGTTCCAGTGTCTTCAGTCAGACTTGCTTGGTGGCTCCAATCCACACTTGTTTTCCCCCCTTTTAAGTGCTACTTTCCCAGAAGCTGAGAACCAAGACGGGACAGGGGCAGTAAAAGGGCGCAAAGGGGGTGTCCAGAGCAATGACGCAATGTTTTTGATATTGATATAACTAAGCCAAAGCTTGACATTTAACCGATTTCTCACGAGCCATAGTGAAAAATTGTTGTATACAATTTGTATGTATGTTTACAGTGACTAGGTTTTTTCCAGTAACTTTGCCTAAAGTTTGTGCACCCCCTTTTATGCCCTAAATGGTTCAGTCTGGCGTGTAATACCCCATTCATCACTCGGAGATCTGACCCCCCACGCTCTTGTCTCCAGTCCCCCTCCTGTCTCCTCCCCTCTTCACATCTCTTTATAAAGCTAATGAGACTGAAGACTTTACTTTAAACGGGGGAGCAGCAGAGAACTGGCTAAGAGCGGCTCATGGGTAGCTGTAGAATGGACTCTTTAAAAGTGCACTCCACTATACAGAATTTAGGCATTTTTGAGAATTATTTGATTACAGGCATTGGTATTGTGCAGAACCTTTTGAGAAATGTCCTTTCTCAGATTCAGATTCAGATTGAGTTTATTTGCCATTTGCAGTAAAAAAACCACATTGGAATACATTAGCAAAAGTCTCCAGTGCGCACAGACAAATACAGACATAAAACAACATTAAAAGACACAAATAAAACAAATAAAACAGTAAACAAATGTCACTGTGAAATCGATCGACTAAAACAGTTCAAAGCAAGTGCAAATCATTAAAGTCTCTCTTATGGTCTCGCAGTTTGTTCCAATGTTAGGATTTAAGCAGACAGAGACGGATTGTGGTGTGCCAAACTCTGGAAGTTTATTTAAGTTTCTCTCAAGTTCCACTGGTTTACTCTGTTTCTTTCTCTCAGACAGAATAAAGGCAGTACATAGTTTATATAGTCATTGTCACGTCACACATCGAAAGACATACGTGTCACAAAGAGACAGTCACATCATAGTCATAACATGGAGTCCTTGTAGAGTCCTTGTACAGTCCTGCACGTAGGCCATATTGCTATCTAATACTAACACCCTCCCCTTTGATCACATAATCACATGTGATCACTCAAATCGATCAATCAATAAAATGGAAAAAGAAAAGAAAAAAAAAAATTCTAAAAAAAAAACTTCAAAAAATTATTAAAAACAAAGAAAATGTATGCATTAAACTCATAATCATCAAATCAATATCAGTGGATTTTATCCTCTATCTTGGGAAAAAACAAAAATAAAGTAAATAAACAAACAAAAAACAAATCAAAAATAAAAACAAACAAAAATAAAAACAAACAAAAACTATTGGACACACAAGAACTCAGCAGATTCAGTCAAAACACAGACAAAAACGTTGAGTCTCAATTTAGAAGCTAATTTCACTTTTATTACTCTATACTTTTATTCTAATGCTGATTGTTTATACTTCACTTATTTCACTTTATTATTTTCACTTATCAATCTTAGACTGTGTACTTTACTTTTACTATCACTATAGTTTAAAACTATTCTAATCTATTTACATAAATCTCTCTGTTCTGTGGTTTACACTCTCATTATCAGTGGCATATTATCAGTGGGATTTTGCTCCATGTCTACTCTCATTCTCAGGAATAAAACTGTGAACACAGTAAGGTACACTTCTATAGTGGTCAGTGATTTATTACTTTTTATTATCTAAAGATATTATTGTCAGGCAGTTTGGGATGAATGTACATCATTAATCAAATTAGTATTATCCTAATAGTTGCTAATCTATTTTAGCAGGTTTGGGGTTGGGGTCAGTTATACAATGGTGTTTGTGCTGGAAACTTCTCAATATCTAAATATCTACTATTGTGTTTTTGTGCTATACCCAAATACATCAAAATGCTTTTAAATGCTTTTGAATCTCTGTTGGTTGTAATCTATCTCATTGATCTAGGCATTAATCTAGGCTACACTCATATGGACTTTTGCATAGTCAACATTCACTCATGTTTGAACACAAGTGAATTTGGCAAGTATCTAATAAAACTGTACATAAACTGTAATTAACTTTATCTACTTTTGAAGTAAATGTTTGTGAAATGGTCCCTTTACCATTTGATATTAGCACTGGCTACAAATAATCTCTATTTTTGAAAGCATCTATGGTTGATGCATTTATCTAATTCTATTTTTACACTATTGTGACTCAAAAGCTCGGCTGCAGCTTGAGCAAAGGCATATTTCTAATCTGTGACTTCTGTCACTTTTAATGGCTGTAACATAACTCTGATTCTAATATTTTAGCTGCTCTATCAAAAGGATAACATTGTAGGGTACTATTTTAACTCTTACGTGGAAATATGTTTATGAACAACAAAGGAAGTCAAATTCTACTTTTTTACTACTATTTAACATCTACTAAAACGCTACAATACTCATACTTTATCATTTTCAAAGTTTTTGTCTGTCAGATGTCTGAATACTTAACATGTATATTGCATTTGTCACAGTTTCTGGTTGTAGCAATAGCATCGGCAATAGACGTTTCATTGGCTGGTTCTTGTTCTGCAAATCGCTGTGTCCAATAGATCATCAGATGTCCAGAAGCTAGGGACAAACAAAAACAAAAGAAAGAATCATGAGTATCTCTCTCATTTAGCACTCATCTATGTATGATTTCAAAAATATAAACATCACTCCCCAGTTTTTTCTCAGGTCCTCAGGTCCTCAGGGTCCCCTGAGGGTGAGTCTCAGTCGTCATCAGGTCAGGTCATCTTGGACATCAGTAGGGTCCAAGCCATGGTTCTGGTTCTCCAGTTGGACATCGGATCTCCAGATACAGTCTTTTCAGTTGAAGCACATCAGGTCACTTGGGATGCACTTCTGGTCAATGGTGCAGTCTCACAGTTCCTGTACACAGCTTGTTATGCAATAGTTACTCTCTATGGTTAAGTCACTTTGATTCTACTTTAAAGACAATTTCTATTCATGCTGTTGCTAATGTCCCTTAGACAAAAGCAAGCGCAGTTTACTTCTCTAATTTGTGTTTTTATCAGATCTAATTCTCATCAATGTAATTACTTCACACAGTACAAAATCAACAAATCAAAAGTGTCAGGACAGACGTCAATTAAGTCCATGACAATATAGAATTCAAATGAACATTTCTGGTCTCAAAAAATACTGATTCAAATAAAGATTCAAGTGATAGACAATTAAAAATATGTGTTTACATTGGAGTAAACTTTTAAAATGCTTTTTTCTCATGTTCTGCTTTTTCATGTATCTATATGTAAATGTGAATGTGTGAGTGTATGAATGTGTATGTGTGTGTGTGTGTATGTGTGTATGTGAATTTTGGGGTTGTCTCTCCAGACTCCACGAACCACCTGTAGGTCTCAAAGGTCACACTGTGGTGATGTAAACCACGTAGACACACTTTCAACTCCCTCTAGGTCTCTACCTGACGCTCCACCCATCACGTCTCCAGATACCTCTCTTTCATGGCCCCGGTCTCTCTCACACCCACTCAGTTCTGCAGTGGCGTGGGGAGGGGCAAGGAGGTGGCATTTTCCTTTGCTCTTTGATCTGTGACCTGTGGCTGGGTGGGCTTTGCGCTGTCCAGTGTCCAGCAGTCCAGTGACCCTGTACAGTGTGTGCTCTTGGTTCTGGAAAACAACCTTATAGTCAAATTAAAAACAACAGAGATTGTGAATGAGATTGTTTTTCTCTCTGAAGTCAAAACAATTTGAGCGCTCTGGGTTTTCCCAAGCGCTATGTAAATAAAGATTACTTATTCTCTTACTAATGATGACATTTTAAAACCAGAAACTAAAGAAGTTATCAAAACAACAATTATACTCAAAACAAACAACCTTTTAAACTTTAAAACATATATTATGTACTTTTGTACTGTGTGATTAATTATCTATGCATCCTTGGGTTTCTTGAAAGACGCCATGAAATGAAATTATGAAAAATCTCTATAAAAATGAACATTAATTTGTAAAAACATTTAAAACAGAACTTGAAATCAAACAAAAGATTTAGCTCCAGCTAAACTGGATTTGGTTCAATAAAACTCAATTGTGCGTCGGAGCTGCCTCCTCATGTCTCTGAGCAGCAGCAAGGTCACGCGTGTAGTCAAAACAAAAACATCACCGCTTGCAATGGGTGAATTGGGTAGTTTAACTTAATAATATAATACTTTTACAGCCTAATTCCCTCTTTCTTTTTTAGACGAAGTCTATAATCAATAATCAATTTTAACACAGATTCTAATTTAAATGTTTGAAAAACGGCTTTTGTAACTAAAATAAAAAATACATGAAAAAATTCTCACTAACAGCTATGAAATATCAGATACAATAATGGACTCACAAAATAAGCAGCAGATTTAAAAAGAAAAGCAAAGCTTTTTGTACTAATCTTTGGGTTTCAAAAACATACTAATTCAAAACTTCTATTCCCTAATGGTGTTTAAAAACGTTTAACTGTGTCTAACACAATGTTCAAATGGCAAATTTAGCAAATTTAACGGAATAACTACTATGAAAAGCCAAATTCCTAAAGCAGTAGCTTTGCTTCAGATTCACAGCCAGAGCAGCGAAGGAGGGGGCCGTTTCCCTGACAACGGCAGCAGATAGAGCGACGCACACACACAGGCAAAAAGATACAGAAGAATAACTTTCAAGATTACTTTGTTAAGCGAATATAACTGATGTTGTTCTTTATACTTTTGTCATCCAAATCTAGAAGTGATCACTTTCCACACTAGTAACAAAAGGCACTCTTTAGTGTTTAACGTTTCCCTTTTTATAATTACTTTTAATTCACCATGGTTTCTCTCAAAGGGACTTTAACCCTGAAGCTTCTTCTCAAAGGGACTTTAACCCCGAGGCTTTTCTCAAAGGGACTTTAACCCCGAGACTTTCTCAAAGGGACTTTAACCCCGAGGCTCAAAGGGACTTTAACCCCCGAGACTTTCTCAAAGGGACTTTAACCCCGAGGCTCAAAGGGACTTTAACCCCGAGACTTTCTCAAAGGGACTTTAACCCCGAGGCTCAAAGGGACTTTAACCCCGAGACTTCTTCAAAATACAATTTAGAGAGTTTGACAGACCCCAAAAAACAGACCAAAATTTAGCTAATATCCAATTATGCAGACTTTACATATTAAAAAAGGTGTCTGCTTACCTTATTCTTGTCAAACCGGTTCCAAGGACTGTCCGAGAGGTCTGCCAACTCTTTTCCGCGTCGGAATATTCAATTTAAACACAAAACAGAGAAAGTGAGGGAGCAAGAGCAAGCCCATCCAAAAGCGAGCCCTTTCAGCGTCCGCTGGGATTTCTCCCCTTCCAGATAACGTGCTGTTGCTCCCACACGCCGAAAAAAAGAAACAGGGAAAACTCCCTCAAAACAATCCAGAGAATGGCACACACTGAGCCGCGCATTCTCCACCAAATCTGTAAGGATTTAGCAGACAGAGACGGATCGTGGTGTGCCAAACTCTGGAAGTTTATTTACGTTTCTCTCAAGTTCCACTGGTTTACTCTGTTTCTTTTCCTCAGACAGAATAAAGGCAGTACATAGTTTATATAGTCATTGTCACGTCACACATCGAAAGACATACGTGTCACAAAGAGACAGTCACATCATAGTCATAACATGGAGTCCTTGTAGAGTCCTTGTACAGTCCTGCACGTAGGCCATATTGCTATCTAATACTAACACCAACTTGATATTAAGTAAATTTCAAGCACAACCAATGTATATAGTGAAGATAACAGAAGATAGGTACTGTATATACTGTAGACCAGCCATTCCCAAACTCAGTAACACCGAGGCCCCCTTAAAAATCTGACGGGTCTGCGTGGCCCCCCAAAATAATAACCAAGAAGACAACATTAAGAATAGACTCTTCTGGTTATTTTATTTTGGGGAAATAGCCTCTGCTACAAACATTGTAATACAAAAATGATTACAGTGGATTATTCAAGTCAAATAATGAACACAAATATTTTAATATTACAAACAAAACATTATACATTTAACATTAAATAATTATATTATTATTATTATTTTTTTTATGACCTCCCGCGGCCCCCCTGCAGTACCCTCGCGGCCCACCAGGGGGCCGCGGACCCCACTTTGGGAGACACTGCTGTAGACGATAGTCCAAACAGGTTCATTAGGTCTTGACATTAAGATAGTTACTCAGACCTGTGATGTTGTATAGAGTTCTTATACTGTACAGTGGGGGGGAAAAGCATTTAGTCAGCCACCAATTGTGCATGTTCTCCCACTTAAAAAGATGAGGGAGGCCTGTAATTTTCATCATAGGTATACCTCAACTATGAGAGACAGAATGAGAAGAATAATTTATTTGCAAATGATGGTGAAAAATAAGTATTTGGGGACATGTACTGGCTTAAGCAGGGGGACACGTCTGGCACTGCAGGATTTGAGTCCCTGGCGGCGTAGTGTGTTACTGAGGGTTTGTTACTTTGGTCCCAACTCTCTGCAAGTTATTCACTAGGTCCCCCCCGTGTGGTTCTGGGATTCTGTGTGGTTCTTGTGATCATTTTGATCGCTGGAGATTATCAGTGGTCTTGTATGTCTTCCATTTTCTAATAATTGTTCCCACCGTTGATTTCTTCACACCAAGCTGATTACCTATTGCAGAGTCAGTCTTCCCAGCCTGGTGCAGGTTTACAATTTTGTTTCTGGTGTCCTTTGATGGGTCACGGCCATAGTGGAGTTTGGAGTGTGACTGTTTGTGGTTGTGGACAGGTTTCTTTCATACTGATGAGTTAGGTGGTGCCATTCATACTGGAGCCTCTTAAAGAAGGCGTTACAGGGAGGTCTGTGAGAGCCACAAATCTTTTTTTTCTCATTCTGTCTCTCATAGTTGAGGTATACCTACGAGGAAAATTACAGGCCTCTCATCTTTTTAATTGGGAGAAATTGCACAATTGGTGGCTGACAAAATACTGTTTTCCCCCCAATTTATGTATCTGTATGAAAATAAGAAATGGAGCAATAAGAATATAATATCTTCTGCAAACATGTTTTCACATTATTTGGAAACATATTTGTCTACCTATTTTGTATTTGTTTTATTATTTTATTCATTGTTTTGTAGACATTTGCTCCCCTAATTTATATTTTGTATTAATTTTTTGCGTCTGCATGCATAAAGGCCATTCTTTTTATCGTCCCTAAATAAAGGCTTTATATGTCAGCAGCAAGGAGGTTGGGGTTAATATCTGTGTCGGCCTGGACCTTTATTTGTTTGTTTCTCATTTCTGGGTAGGTTCCCTCTAGGTACTCCGGTTTCGCCAAACATGCACCATAGGTAAAATCTTCTAGTGCTAGTCCTGACCAAGCCGAGTCCTTGCATGCTGCTCTGAGGCAACCACCTGCACCTGACAGAGGCCCTGGTGTTATTGCAGAAAAAAAAAATCCCTACAGGGACAAATCAATACTATACCTTTAAAGTTATTTGGGTCTTCTATACCAGACACTTAAAATTGTCTTTTTAGTAGAACTTTATTCTACTAAAAAGACAAGATGAACCTTCCGAAACTAATATTATACCTTAACTTTGCAAGAGAGACCAGGACAGAGACGCAACATAGAATGATACATGAGAATGATACATGATCATATCTGAAAAACACTTAATTAAACTTGAACTGCCATAGAACCTTTTACATTTCACTAACCTGGAGAAATACCGATACCTTACGTCCTACCTGACCACACTTGTGTTTCGATGCAGGTCATTGAATATTCACTTTGAGAGCTCAACCACAGGTTTCGACTTGTCCCTAGTGCAGTGTGGACTCTTCTAGTGCCAGAAGCTGCATCTCTCCATAGACCCACAAGTCTATGACACCGACAATTCAGCCTGTGCCCAGCCTACTGCACTATTTATCAGTAGTGGTCTGGGGAGCCTGGCTGTCTGTCCAAATCTAGTTTTTCCCCCCACATTTTTTCTGTTCTTGGCCAGTTGCCTGTGGACCGAGTCGAGACTGTGCCATTGGAAATTCTCTTCCTCACAGAACTTGGGTTACTGTGGCAACCACCATACATAAACAAGGAAGTGTTCTGAGGTGCAAATACTGTATATTGGATGTCCATAGAATTAGAATTAAAAGAGTGTGTAGTGCATATACTGTATGTCCTCTCTCTTGTCTATAGTGTATGATATATACTAACATATCATTTATTACTAAGCGTCTTTGAGTTCTTGGAAAGCGCTATATAAAACCGATGTATTATTATTATTATTATTATTAGTGGAAATATTGAAAATTATTCAAGCTTGTTTTTAGTGATTAAGGGCCTTTGAGTTATTTCTAAATAACTTAGGGTTGCATTCAAACTTTAAAAGACCAAATTAGAGTGTTTGATGTTGTATGGTACTACATGAATAACAAGTCTGTTTAGTCCATGAAATCAACAGGGGGATCCATTTGAATAAAATTAAATAAATTAGGCAAGGCAAGGCAAGGCAAGGCAAGTTTATTTGTATAGCACAATTCATACACAAGGCAATTCAAAGTGCTGAACAGAACAAGAAAGCATTAAAATCATAAATAATCACAGTACATTGATGAAATTACAAAAAAAACCTGAATGTTTGATGTCTGGATTTATGAACTTGAGAAAAAAACAAACTAAAACAACTGAACTTGTTGCCATATTACCCGGTCTAAACATATATGCAGTCACCATACCTCACCATCATAATTAAACATTTCAGACATCATATTATGCTTCCAGAGATATTCCCTGTCACTGGAACCACATACATACAAGTGAATGGACATTCTTTTTGTCACGATTTGCTGCACAGAGTATGGGACCATATTCCCTGAATACAACCAACTTCTGTGTAAAAAGTTAATTATTTTTGTTTAATTTTGGATGGAAACATGATCATGAACTTTGGTTCAATAATCCACATTAAACTCCATCATGGATGTAGAACGTTTAGCATTGACTTTCTATTTCCATGGAGTCCTGCAATCCTCTCTGCATTCAGAAAAGCTCTAACGTGTATTTGTTGACCATTATGGATATTTTTAGTTTTGCGTCTGTTGTTGTGACTATACTAAGACGTTTCGATAAGACATTGTCATATGAATTGCATGTCCTATTTTCATTCTGCCTGAAAAGAACTCTGAACAAACTGAAAACTGTCTGAAAAAACTCAAGAAACTCTGTAAGGACTCTGAAACTGGATTAATGGCCACACAGGCATGTGTGCCTCTGGACCCGCCGTCAATCTTCGACACCATAATAACCGCACAAACTTGTCTATATTAAACATGTCTATACAGCATGTCAAAAATATACAACAATTTAGTTTATTTATTTAAAAGTGACTGGGACAGTGTACAGTAAACATTAACCTCAAATGGAGGGATGCATAGTACCAGGTTATAGCTCAAGAGCTAATTTCCACCCGTAGCAGACTGATGAATGATAGATTGATAGATAGATAGAGAGATAGAGAGATACTTTAATCCATCCACATAAACAAAACAATTAAAATGATCAAAAATGATCTAATAAGCTAACAATAACATGATGGGCTAAGATATTATTTTCCTTCATTTTTTTTGACAAATGTTTTTCTCGTTGTGCGTACAGGTGCAAGCAACAGATGCGGACCACGGAGAGAACGGCCGTGTGTTGTACAGGATCCTCAATGGTACGGGCAAAAAAAGAACGCGAGTCAAACTTGCTTCTAATTTGACCTCATATTCTGCAGGAAATAGTAACGGTTGGTTCAGCATCAATAACCAGACTGGACTGATCACTCGGGGTCGCAGAGGTTTGGATCGAGAGACTAGCAGCTCCCATGTGCTGGAGGTGGAGGCATTTAACAGTGACGAGGGCAGCATGAGGAGCTCTGTCAGGGTATGTTTTGCTCTGATTTCTTCTACAGGATTCTTTCGTTAGTACACAGTTTTTTTATATTTTTATTGAGAGAAAAATAGATGCCCCAACTTTTAAGAAGGCAAAAATTTAAGTTATGCAATATTTTAGTTTCACAGTTCTATTACCTACAAGGGTCACGCAATACCATATATCGCAAAAATAATATCTAAATAGTGGATTTATTTTCCTTGAGCTAAAATGGAACGAGGGGCTTCTGAAGGTACATGTTTTTCTTTGTGTCAGGTGATCGTTTATGTGGACGATGCAAACGACGAGGTTCCAGTGTTCACGCAGCAGCAGTACAACCGTCTGGGCCTGAAGGAGACGGCTGGAGTGGGCACTTCCGTCATCGTGGTCCGGGCCACTGACCCCGACACTGGTGAGTCTGTGGGCCACCACACTATACTGTTGTGACCACAGTGCCAAAACAAGTTTGTAAATATCCCAGTCCTGGGTTTGACTTGGTGACAATGTCTTTTTGAGTGGAGTTTGCATGTTCTCCTTGTGTGTCCTCGAGGTGCTCTGGTTTCCCCTACCACTAAAAACTTGAACAATGGGTCTAAAGATGAAACCAGGCTTGAGCCAATTCCTGTGTGTTTACGAATATGCAGTGTCACATCCAAATGAATAAATACATAAAAAATACTTAAGAACTCAAAACAAGGACGAATAAAAAGTTAAAAAAATATGAACTGTTATTTAAGAAAACATATTTAGGTACATTAATTCATAATAATACACTCGTCATTCACTCTGGCATTTTCGTTCCAAGCATTTTCAATTTATCATTGCAGCTCTATAGAAATTGTCCATAACCTTTAAATCAGCAAAAACAGAGTTTGCACTTACAGCTTTTTTCTTTATAGTTTATGTGAACGTTACAGTTTAAAATTCTAGTCAAGTGCATATTTTTCCACTGTACATCTTAGATCTCAGCTTTTGGTCTGCAATAATAGAAAATGTAAACATGTTCACTTAATAGTGTACACTTCCTCTTTTTACTTCCTGTTTTATGATCTTTTCAACTCTTGTGACAAATCCAGACAGTGGCCAGTTTGTTCTGAAACAACTTAACAAGAAAATAGGTCACGGCTAAAGACTGATGCTCGCCTCAAAAAGACATCATCACAACAGCAACAATTCATCTCTGTAATGTCCGCTCTAATGCATCCTCTCTGCCTTGGATCACATGCTCAGTTCAGACCATTATGTAGAAGAGATTTTAAAGCATTTGATCTTGATTATTTTTTGTTTATTTGAGCAACTTGACAACTTGATACTGATATTGATTGACAAATATATGGTAATGATGTGTTTGGCTACAGTAACATCAATGTTTCCCTTATAAAAAGTATTCTCATGCATTCATTCTCATCATAGCTCTGTGTGTCAACCCTATCACTTTGGACACATTTTTGTCTTCCCTGTGGTGAATATCCAACTCGGGTCTAAAGAACTCTCCACCCTTTCCCACTGGTATCCCAAGTCAACATGCTAATTCAACACATGTCACAAAACACTGGGCTGCAGTGAGAAAAAAATATTTGTATGATAATGTCTCTCTGTATTTTTCCAGGTGATGGAGGAGCTGTTTCCTACAGCATTGTATCTGGAGCTGATAGAAAGTTCCAGGTGGACTCCAGTACTGGGCTGGTTACCACAGTGGAGTCCCTGGACTACGAGACTAAAACCACTTACACAATGAACATTTCTGCCACCGACCAGGCCCCTCCGTTCCACAAAGGCTTCTGCACTGTTCACGTCACACTGCTGAACGAGCTGGACGAGGCCGTGGCTTTCTTTTCTGCCGGTTACGAAGCCTCGCTGAGGGAAAACATTGCAACAGGGACAGAGGTGGTCCAAGTACAAGCCCAGTCTGCAGATAATCTGAACCAGCTAACGTATCGCTTCGACCCAGACACCTCCCCAGTGGCTCTGGCTCTGTTTCGAATAGACAGTGTTACCGTAAGTGTATGTTATAACAAAAATGTTGTGGTTGCCTTACATACAAGGCTCAAACCAAATAGATATAAATGAGGACATTTACACTATGACACTACACAGTTACAAGATACATACAGACATAGCAAAATAAATCATATCCCAAGGAGAGATGGTTGTTGAGAGATAGAATTGCTTTAGGCCGTAGCAGGATTAGCAATTACTGGATTGGTCAGGGGGATCAGCCAGGACACAGAGGTGGCCTCCGTTGAGGGGGGCCATTCAAGGCAAATTCATCCTAACTGTGTACAAAAGGACTGTGCCAAAAATCTCAACTTTTCTCAATCTCGATTATCAGCATTAAAATCAAGCGATGGCAATCATGGGGCTGAAGAAGAGGACTTGTTTAATTCTCCTAAACTCACTCTTTTGGAGAAAGAGCTGAGCCAGGGACAGTAGTATTGTTTTTTGAAGGAAAGGCATAAAGGACATACTTTAACAAAGTGCTTTAAACAAACGGATCAAAAACATTCGTCCAATAATAAAACCTCAAAATAATATTGAAAAACAATTAAAGATATTGTCCTAATAGGAATGAGTTAAGATATTTGATGATATTACAATCAGGACTGTTAACAATATAAGCAATCTCTGTTCTTGTGTTCATTTTTCCAATAATTTTGGATTAATTCAAACATTTTAAAATACATTTATTTTGTACACTATGCTTAATATATAGAATTACATTGCAAACAGCAGAAAGAAAGATAAAGCCAAAGTTAATCTAACATCTAGTTTGTTGTACAAATTTCAACCTTTGCTATTACTAGTTGTACACAATTTGCTGAGTTAAAACATTTCGAAAGGATCTACCCGTGAATCACCAGTTCCTCACGATTATTAAGACAGTCTTGTTTTCATTCCTTTTTCTTAGAAAGATGTTACAGAATCATCTTTTTCCATCATGACTAATCTTTGACATTTGCACTTAGGCTGCAAAAAGGTTTGATAGTCATAATAATGAGAAACTGAGTGAGTGCATGCAAAATGTATGGTTTATAATTATGTTTTTCAGAAAATATGTTCTCCCATTGCCAGGAAAAAGCATTGCAAAAACTGAAAAATGTCAGCTTTTAAGTGCATGCATACATTTTGACCATTGTAATGTAATTTAACCAATGGGACAAGCAAACATGCCATATTCCAGTTGTTTTTTTTTTCCTTCTCATTCCTTACGAGAAAAATAGAATGCTAAGGAAATGTCAAGATAGATTTTACCTTTTTCAAGATCATTGTCACTTACTTTTTGTCATTCTTTTGCACGGAATAAAATTGTTAGCAGCAGAAATCTTCAGCAGAATTTTAAAATGATGTTGTTTTCTGCTTGAGTCCATTTTGCCTTTTATCACATCATAACATAATAATATCAGCTTTGGTTTTACATATCAAAGGCAGCTTTTAAGAATAATTTGCTTGGTTTTATTTATTTCAGTGTTTCAGATTTAATTGAGTTGTCAGTGGTAAAACATTGTGGTTGTATATGTGCCTCCGTTTCTCTTTCACCCGTTAGCTGGGTCACACCTCTGCAGTGGTTCCTCTCTCCCGTGTTTGTGCTGTACACTGATCAAAGAACGTGTTACTTTGAAGTTTTAGATGAGAAATAGTGACTTTTCTTGTTCTTGTTACTGTTCAATTTTGCCCTGATATCTCTTGAGGGAAATGTGTGATCTTGAATGAAATGATTATGTGGGAAAAAAGGTGTGATATGTTGTGTGTGTGTCTAAGGGTCGCATCACAGTGACAGGTCTACTGGACAGAGAGAAGGGAGACACCTACACTTTGACTGTTGTCGCAGATGATGGAGGGCCCAAAAAGGACTCCACTGTGGTGCGTGACTTTTTGTCATGTATTTCAATATTTTACATATTGAAATATAATTGTTTTATATTATCTGCATGTTTTAACTGTGTTTGCGATGTTCACCAGTGTAGAAAGCTTAACAACCTTCATTTTCCATCCATGCTTCTTTGGATATACAGAAGGTAAGAATACTGCAATTTGATTGAGTCTTGTTTGTATATGTGTATAATATTGAATGATGTTCAGATTAAGATTCAGAGATCCTTTATTCGTCCCACAGTGGGGAAATTTCAGTGTTGCATGACAAGTTACAGAACAGTAGGAATGAGGAGCACAATGAATAATAACTATATTAAAATAAAATATAATCTCTATTACATAGAGATTAATTCTTTTAATTACACTTTTTATTTGCTGTTTTTGGTTGTTCAGAGATAATGAGGTGTAAAATACATCTGACTGGACTGAACTAGAAAAAGAAATGATTTTATGACAGTTTAAACATTCGTTCAACAATTTACAGTTGTTCATATTTCTACTTCATAATTATTTTGTGAATTAGCCGAATGTTGCTCTGGGAATTACATATACCAATGTCACATCCGCTCACCTTCAACCAGGAAGTTCCATCATAAACTACTAAGATCTTAGAGTCAAATCTCAATTTGTCGTAATTGCCGGACTTTAAGCTCTTTATCAGCTCATCTCAAAAGCGAGAAATGTCTTCTGGATTTCTTATTTTAGGTAAATTCATGATGTAAAAGCTCTATCGCAGTGTAACTATGAACAATCACATATACAGTAAAATCATAAAGTACATTGCAGAGTTGTCTTTTGTCTTTTAACACATCATTTTGCGTAGGTTTCTATTACAATTCTGGATGAAAACGACAACAGCCCCGAGTTTGACATCACGTCTGACACGTCTGTGGACGTCTTAGAAGACACGCCCATGGGCCGGAAGGTGGCGGTGGTTTTGGCTCGAGACAGAGACGCTGGCCTGAATGGACTGGTGAGTATATAGACGTTTAGTCAATTAACCAGAGCATGGACAAGTTTGTGTTTGTTAGTTATTTTAATTAAATTACAAGAATTCATGTGGGATAAGTTAAGGGGGCAAAAATGATGGATTTACTAAAAATCAAAGTCTTAATTATATGTGATTTCATGTACATTCTTTGGTTGATTACTGCCATTATGGTAAGAAGCGATGCCCAATGAGATATCCTTTGATAACTAGAGTATAAATGTTTTAGTTTTTTTGTAATGGAAAAGGTCATGATAATATATAGAGGGGCACAATATGATTGATCTTTTCACTGTATTTCATAAATTCTTTCTTGAATCAATCCTAGTATGATTCATCCCCATTACATTACACTTCATAAAAGATAGACTGAAAATTTTTTTCTTTGCTTTGTTAACTTTACAGGTGAACTTTACCCTCGTGGCCGGTAACATGCAGGACGTGTTCAAAATAAAGACCGTAAACCACACGTATGGAGAGGTCTTTGTCAACGCCCTTCTGGACCGAGAGTCAGTGGACCGCTATCTCCTCAAGGTCAGCGCATGGTCCGCAAGTCACAAGCCTGACTCATACTGGTGTCTGTGGAAATGTTCCTTTCTGAACAAAACAAACAATTGGAATCTGTATGTGAGCTCTTCAGAGGGCAGAATACATAATGTACAGTACATACATGTTTTAAATCACTCTGTACCTCAGTGTGTGACGGAAACAAGAGCAGTATAGATGTATCCAGATGTTTCACATGGGAGTTTGGCTTTAATACTCCACAGTATGGCATCAAAATATCTATTTCCATGGAGGATATTTAGATGGCTGCCTTTAGCTTTCTGTTTCCATGGAATCGTGTGGGTGACATGACACCTCCAGATGGTTATGAGGTTTACACTTTTAAGAGCCCAATTATATGTTTTGTTCGCCAAATGATAAAAAAAAATCTTGGGCATCTGAATAAAGCTGTATTCCTCTTGTTTCCGTAGAATTCTGAGTTGGATCAGGAACATTTTGAACTCCTCACTCACAAATGAAAAATAATCAGAAAAATATATTTTGAATAACTGTTTGTTCTTGTTATTTCTATTATAGTTTAATGGGAACATTGTACTCTATTATTTTCCAGTTGATAAAACATAATATTGTTTTCAAAACAATATTTTATTTCTGTAAACAGGATTACATTTGTCACACTTATCTGTGTTGCAGGTGAGGGCCACCGACAATGGCTCCCCTCCCAGATACACGGACCACTCTCTCACCATCAACATCCTGGACGTGAACGACAACGCTCCAGTGATTCAGAGCCAGACAGGCTACAACGTCAGCATCAGTGAGGTGTGGCAGCAATGCACTCATTTAATCTGAAGTATAACTTTTGATGGTGAAGAGGGAGGGGAGATGAAAGGTACAACTCCTGATTCACCGCTAAATCTGTGGTTCCACCCTCAGCTACTGTATAGGCATGAGCTTTGGATAATTACCAACATTACAAGATCTTGTATAGAACCAGTCGAAATGGGAAATAGAACCAAAACTCTAGGGTGAGGAGCTCAGTCACAAGGTAGAAGCTGCTGCTCCTCCACATCGAGAGGAGCCAGTTGAGGTGGCTCGGGCATCTGTTTTGGTTGCTCCCCAGACCCAGAACAGATTGGGGCACTTGTCTGAGAGACAGACTAACCTGCCATATTATTGTTTGTGTGAAAGTACTTTCTTCTGACCAGCATCTTGCATATATTTTTTGAATATTTTGAGTTCTGCACACCTTTATGACAAAATATTTAGACCTGGTAGATTTGATATGTACTAACAAAGAAGATGTGGAACGCAGTGACAGTGTGTGGGTCAATAACAAATGTATTGCTCATACCCATTTTATGTTGAATAGTATATTCTTTACGTGACATACATTAAGTGTTTGATTAGATTTACTATAAGATAAAATTCTCACACTCCCTGAAGGTTGTGAAAGGCATTTAATAACCAGTGATTAATTAGAATAATGCATAAAAATGCAAAGTTAGTCAACAACCAACCATTGAATGTGAACCGTTCTGTTCTTACATCTGTTTGAGTTCAATTTTCTATGTCTTGACAAAGTTAACTTCTGCCTTGCGCTCTTATTCATTTCTAATTTATCTTTTACATTTCAACCTAACAATTAGTTTTTTGTCTTATACATTTTTTCTAATAAATTGTATTGGCTAAAAAAACCTAAATAATAAAATAACCTCTATATCCACAGCCTTATTTTCGCTTCCACATATTTTGTAGAATGTCGGAGGAGGCACTTCTGTCCTGCGCGTGATTGCCACCGATCGGGACATTGGGCCGAACGCCATGTTGTTTTACTACATCACGTCGGGAAACCAAGACCTGACGTTTCGCATGGACCGCGTGACGGGAGAGATGGTGACGCGTCCTGCTCCTCCAGACCGCGAGCGCCAAGAAGACTATCACCTCACGGTCACTGTGGAGGACGACGGAAACCCACCTTTATCGGTAGGCAACCACTAATGCAATGTCATGGTTTAAAGGAGACGCGTTTTTGAAAAATATATATAATGAATAATGAGCTTTGTTTCCTTAGCACAGACCTGAAGTTGTTTTTCGATCCATCTACGCTAAAAATAGTATTGCAAACCTCCTAGCTCAATAAAGGCCAATAGGGAAATGCTCTTGGACATTTCACACTTTTGCGCTTCCTATGATCCTGCGATTTTTATGTTGATGTTGTCTTTGTAAATCCAGATATGAGCCATAAGGATTGGCCAATCAGACCCCAGCTTGCTATGGATAACTATTAGAATACATTTCCATCTGCCCCATTACAACACAAAGCTAACCCCGTCGAACACTATGGGTGACGTCAGCACTTGGTTAGTCCACTCCTGATATACAGTCTATGCTTTGTGCCTGACTTTCTTCATTTCTCCAGGCTTGAGACAGGCACAAACCGTGTTTTGCAGTAGCTACATACATACATATACATCAGAGCTACGTGTGAAGGTTTTCCATGCTGATTATTGCCAGAAGTTATTTTTAAGCTTTCAATGAGTCAGAGATGACAGAACGAGCTCAAATTTTCCCTGTGACATTTTTCCTGCTTTTTTTCAGCAGGAAAAATGCCTCAGACAATTTGCGCCTGGGGCAGGATACACCCTGGACAGTTGCCATTGTGCTATTGCTAGGCATGTGGATTTCAGAGCAAAGAACTTTTATTAACAGGGATTACACAAGCAATCACGCTGTAATGTGGTTTAGCCCTTACGTTTTACCAATGCATGGTAATCCTTGCATTTGCACTGTTGGGTGAAGGATTAGTGGGAAAACAAGGCATCACGAGCAAATATACATGTGCAGACATGGTGGCACTTGTGAGGCTGGGTGTGTCCTTTGGTGATACTGGCACTTTTCTGCACATGATAGATATGTTTAAGCTGTTCAAATACTGATATTGTAAGTCAGTCAGTCAGAACCAATACATGATCTCCGCTCCGGTTTATACCACTGCTATAGAAGATTCTAGTACTGTAGATTTGGAATGTACCATTTTTTCCCCCTTGTGCTGTCAGTGCAGTTTGGTCAAGTATTTTATTGGATAGTGCATTTTTAGTTTGTTCCATTCTGGTCTATATTTTGATGACGGAGCCATGGTCAAGGCAAGACTGTAGTTGATCAACAATTATTTAAACAACAACCTCATGTTTACGGAAACTAAAGAAATCTGTAGAATTTACAAGAATGTAACAAGGAATTTGTTACATTAGTCACTGTCTAAATATATCAATGCCTACATTGGCAGCAGAGATTTTGGAGTCTGTTCCACTCAGCTTGTCGGCCCATAAAAAGGTCGGTTTATTTCATCTGCTCAATGCCACTCTCCCTCTGGTGTAAGACGCACAAGTGGAACAACCTTGTTTCAGTAATGGTTCCCCGCTGCAGGTATCACAGCCTCATACAGAGACCTGTCACTCCAATAAACAATGGTGCCTGAGTGTAAATATAAGGCTGTGGTGAAAAGGTGCAGATTTATTGTACAAACCGTAAAAAGAACCATTTAAATGCAATATACACAACAAACATATTATAGCAACACATCATCAGTCATTATAAGCTTTGTACACTCTTCCGCTGCTACAAGTATAAGTATAGAAACAGTCAAACATCCCCCAGCAATTGCCCCAAGTACATACAATCACATACACATATTATTATTGACAACCATTAGAATATTTAGCATATACATGATGCACCAAGCACCATACCCTGTGGCCTGCTCATAATACACAGTTAGCGATGGCTTTGGCCTCATAAACACAGTGGATCTGCAGAAGTTTAGGCACAGCCCATACAACAACACGCTATACTTTCTTTAACTCTAGGACACTTTATAAACAGCAACCTGGCTTCCCACAAACGTTTCCATGCATTTGTCTTTAATCTTTTTTATAAATATTTATTTCTGTTATTGATTTTAGTAGTCCTCTATCCCTGGTGGGGCCCAGCCATAGTCTGTTTCACATCACATTTCTGATGAAACTCTGACTCTTATTTTTGATGTGATACCTATGTAGTCCTTGTTTTATTTTGAGTGCAATAATGTATCTATTAACGTGCCAGGTGAAATGTTAAGATGTGCATTTACATTATGTACAAAAACATGACAAACTACAGTCTGATGCACGTTTAAATTCAGCAGCCCTTTGAAATGTTGCGCTCAGGAAGGATGAGGAGCAGAGAGCGGCTGACAGAAAGTGAGGTAGCAGAGAAAAGAGGTCAGCCCAATGTTAATGGCATCGCGGTCAAATTAAATCAGTAGAACTTTGATTTCAACATAAATCTATCCAAACCTCAAATGCCTGAAACGTGACCTACTTCAAATACAGGTGAAACTGTGAAATAAGAAAATATTGTTCAAAAGTTAATTTATTTTTGTAATGCGACTTACAATGTGAAACTATATGATATAGACTTTGTTTGTCATAATTTTGATGACTATGGTTTAGTCCATTTTCAAAATATTACCTTTTTAATGAGGTTTTATTTGGGTTTCAATAATTTATCAACATTAAATGGACAGTACTATGCACTCTTAGTGGTCTAATAAACCTTCATAAATCTATGATGCTTGTAACTTCTAAGCTCTACTTGATGCAATCCATCTGCTGGAGTTTAGCTAGAATATACTGTATGTATTTACTCCTTTTACATCCCACATTGTAGGTGCACTTACAGAAGTAAATGGACTTTCAAACAATATTCTCATATTCCGGCTTGCACATGTAAATCTTCAGCTCAATAACAAACCGCTCCAACACAACATATTTGCATATTTGAAAATATAGTTGTGTGCATTAAGGAATTTCAGTTCTTTGGCCAAATGCAGGTTTTTACCCTTGTCGTAGAAACAACAAAAGAAAGGAAATTAATCCAAATTATATTTTAATATATATAATTATTTCTCTCTCAACAAGACACGCTATGATTGTCCTCAACATAATAAGGATTATGTTTGCTGGACTTCTTCCTGCTCTCCTAATAAGCACTTGAGATATTGATATTTTGTCTGATGTAAAGTGAATAATGGAGAAAGCATCTTTAAAACCAGTATCAGCAGATTTCCAGATTGTCGGCATGAGTCCGACCACATGCTGCTCCTTCGTGTCCACAGTGCACGCAGCTCTCAAAGCAGAGATCCCTGTTTTAGCCACTGGCTGTTGTTGCAGCTGGAATGAGTTTTTACATAATCTCCGGCTGCCCAGACACTGTACAGACGACAATCCCAACAGTGAGGTGATCTACAAGGGTAATATCTCTTCAGAGGCAGAGAAATGAAGAGGGCAGTTCACCAACCACGGCTTAAAGTAGGTCTGGAGACTCAGGGATGGGGTCTGGAGAAGAAAGACATGCAAGTTTTCATTACACAGATCAAGCCAGACATTGTCGTCAAAGTTATAGATGTAACTAGTATAATTTACGAAACATTGTCTTTTGGAAAGGATAACAATGCCTAGAAATGTAATGTTTATTTCAGGACAAGATCTACAGTTTTTACATGCAAACATTTTATGTAGGTCCCCATCACGCTGGAGTACCACAACAACAACACACAAAAAATGCCACAAAAAAAAACCTTGAAAAAATCCATGTTTGGTTTATTCATGTTTGGCCTCTGTCATATATTTAGATCAGCTTTCTCAGTGAAAAAGAGAGTACCAACCCTCACTTCAAGATTCAAGATTCATTTATTTGGCCATGTGCAGTTAAAAAACCACATTGGAATACGTTCGCAAGAAAGGCACTCCGTGTGCACCGACAGAAAAACAATCACGGTGCACAACGGAGCTCTTGCAGCGGCGCCCTGGCACGGCGCCATCTTGCATCTTAGCCAGTATGTAAAAGGTCAAATGTTTTCCGTCCTGATAAAGACAGCCTGTTGTGGTCCAATTTGTTCTTAAAACTTTAGTTAAACAATCCTCTTGGAGAAAAAGACACATTAAATGCATAAAAACTTAGCTACTCCAGGTACTACTTCCATTGGTTTATGTTTATTGCAGTCTGTCCCAGTAAAAACTGAAAGCTACAATAATACTCTGGTAGTTTTGCATAAGCTTCACATCATCATGACTATTAGAAGGGAGATAAAATGGGGAGTGGTGTTTGGGTTATAATCTTCTTAGTTACAAAACACATTGAACTATACGTGATCCTATTCATGTTGTTATGTTTCAGAGTCTTGCGTGATTCTTTTCAAAGCAGAACATGAAAAAAGCCAAATGTTTATGAACATAAAATGATAGGGGAACTACTGTTGATCAAGTTCCCACCAGTTAAAGGTCAAAAACAACACAGAACACAGAAGAAATGAAACTTAAATGGGCCACTGAAGAGGTAGTGAAACACGTTAGCATTCTTGGGAATTGACCTGTTCTGAGTGTTTGAATTCAGTGAAGAAAGTAAAGTATTTTATAAACAGGAAACATGCCACAGCAGAAGAATGACTGATATATCTGCAAATACTGAAATTGTATGAAACCAATGCTTTAAAATATTATTAGGATGAGCTCTAAATTCCAACTAAAGAGGTCATTTCTGTTGTGTTAGATTGCGGTTTATTCATATTTGTGCAGCTCTGGACCAGAAAATCTCATAAATATTAACGGCTTGCTATGCACTTTATGTCAGCAATATTGCAACTTTTTTTTCTGTATTCACTCAAAAAATAAATCTGAAGCACAGCAACAAACAAAAGAAACACAAACTATGCTTGAAAAAGAAAACATGAAATAGTCTCCTTGCTATAACATAGAATAGATAGATATTGGAAGGTATTGGAACTAGTCTGTTTTTATTATTAAAACGTTATTACAGACACGAGATCCAGATAAGAAAGACATCACACAAAAACAATATTAGGGCTATTTAATCTGAATAGTCAGATTGTCTGCTATTGGAAAATTGGATATGCCTGAATCTGATATAGATGCTCTTAAATAATGCTTCAGAACATTTCTGGGTGGATATGTGAGAAAAACAGTGTTCATGTGGAAATGGACTCTTCTTTTATTCTCAGGTCTGAAGCAGCTTCTATCTTTGGCACATAGCATTTCCAAAGTCTCCTCTCAAGCTTGCACCATATCTAGGAAGTTTCTACATGAGTCAGAAAAGGCCAACGTTGCTGTGGTTGCATCAGATTTTTAACCAAAAACGGTGTTTGTTTTGAAATAATGGACGTGTTTTGCCGTTCGCATGTGAATTCCTCGAATCTAAAATGCAAATGACAGACGCTTGGTTGGCCTGCGCCTCACTAATGTGTTTTAATTTTAGTATGGGAACAAGCTGATAACAATTTCCATTTTAAATTATGGCAGAACTCGCTAATAAGCCTTGCAGTCATTAATTTGTCATCAAGGAACATTAGGCACTGCACCAAAACAAAGTAAAAAAGTGAATATGTTTAAAATCAAAATAGCTTTAGCTTTTTATGATACCGCTCTGCCTCGACTCGTGTCTCAAAGTTTTTCTGCACAGTCCTATTCTCTGACCTCCAGCGCCAATAGCATCTTAAAACATATTTATAGCCCCAACTCTATTGTTCGGGTTCAAATGCGTTTCACATCACGTTGATATTGAACTATTTCTTCCAGGGCAAGAATTGGATACAGCCTTATATTTCCACTCCAAAACAAAGCAACTATTTCAGCTGCATACGAAAAGGAGGAATTGTTTTGTTGTTCAAAAGTGAGAGCTCTATTTTTGGATGAAATTGCAAAGAGGTGGAAAAACATCTAATCTTATATCTGTTGTTTTGGGGATTATTGTCTGGGATTTTTGTCTATTGAAATAACATGTACTAATGGATCCTCAAGGTAATTAAAGGCATATTTTAGCACATCTCTGATGAATAGCTGTAATATCCTCTGAATGTTTTCATCACATGCTTTCTTAAAGGACTTCAGCCACATCTTAAGACAATTACAATGACATATTCTAACATTCTTATTTCCTGGAATGTGGCTGTAATGAACTGGAGTTGGGATACATCAACTTCTTATCACACGTGCTTTAAACTGCAAACATATCGCAGTTTTTTTGCGGTTAATTGATCTACTGGGAAAGCCTATAACACACAAAAAACTATTGACCCTGGTATAGTGATACCATCTTAATCTTCATGGTGGTAAATTTCATCCATACTTTGTCATAAGCAAAGCAGTAACCTCTCTGAGGATTAATATAAAATATACTGTATAGTGCCCTTGACACAGTATGTTAAATTTTGATTTCCATTGACATTTCCAAATTTTCCATACAATTCAACTGTCAACATTCCAATTTTGGATCAAAATGTGAATATAAAACAAAAACAATGGATTTGATGGTCACATTAACCGTCCAACCAGAAAATCTCATGGAACTTGTTTTGTTCTCTTATGAGACATGATCAGAATCAGAGCAGGAGGAAACACTACTTATGTAATGTATTTCTCAACAGTAAATTAAGATTAAAAGTGAATTACCATCTGCTGGGAAGAACACGTCTCCATGTCCCGGTGGGGAGAGGGGAGTTCCAGGGTCAGACAGCAGGTGGCGCCCCGTCTCGGAGGACTGCCTGGTCATGATTTGAGACACAGTTCGGGTTTTAACTTGAGGAGATCCACCAAGAAATACTGGGTTCTCATGGCCCTGCGCTTCACTGCAAATGGAAAAAACAGATATTATCACGAGTCATAAAACTACTTTTTTGCCGCTGACAAACACGGACAAATAAGGAAGTTTGTGTTGATCTTGGAAATCCATTAGAAATTGAGAAAATGCAGTCTAACCATATTCTAAGCAAAAATCAATCCTCAGCATCAGTGCATCATAAAGGAAAACTAAAGTAGGTTCTGCAAAGTTACAATTCAAGAGTGTTGCGTTGTTGTTAATGGTTTTAGAAAGAAAGAACATTAATGCCAAAGCTCGAAAGAAATGGAAAAGAAGTAAGTTCTCGGCTGCATACATTTTTACAGTCATTTTCTCCCACCATTTGCTATGTTTTATGCAACAGGCAATCCGATGAATCCATTTCGCAAAGGCTACTGCAGTAAGTAATGGCGGCTCCCAAAATCAGGAACATTTGCTTCCATATATTCTTGTAAATTTACATTCAAGAAAAAATATTATGCATTATACATGTTTATTTTGTCCCAGAAACACAATCTTGAGAATATTGACATGACCATTTTAAGTTATATTTATCTGTTTGTTAAAACACTAAACATTAAAAAGATGGCCATAGCAGAAAGTTTACATACATATCAAGAGGTGACACTAGTCGGAAGTGCAATAAAAGCAAGTGAATCTCATTAAAAATTGTATAATCCCGCACAAGTGCAAAGATGGGTTACAACTTTGTGTGTGTGTAAAAGTCCATATTGCACAGTCCATGTACATTGCATGGGCTCAATGAATACATGCAGTTGTAAAACACATCCTGAAATTACCAAACTCATTTGTCTGCAATACTCAAAGAGATGAATATACAAAGTTTTTGAAAGAGTATAAAGACAAGAGCTCCAATTGTGTAATAAGTTCCTCATTTTAGCATGGATGTTGCTAGAAACAACTCCAGGTACAGAATGATTTATGATAAGGTAACAATGTTGTAACATGGTTGAAAACTATGTGTCAATACAGCCTCTGAAATAGCAAAGGAGGCTGATTTTTCTGATTGAGGACCTATAAGCTAGTATAAAATGTTTAGTGTTATTATTATTATTATTATATTAAAAGAGCAGCTGTTCATTGTGTAGTGTGGGAAATCTCACCTGTCCATCCTCACGAGCTCCTGGGCACCTGCAGCGGGAGGAAAGGGGAAACGATCCATTGTGAGTGAATGAAACAAAGGCTTTAGACCAGGAAACAAGTGACCAAAAAATACAGTGGGAAACGCGGCAGGAGGATATAAGCTTGACCCTTAACACTGAGAGATGAATGAAATATGATCGTGTAATGTTGCTACTGCTTCCATTCACTCACTTTGTGTTGACTTTTGCCTGCTCAGCATCCCCAGCTATGACCAAAAACTACCTAGCAACAAAGAGCCAATCACAAGCGGAGATGGTCTTTTCCTGCTTGTGTTAATATATAATTCCCTGATAGCTTGGTCAAACACTTTTCTTTTCCCTTTACTACCAAGAATATGGGGTTAAATGTAAACTAACATGTTTAACTTTATGTTTCACTTTCTCTGGTGTTTTTGTTATGCTAGGAATGTTTTAAAACTAAACATTTTAGTGGCACGGTGGCTGAGTGGGTAGCACTCTCGCCTCTCAGCAAGAAGGTCCTGGGTTCGAATCCCGGTCGGACCAGGGCCTTTCTGAGTGGAGTTTGCATGTTCTCCCTGTGTCTGCGTAGGTTTCCTCCGGGTGCTCCGGTTTCCCCTACCACTAAAAATATGTCCAATAGTTCTAGCATGCGCCTCCTGTACTGGCGACCACGCTCCCATCTCTGTGTGGAGTGAGAGACAAATGCCCAAAATTAACAATTGTAAACCGCTTTGAGACTCAGATCTGCAGTGAAAAGGCGGTATATAAATAAAGATTACTACTACTACTACTTACTATCTGTGACGCTCTGGGACATTCAATTTGTTTGTCTTTTTTGCCCAATATTCTAATTGTTTGATTTTCTCAGATACCACTGGCAAATCAACAAAGTCCTTTGAGGCGACTTGTTATGATTTTGGGCTGTACAAAAATTGGTTTGAAATTAGTTGATGCCGTTAAATTGGCTTCTTCTTTTATCTCAACACATTTAGAGCAGACACTTTTTATCAGGAGCTATGTTTGCAAATGTTCTAATTTTTCAGGTTTGGTTTTAGTTGGAAAAGCTTTAAGAATTGGTTATGATTAACAAAATGGTTTGGTTAATCTCTTTGCCTTCATGAATCAATTTTCTAATCTGCTATTGCCAAAATTGTGTTTTATTGATTTGATTTAAATTGGGTTTTGGCAGCATTTATTCAATTATTTGAAACTGGAGATGGATCATTTGATGTCCGACTGTTAACATTGTAGCAAAGCAATACGAATTCTTTAGAGATAACAGGTGCCGTACAAACAGGGCAGGTTCCATACTGTGCTTTTCAGTCAAATTCAACATTTCCTCTTTTGTCTTATGACCAGCAATACTCACGTCTGCTTGAACGGACGCTGTGCCGTTGTTTGTAAACCAGCACCAGAATCAGAGGCAGCGAGAGCAGAGCCAAAACACAGGCAGCGACGGCCAAAGCCACTGGCACAGCGCCTTTGGGAAAAAAACATGGTGTAAACAAACAAATTGTGTGCATCTCGCAGCTTAAAGGCGTAATTACAGAGACAGACCTCCGGGCGGAGTGGGGTCCACATATGTGCACTCCTGAGAGCCATTTCTTCCTGGGGACAAAGATAAAAGGAAGCCATTGAAGCCATGTCCACAATAAAGAGAAATTACCAATGCTAGCATGAGAACAGGAGGATCAAGCAACAGGATATTGGATAATTTCACAGTGTTCTCATACAAGGTGAGACATGATTACAATTTTACAGTATCTGATTACAAAAGGCTCATCTGCAGCAGTTACCATCATATGCACATAGAGGTATATTCACATGTGACATTAGCCATGGATTTAATTTATAACGTCTACATTAGGGATGCACAATATTTTGCACAAAAATATTGTTTTATTGTCTATAATGACAAGGGCATAATCGATAGTGCAAAGATGTGCGATAATTGCATATATATCATGGTATTTCAAGCATAAACATTGCCATTTTCTGCTAGCGCCAACATAGATTTTTAGACTCTGAAAAGAACAATACAAAACATGGTGGGAGAAGAGATACAGTAAGTGATTTCTTTGGGGAAGGAAAAAATATATCATTATCACAGACATTGACACCACAATTGCATATCGCAATAATATTCTGCATCCCTAACATTTTTTTTTTTTATTGCCCAGTAGCAACATTCTCAGTGCCTATAATCTTAAATTTAGGATCAATGGTGGAGAAATAGTAGAATCGCGATCTGAAGAGTGCATATTTCCTGGTTGTATATTAACCCAGCATACTGCCATGTGCTTACTTGGTGTGACTGCCAGCACTATGTGACTGTGTTGTCTCTGGAGAAGTACTTTGTGATGGTTGGCCTCCTGTATGTCCAGAGCCATGCAGCAGTATCGGCCTTGGTCTGCATACGTCACATTCTCCATAATCAGCCAAAAGTTGTCAGCGGAGGAGCCGATGCTCACACCTGCAGGCAACTTGTGTCCAATATTTCTGGGTCTGGTGTGGCCGGAACAGAGCTGGTCACTGTGTTGTGTGAATAACCAGTTGTGTTGGAGTTTGTCCGTGGAGTATTTCAAGGCCCCTCGTTGGTTACAGAGCAGCTTCACTGTCGCCCCCTCTGGACAGGTGTAGTACATGTGTGGAGCAGAGACGCCCAGTGGGGCATGACTGTGGGACAGCTCCATATCCGCTGAAGAGGGAAAACAACAGAGGAAATGTGTTAGACTAAAAATACTTTTATGTTTGATCAGTGTTTACACTTTGAAGGAACATGGCCTAAATTTGTTTAATTCAATTAAATCCTTAATTCAGATTATTAAAGATGCATTCCACGACCCCTTTTTTGTGATGTTGTCCGATACCTGTTTCTTTTAATAGATATATTATTGCTGCTTGAAATACTACTCATTTTGGATTAAAACATGTACATTCCTAAATTACGGATGATTGTAGTGCTTTTTTACAATGAGACAACTTGCCTCCACAAATTAAGTCACTTTCTTGTTACCAATGTAAAAGGAACATGACAAACTATAGAAATAACCAGGCAAAAAAAACATTGGGATGAAGCACAAAGAGACCCTGCCATTAGGTGAGTTGATGAATGCACCTTTAACATTTTAATTTAGTTTATAATTGACCAAAATGCACACAATTTAACTTTACCAAATACATAAGAATCTGGCTTTTTGAAATACCGTACTGTGGAATAATCCTGACACAGTAATAACATCTATCGGTGGCAAACCCCCTCAAACAAAATTGTCTTAGTCCATTTTACATGTTGGCAAATGTACAAAAGAAGAAATAACAGATGGCTTATCTCTTCACTGCCGTTTTTCCCCAATATATTACACATCACATTAAAATACAAAAAGGCTACAGTGTTTTTTTTCCATGATGTAAACCAATCTAATTATAGTATTTGTCCGTCTCAAAATCCTGTTCCAGAATAAAATTTCCCATGCATTATTCCCGTTTCTATTTTAGTTCAGACTCATGCAGCGGTTTAAGCCGAGTGACTCGGGAGAGGAGCGGTTACTATGGATTTCAATTGTCTGAAGATTTATTATGTGGTATCGTAGAAGTCAAAGAAAAAAGCATGATTGTAACATTGGAGGGCTCAATTTAGCTTGCTTTTGCACATCAAGTGAAGTTTAGTCAATTTTGTTTCACAATGTGGTAAGAGGAAGTGGTTGAAAAGCAGTAGTAGTAGCAGTAGTAGTTGTACCAGTAAACAACTCTGAGTACTTTAGAAGATTAGTTGTTTTTGTTATTGACAAATTGAATGCACCAATTTCATTAATTTACTATGAGCTACTAACTAAACTGCAAAGGTAAATTATGTTTTGTCAACTTGGAGGTAGGAAATATACAAACAAATTGATCTTATTGTAATTATTGTCATTGAATATGCATATGTTTTACTACTTTTTTAATTATTTGTACATGAATAATAATTGTAAAAAAAGTATTAATGATTTGTTCCACAGTGATTTCACTTGTGCAATACCAACTGCCATTTGACTTGCCATGTCTGGTAATCGAACAAATATAGCAATATCTTGTGTCAATATCTACCAGTTTTAGCTATTACAGAAGACATTACCTTATTTTGTTTTATTGTGAACCTGTCTGCATATTCATTATTGGGATTTTGGTGTGATGATGCAATATGCTGTACTAGCAAAGATGTATTATGCAAACAAGTTAAAACTCTGCTCACTCTTCATATATTTGCATTTCTTCTTTTCTTCCTCACAGATTCATTTGTAAGTGCAGATTTTGAAGACTCAGGAAACCATAAAGACAGCTGCGAGATTATTCTACACACTGTACAAAGCAGTTTCTTAAGTCAAACATCTCAGTCGACCACATCCTGTTTTGGCTTCTCCGTGCTCTAGTGAAATGAGCCATGGCATAATGAACTGTGTAATGTTACCACTGAAAGATAGTTTAATTTTAATAACACAAGCGTATCCTTGGGCTCGCTTGTGTCGTAAAGAAGATGCCAAAAACACAGCAATAATCAAAAGATAAAATAAATCCACAAATCCTTCCTCAATCGGGAAATGACTGTTGTAACAGAAGTGTAACGATTAAGAAGACTACATGAAAAGCAAAAGGAGGGGGGTAAAGAAAGTAAAGAAGTCTATAGCAACCTGAATATATACCTTACAATGCTAAATTACTGTATGTATATGTATATCACAAAATAACAAAGTATTGCAGTTGTCATCCGAGTTATGTTTGCTAATGACAGCATATAAGGAGTAGGATAAGTAACAGTAATGTAAAATAATAGAGACATTTTTCTGATGTGTCAGTTTTAGTATTATTGACAAAGTAAAGTAGATTCTATATTTTTTATTGTATTTTTTTGTTTTGTTTACACACACTCATCCACCCTGAACCATCGAACATGGTTGTAGTGATATGGGAAAACTACACAGAAAGGCCTTGTCTGAAGGTGGAACTAGGACCTTGCACAGGACCACAGCGCTATCTTGTTCTTGAGTCCATATATAAACATTTTTAACGTCAACTCACACTAAACTGTTGTTGTTGTTGCATCATATGAACTTTACAGATCATTTTTACTGTGCAGTTTTGTGTCAGGCCAAAAGGCGAGGAACACCAGGTGGCTGCAAGGCTTTGTCAATGGATAATAATCACAAGTAGCTGATTTTGGTGAAATGTGAATATTGAGCAGCACCTGGCTGTGTTACCTCCTCTCAGTGAATGTACCAGCCGAATATTTGTGCCCACTTGGCATCGGAAGAGACCAGGCCGCTTTGGTTTCATTACCCCTCTCTTCCACTAAAATTCTGAAAAATAAAATGTCCCAGTCCATGTGGAAACCCATTTGGCAGCTTTGGGTTAACTGGTTAATCAGTGTGTTTAAAAATGGGGGTTTCAGTCACCTAAAACACTTTGTGCCGCATTGTTCAAAAACTGGAAGGCTTTTCCATTTTTTGTTTACTGCACATTGAAATGAAAACAATACATAACCAATGAGTTGCACCTCTTGTATATTATTGGTTTTGGGAGTTGAGAAGGGACAGCAATGTTTTGTTTTGTTTTTTCAAATAAAAGTAAAAATCAAGATTGATATCAGACATGAAAACGCTAAGGTGCATCCAAAATGATGAGCTTGTGTGTTCTTTGTGGATCAAGATTCACAATAAACCTCGAACTGACCACAAAAGTGCAGGTTTTAAGTATTATACCTGCAGGTTTCATTTTTGTTATTTCTCTTGTGACAATTGCATATTATTGTCATCTGTTGTTCCTGATATTAACATGGATGGATCTAAAAACAACTCCGGGAGAGAACAAATATTGGGATAGGAAAATGATTAGAAGCTCATTGCAAGAAAATCCCCGTATTATAATCAGAAGATGGAGCCGTGTAGTAGCTGCATAAATACTTTGACATTAGTAAACGTCTGCTGTTTTCCATTGTACGGGCAGTGAGTGTGGGTGAAGAGGAAGTGTGCCTGTGAGTGTGCCAAGTCAGACTGGCAGCATTGTAAATGATCTTGTGTTCAGAGGAGCAGTGGCCAGAGCTGGATTTAAGGAGTGAACTTCCTTCCTGACTTAAAGCGGCACGCGAACAAAGCCACTGCTGCTCGATCTGCTGCTGTCGGCCTGAAACTGAGTCCAAAACTGCTGCTGCTGAACCCCAAATTTTCATTATTTGTTTTTAAGTTGGGGTAAAGGCACCTGATCATGTTAATCCATGCTATAATTCTGCCAGTTATTCTTAATATAAGTCTATTTCCATTATCTAAAAAAATAAAAATAAATTACCATTAGATTGAATTACAGACAACTTTTCCATCAGTGCATTGTCTTAACAGCTATGAACTGATTCATTGCACCAGCGGAGATGCAGGACTATTGTTTAATTTCAAATACAAAGCAAATGTAATTACAATGCATCACTTCTTTAAAAAGCCTTAGCCTTTTCAAGTTATGTGAACCTCTTTTTTGTTTCAGAAAGTTTGTAGAATTATGACCGAACAAGCCATTGCCTTAATGGCTTGTTCGGTCATAATTCTACAAACTTCCTAATGGCATTGGAATCAAAATATGTGATTTATGTTTTCCTCACAAAAATGCTAACACTTAAATGAGATGCCGTCACATCCATAATTTGTACAGTATTCACGGAGCAGGAAAAAACACAGCAATTTCACAGACATTAATCTCCCAGTTTGTGTCGTTTCAAATAAATTTACCGCAGTTCAATCAAACTGGCGGAAGTACAACAAACAGTAAATATGATTACTTCTACATATGCTCATTTGGAAATAGTAGCAGGGCTTGATAACAACATTACAATTATAGAAGTGCACTTTACAACTCGGGTCTATGACATTTGGTTTACCGTCAAGTGAAAGGGAAAGGCCAACCAGCCCACGACCTTCTCTTGTGAATTAGCCCTGAGTGTGTATGTATGTGTATGTGCGTATGTATGTTTATATGGAGGCATCCGGTCCAAGTGTCAGGGCCTATTGTGCCAGAAGGAGAGCCGGCCGGTGATTGAGTGAAACTGCTGCTGTTTTTGTCTCTCTCCACGACAATAGGTCAGGCAGGTTCAAAGTATGACCATTTTATGACCTTTTTGACATATTTGAAATACTGTAAGCTTCATGTGGTCTCTGTAAGTAAGTAACAAACAAGTAGCCAAACAAGGACTTCATGTGGCCTCTGATCTAATAACATAATGAATGTTTTATGGAGGCAAAAATCAAATGGGTTTAGTATCATATATTAAAGCTGGGGTTTGTAACTTTCAAACCAACATTTCTAACTAGTTCCTCGCTCTTCGGAAGCTTGGTTCTATCACCAGTTTTCTCATGCATGTACTTTTTGGCCTGTCCCATCTTTAGATCAACTTTTTTGTACAGAAAAGTGAAAGTGAACGGCCCTCTATCAGCCAATCAGCTCTCAGCCCAAACTTCAAATGGTACGATTGATTGATTGATATGCAAAAATATATGACAAAGAAATATTTTTTTCCAATAAGATGAAGACAGAATGTTTTGTTCTGATTTAAATCTACTTTATGTTGGAACAAACAGCATGTATTATAAATGGTGCAAGGGTTAGGAACCCCAGCTTTAATCAATGGTGACTTTTTTCCCATCGATAGTCACTCTCTTCACACAGAATTTGGTTGTATATCATCTCTTTGGACTCATGCAGCATGGAATTACTCTTGTCTTGTACATCTTTGTGAAACTCTCTCTGGCCTATAGCGACAGATCTGCTGCCAGCTTTCCTGATGTGGTTGCAGCGGCAGCAGGTGAAATGAGTCCCCGCCATCTTCCTCACGGACAGACGTCTCATTCCAGTCACTGCACATCTGTGTTTTGGCTCCATTAAACATCTAGGTTTCTCCTCCCAGGATCCCCTCAGCCCCCGGGGTTTGGACACACTGTCTCTTTTGTTTTAAGAGCCGTTGCCACCTGTTTGGGGCATGTTCCCTCTGACAGATCTCTCTCACTCGGACAGGCGGGGTATCCAGTTTAATGGAAACTTTTGTTGCAGAGGGATATGTTCCGATACATATGCATTTTTTGCAACGTGTTTGGCACTCTTCCTCTTGTTGTTGTCAGCGTGCAATGGATATGATCAGGCTCCATGAACATTAATTACCTGCTGTGGTTTCCATTGGATTAGAGGAAGCTTGGATAATCATTTCATTGAATAAAGATAGAGGTACACGTTTGTTTGGGAAAGGCATACTCAGGGTTCTGCAGTGAAGCTGTTAGAGCTATTAATTATTTTCAAACCAGAAAGATATTTTACTCATTAAATCCATGTAATTATGTCCTCGCTCTCAAAACAGTTTGGTTGCATCACTCGTTTTTTTTACGAACATGTATTGTGGGTCTCTGTCACATCTTTAAATCAGATTAAGTCAGAAAAGTGAAAAAGAGAGGACCACTCACTCTAAGACAATCGAGTCTTAGTGACATCACAGGGTTCTTTTAGATAACATAATGAGATGAAGACAGCATGTTATGGTCTGATCTGTCCACAACTATTTACGTTTACAAGACTGTTGGGACAAAAATCATGCATCAGTTCAGAAGAAAAAAGTAAGGTAGCCCAGCTTTCACAGACCACACCTTTTCTTGGGTTTTATTAAACTGGCCAGTAGGCGGAGAATGAGCAGAGGTGGGACAACTCAGTTTTGCTCCCATTGAAAACCATGTAAAGTTTTGGAGTCAAAAGGCTCTCCTCCTGTGCGGTGTACGGTTGTTGGCCTGCAGGGAGCGCTTATCTGGGAAAGCCTTGATCCACCTCGCCCGCCTCATTTGAGTGATTTTTTCAAAGTGTACTCCTTTATATGAGACCACAGTTGGGACACGGAAGAAACTCTTGTCTTTCTCTCTATTTGCGCGGTTGCTACAAGCGTACACCGCACAAAAAGTGCTTCTTCTTCTACTATATCTCCGTGTATAAACCCAGCAGACTGCACCGCCAGAGTACGTCACGTCCTGTCCTACGTTTGCTATTCGCGCTACTGCCCTAACTTCATATGAAACCCAAGAATATAAGTCAAAGTAAATTGGATTCATCCTAAAATTAAGCTTACTTTTAGATCAGGCAAAACTGTTTTCAAAGAATGAAAAAAGTCAAAATATGTATTTTTGTGATCAAATGCATAAAGTTTTGAAAAAGTATTGAAATTGTGTCCCACAGATCCTGCCCTCATGCTAAAAAGTTTCATCTGACAAACACAACAACAGTATTCCAGTATTCCAATATGGCCTCCAGCAGAAATTAATTGCCCGTCTCTGGTCTAAGTTCAAGTTGGAGTGAAGCGGTGGTGAATCTTTACTTGAAATGACTTGGTGATAATTAAACCGGTTGCACGACTGACTATTTTGCAAACAGTTTCACTTCTTTAGCATGAAAATGGCATTCTCATTATACCCTGAACAGCAAGAAACCCACGTCATAGATGTTTGAGCTGAGGGGATGTGGAAAGAGAGTTTTAGGTTAGTGTAACAGGTCACCAGGTCAGACCCAGCCCAAAACTGAACAAAGACAGCTTTAAAAAAAGAAAAAAAGCGCATATGTCTTTTAACTTTCCAAAATTTCTGATCAGCCGCTGTTCCTCTTTTTGATAAGTACACAGAGAAATACACACGTCCATGCTGTTGGGAAATTTTGCACTTTTACATCATTACAAAATCACTTCAGCAAAAACACAGGTGAAATATCCCTTTGTCTCAAACTTGGGCTTTTTCTAGTGATGCAATTTGTCTGCGAGAAAAATTCTGTTGTACGTTTATGCCATTGCCATAATTAAGAGTAAACAAATCTTTTCAGCTTGGATAATTACTTTGTGGTGTTCATCAATAACTACATTTCTTCCCAAAAATGTATTAATTGACTAGTACTGTTGGGCTTGTATTTTGCACACAAAGTTTCTCCTGAAATGTATGTGTCCTGTTTCCACTACCACACAATCAAAAGCAGGACAAAAACACCATTTTTGGGGGGTCTGAATTAGGGGTAAGACAAGTTTTGAGTCATTCTATAGGAGGATAAAGAGGAAAAAGTGTGTTAAAACAAGATACTCATTTGATATAGAGAGGGTCTGTCTTAAATAGTGAAAAGTGAAAAAGCCATCCATTTAGGTAGAACAAATATACATGTAGTAATGTTAGTATCAAAATCCAATTTGATTGTAATTGATGTATTGAGATTATCCAGCAGTTTCTCTCTTCTGGATGTCCTCTCCACGTGTCTTTGCTATAGAGACTGCCCCCTGGTGGATGTATTATACAATAGTAAACAGGTGGTAAAAGGACTCGTAAAGGTACTCAAGTAAAAGTAGGAACTTACTGGTAAAATAGAAATCTACTTTGGTAAAATCAGATTGTAATCAATTCCTTTCTCAAATAAAGGTAAAGTACAAGTAAAATTGCAAAAAGGATAATGCATTCTTGTCAAGCGATGGACAGGCCATGTATTGTTTCATTTACTTTTAGCATTCATACTGGCACAGAATATCATATGAACTTAGAAGCATAGTTATTCACATTGAAATCCCTGAGAAGCATGGCTAACCACAGCAAACTTCCATTATGTGATATTTAACAAACATTCTCCCTAAACTTTTTATGGTGTGTTGTCCTCTGCAATGTAACTTAATCCATCTTTAAAATGCGAGCAGAAGAAAGTACAGATAACTGAGTTAAACACCACTCCCATGAGTAATTTCTCAGCATGTACGTGTTTGGTCTTCTTAACTTTGTGATAGTAGTTTCATAATTCTGGGAGTCCTAGAAAATGACGGTGTCAAGTAAAGTAAAGATTATAGCCACCTCTGATAATAATCATACAAAAGTCATTCTCAATTATTTGGTGATTTAAACATACTCACTGACAATGCCATATCTCTGACTGTTTTATACCATCATGACCAAGACCTGTTATTTCTCAGTGATTTTTAAAGAGACCACTCTGTCCTACGCTGACATTTCTGTTCACTCATCCTTTAGTCTGGATTCTAATATAGAATACACATAATGGAAAGGTCCCCAAGAGCTCTGGACAGCCCCCTCCTCCACTATTGTTTCCATAAACTGTCTGCCACTTTAGCAAAAGCCAAACCTCTATCACAAACTGTGTAGTAGCCTTCTGTTCTCTCTGCTTTGCTCTTGTCCCACTGAAGAGGACATGTCCGGAGTCTGTAAATGATTTTTAATTGGAGTCTGGGTCAATATTTGTTCTCTGATGTGCAAAGTAATCAGGAAATAGAATTTAGCCACATCCTGCTCGAGTCCAGCTCTTGTCCATGGATTATTCTCAAGCCTTTCCATCCATGTTTTACTTGGAAACATGGCAATAGGAAACATTAGAGTGGATTGAGTTGAATCTACACCTGGAGTAAACTGGCCATGTACAACAATGCAGTTAAAGCAAACGCAGGGAAAATGCACTGATTTGTGTTTCAGATAAAGAAAGCAGCGTTGGCACTGGAGCAGCAGATGTTGTTGTCATTGTTTGTAGAAGGGAAGGAACAATTTCAACAAAAAAGACATGATATGACTCCAGGGATGTAACTGATAGGCACACACGTTCAATGACGCATGTTAGATTGATGAGTAGACACTGCAGAAGTAGGTAGGCTTTTTGGGTGAGTGTGGTAGACTCAATGCTGGGGTTTCAGACCACAAAAGAACGGAACAATCAATCTAACTGGTTTCTCTCTCTAAAAACAGTTTGCTGCTATCACTAGTTTTCACATACTGCAGGCATTTGGTGGCCTCTTTTACAGAATCAGCTTTTTCATCAAGAAAAGTGGCTGATCCTCTTTTTTCAATCAGCTCTCTTGCCCACAGTGATCTTTTGTACATGTAAGCAAAACATGTTAACATATAACATGTTTTCTAATCAGACAAATACATGTTGTGGTCTAATTTGATTTCACAAAATGTAACTTTTTCTGTTTGGAGACAACATAATAAATAATACAGAGCTAGAAACCCCACCTTTTAAACTTAAGAAAATGGCCTTAAGTTGCAATGTATGTTCGTAGGCCTGTGACAGTCATAAATAGAATTATTCGTTGATAGATTGTTACAAAAAGCAACCACTTTTTTTTTCAAACAAAGTCACGTGGTTCTGAAGTTCACCTCCTTTTGGAAAGAAATTGTATAGGGCCTATTAGCAGCCTCCAAATATGTGTCAAGTTTCCTTTAAAGGGCTTATCATGCAAGAAAATCTAAACAGACTAAATCCTAAAAGTGAAAAGTGATCACATCTTGAAGGATCTGGATGGCGTTTGATCTGCGCAGCTCGAAGCAACAGCTGCCGCAACTCACTCCGCACCGCACTTAACCCGATGCGCCAAAGCTAGAAGAAGTCTCTGGCCAGAATCCAAGAGAGATCCGACGAAAAAACAAGAATATCTGTGGAAATGCTGGGGCCTGGTGCGTTTGGCGAGAACTTGAGTATTCTAGTACGTGTGCGTAAAGTTCGTATAGTCCAGGAGTTTGCGTAAAAAGAAAAGAAAAAAAGTTTAGAGTTGTTAAGTAGTGACAAAACTTGACGGGTTACATGACTCAAAAGCGTGGGATTCAGCAACACACTTTTGGGAGGGGCTTTGGAACAGCTTAATGCCAGATGTTCAAAACAACAACAGCGGCTAAATCTGAAAGCCATAAAGTTTTAACTGGTCTGGAGCAGGACATGGGCACACACGCTCGCAGCTGCCCGGGCTTTACTTACTTTACAATGCGCCAGCTTCAGCAGACATGGCATTGTGAGGGCACATTTAGCGCGCGTAAACGTCTGGAGTCCAACTATAAAATGACTATTCTCGTTTGAGTGCCTTTAAACACCACATTTTGCGCGCGTCTCCCTTGTCATTGGGGCGAGAGGCGTATTTCTCCAGCGTGAACCAGGGACATCATCAGGTATTAGGTGTCAACAAGCCTTCACAAGCCCAAGGCGTCATTACAAAGCGCACTCACCTCTCGCTATGTTCAGCAGCAGCGCGCATAACAACATCACGTTTCTCCCGCTGCAGACAAGCCTCCAGCGCGTCATGGTCGAGTTGGGATGAGAGAAAACAACTCAACAAGTAGATATTATTTCCAATCTGAGGAGTGACTAAAAGTTGGCTAAAAGTTGTTTGGTTGAAGTTTGGTAGAAAGTTCGTGGCGCAGTGGGTGACGCGCGTCTGTCACTTTGGCTTCAACTTCGCTGACTCTCCTGAAACTTTGGTGCATAAAAAGAGCAATGTGATACTTGCGCTGACAGGCCCCACCCCCACCTCTCTCTCGCTCTCTCTCTCTCTCTCACTCAGGGTGAAGGACTCTGCATCTGGATCTAATAAACAGCCTGTTAACGCATACAGTGATGCAATAGTAACCAAAGGGGAATACAAGCGATGTTCACCCGGTTTTATTAGTGCTATATTGAGTTAAGAGTGGCGCACCAAGTTGTATTTATAAGGCTACAGAGTAAAGCTAGAGAACGTTAACTCACTTGAAATCACCAGAACTTATCCCTTTGCACAATAAGTAAGTAAGTCATGTTTATTTACATAGTGCCTTTCTCAGACCAGAGTCACAAAGCGCTTTACAATTGTTATTGGTTGGGCAAATGTCTCTCACTCCACACAGAGATGGGAGTGGGTTGACAATGAAAGTCAATATCCCCAAAAATCCTCATGGCCCCATTATTACAAAATCTAAAGCAGGTCAAAACAGGACTAAAACAGGGTAAAGTAGGGCTAAATAAAGATTATGTGTAGGTCACTGACTTACCAAACCAGTTCCTAAAAAGGACGTTTATTGATTGAATAAGTTGCAAATAAGTAAAATGACAACAAAATGTGTTGCATAATTGGGTAATGTTGTGTAGATGCGTAATTGAACAGGGAGGGATAATTCTCAATCTTTTAACAGGAACATGGTGGTCAGACTGGACAGACAGGACTTTTGGCACACTCCTGATTTTTGTCATTTGAATGGCAGATAGTTTCATTACATTAAGGAAGTGAGGTGCAAAAAGTGGATCTCTTACGGTTTCAGCGTTTTTGTACTTTTCGTGTTTGTGAAATTGCATTACAACATGAAAATACGTATTAAACATTGAGTGTGAAAATATAAGCTTCCATTACTCGCGCTGGTTTATAAAAAGTCCATTAAGGGCTGAAATATATTTGACAAATAAATGTATAACTGTAAACTATAGAGCTACTTTTCTTGGTTGGCAGCTCGAGGAAAGGGAAACGTTTTTGTTTTGCTATAATTTACTGAAAGACTGACTAAAAACATTCATTGAAAATTATCCAGACCAACACTGAATTATAAAAGACAGATACTCTTTAGCGCTGGGGTAACTTTCAAACCAGAAAAATAATGTGTATTGTATAATGAAATACATCTAACGTCTTCCTCGGTCTCATAACAGTTTGGCTCTGTCACTAGTTTTCACATGCATGTATTATTTGGCTTCTGTCTCATCTTTAGATCAGCTTTTTCAGTCAGAAAAGAGAAAAAAAAGAGAAGATAACATGTTTCCAATAACAAAAAGACAGCATGAAAATAGTGTGACAAGAGTCTTTCTGTTGGACCAAACATGTTATTTATATAAAAAATTAAAAGTTAGCTTCCCCAGCTTTGATAATCCAAAAGAGAATACTACCTGGTTACCAACAACCTGCTTTCAAATAACAAAAATATTAGTCAAATTATGGAAATTCAAAATATTATTAGTTCCTTTGAAACAGATGAAATAAAATACCTGTAAAAGTCTGAAGTCTTTGTTCTCTCCCACAGAATTCTACCACCATCTATGTTCGCATTATCGACGAGAACGATAATGCCCCCGAGTTTCCGGAGGAGGAGTACGAGACGGTCCTGAGTGAGGGCCCCGAAACCGTGGGGGCCACCATCGCCACGGTGACGGCCATCGATCCGGACGAGGGCCTGAACGGGACGCTGAGATATGCCATCGCCAACGGCAACCTCATCCAGACCTTCAGCATCAACAGCATCTCAGTGAGACAGAAAAACATGTCATGATTGATGAATGTGAAAACGTTTTTGACCTGAGGAAGTGCAATAAAGATGGGGTTTTCATAAGGGGATTTTAGAATAAAACAAGTATTTATGTTCTATTTAACTTCTTAGTTTGCACAAATGTCAAACGCGAGGTCCGCGGCCAAAATAGATATTTCATTATTGATACATTTTGAACCTAAGCAACACATATCTTCTCATACGTCAATATAACAGACAAAGAACAGGCTTATGGTTCTTAAAATTAGTATGATTTACTTATTATTGATAAGAGGTTAAACTGGCTGCCATGGCATGTTATACTTCATTTTAAAGCACATTTCCGCATAAAAAACAAGCACGTAATTGAATATATTCTTCAATTTGAACCCAGTCTGTAGTTTCAAGACGTCTTTATACCTTCAGCTCAATTTTGGTTAAATCCAAACACACTGTAGCTGAACTTCTTTTGTTCAGGGATATCCACTTGAATAAATAAGGAAATACATATAATGGCATGATTAGACATCAGGCTTTGACATGGCGATATTGTTTTGAATAGACAGAAATATGAGAAGAATGAGACATAGAGAACTAGCAGCAGTGACTCTAAATCTCTTAGCTAGACATGAGCAAAAATAATAAATATGATGTAAATAACCACAACTTATTTTGATCAATATGACAAACGTGTGTTTTATTCAGGGGAGGATCACAGCCGTCAAACCTCTGGACTATGAGATCAGTAACGGACACTACGCCCTGGTCATCACAGCCACAGACCAGTGCCCCATACTCTCTCTGCGGCTCACCTCCAGCACCACGGTAAACACTCCACTCTCCTATATCACAAAAAATAAACCACACAAACTGTTTTTATAAAGAGTTTTAAAGCTGTGGTAACTTTCAAACCACAAAAGATATAACCCTGCAATAAAATAACTCTACAGTAATTCGTTCCTCGTGCTAAAAACTGCAAAAATATAGTCTTCACATGCATTTATAGTGGGGTCTGTCGCATCTTAAGATCAGCTTTTGCAGATAGAAAACTGAAAACGAGAGGCAAGAGGGCCACATTCTCAGCCCGTCAGCTCTCTGCTCAAAACGTCAAATAGTGACTTTCAGGGCTCTTTCTTGCAGGTATGCCAAAATTAACATAGAAATAAAGACAATAATAGTAATAACTAATAATATGAAAACAACATGTAGTCTGATTTGTTCACAACATTTTACTATTGCAAGACTTTCTATTGGGACAAAGGGAATATTTATCGTTCATGAAAAAATAGTTGAGCCAGCTTTAATTTGGTGATTATATGGTTTTGCTTTTGTCATAGCCCATGTGACCTCGGATGGGTTGTTTGGATGAAACTCCGGATGGATAGTTGCCCGCAAGGCTAGTGTGAGGTGTGCTAATGGTCAAGGCATGTCTATTCCAACTGCATTTCTGTTTTCAGGAGGATTGCATCATCTTGCTGTTGCAGGAATTAAAAAAATTGGATAATGTACTAATGGGTTATAATGTTTTTTTACACACAATAACATTTGTTCAAAAATGTAAAAAATAACAATTTACAAATTATATTTTTTTCAAGCTGTATTTTAAAGCTTAGGCAATAGAGACTCAATATTATGAGTTTGACTTCTCTATTCCTCATTTCAGGGAACTCATACTTCTCTTTCTGCTTTGACAACTGTGCTATAATTATGACTGTTGACCCACATAGTGCTTTTTTCTTAACATGTTCTTTCATTTCAGGTTTTGGTGAATGTTTTGGACATAAATGACGTGACGCCCACTTTCCCCAGACCGTACGAGGGCCCTTTCGAGGTGACAGAGGGTCAGCCGGGACCCCGAGTCTGGACTCTCAAAGCCACCGATCAAGACTCAGGACTCAATGGCAAAATCGAGTACAGCATCACAGCCGGAGATTATCAAAGTTTGTGCATTTGGTTTTTCCACTTTCACAACTTAGGAATGGGCAATAACTCTCTGTCACATTGGTCCCTTCATGTTAGTGACCCCAACATCAGCCGATAATTGTCAAATTTGAAAGAAAAAACCCCCAAAACAATGAATATTTTCAACTCCTGAAAATCGGAACATTTGTTTTGCTCTTCATCCTTATTTCACCATACTTTCTTATTCCAGAATCTAAAACAAGAAATTAAAATTAAGTCTGATTATAATTTTTAATGGCCAAAGATAATGCATCATATTCTTTCATATTCATATTCTAAGGCCTTCAGATTATTATTTATTATAATTTAGTGAAGATTGACTTCTGCCACAATGTGAAACTTTACACAAGCTTCCTTCCATGTAACCTTGATAATGCACATACCACAACATAGATAGTAACATAGCAACATGAGCTGTAAATATGTTGCCTGTGGTTAAAGGAAGTGCTTTCATTTATTTAAGCAAATACTATGCGGCTATTTTCATGTTTCCTAGATGCAATCTTAAACCCCTGAAGCTATTTTACATGTTTTTTCAATACAGATGCCAAAAGGTTTAAGTGTTATTGGGAAAGAGCCACAATCCACATGTTTGCAGTTGAAAGCTGAGGTCTTTATCTCCTTCTCAGATGAGTTCATGGTTTCTCCGGTGGAAGGGGAGCTGCGGGTGAGGAAAGACATCGAGCTGGACCGTGAGACCACAGGATTCTATAACATCACAGTCACGGCCCGCGATCTGGGAACGCCGTCACTAAATAGCTCTGTGCGTATATATATGTGCTGTTTCCTGCAGTATCCAATGCTATAGTTACATAAAAAGTGGTTTACGGCATAGTTGAAATGTATTAATAGTAAGTAAGTAAGTAATCTTTATTTATATAGCGCATTTTAACAGATCATGGTCACCCCAAGAACTTTACAATGTTCAGAGATTGTTCCATTCTCTTCACACACGATGAAGGCGGAAGCGAGACACGGAACACACTGGAGCATCAACCACCCAACACCATCCATTCACTCACTGCATTCAGACTTATCGTGCATGTTTTTAGTGGAAGAGGAAACCTTATTACTTTGTTTAATTTTTGCGGTTTGAAACTGAAGTACCCCAGCTTTATATACTATTACATACTGGAAATACATAAATTATAATTAAACATTATGCTTCAAAAGGTTTTCTTGTAACAGCCCTACTTTATGAACTGTACAAATACATCCTTTCTATCTCTTGGTATTAAATCTATTTCTCATGGATCAAAGGTTTTTCAGCTATTTTTTCTGCCTTTTAACTTGAACCATTTTCTTTGGAAGGTGGTGGTTGGAATCTTGGTGCTTGATATCAACGACAATGACCCTGTGATCCTGAACCTGCCCTACAACACCAGCATCAGTGAGGGGGCTCCTGTCCACTACTCTGTGGCCCGGGTCAGAGCCACAGATGCGGACAGTGGACGAAACGCTCTCCTGTCTTATAACATCACTGCTGGAAATGTAGACGGAGCCTTCTACATCAATGACACAGTAAGAGATGCAAGTTTCTTATGGGGCTGCCTTCTTTCATTGTGGTCAGTGGCAAACAAACTAAACACATTTACATTATATTGGTTCTACAAACATCAAATGACTAAAACAGACTGTGTGCTGTTTCCTCCATATTGTAAGCAGGCATTCTGTCTTTCTCTTATTAGAAAACATTTCACCTCTGGTATATGTGTAAGACATAACCCTGTGAGTCACTTTGAGGCTGAGAGCCAATTGCCCGAGTGAAGGTGGTTCTCTGTTTCACCTTTCTATATGAAAAAGCACAGAGACCAAAATAGATGCATGTGTGAACTAGAGATGAAGTCAAACTGTTATAAGAACTAGTTGCATTTTATTCTATAGTTTAAAAAATAAAAACAATTCAAAGTTGTATCCCAGCCCTCCTACTTTTATATAATATAACATTTTTTACTCTGTGGGCTGAGAAAACATTGGCTTCTGCAAAAAATATAAAGAAAGCACAAGAATATACAGTTGAGATTTTTTTCTAGCCCAAGATGCAGATGTATGTACAGTATGTGATAGCAAAATACATAAGCTATTAGTATACATTACATTAACATTGACAACATTAACATTGACAACATCAGCATAACATGTACAATTTTAAACTATTTTAAAGCAGTACTTGCATATTCAATCTTCTTTTGATGTAATCTTCCAACTGAGGTCTATGTATCTATCATGTCAGCTCGATACCAGTAATTAGGGGTGCAACGGTTTGAAAAAATCACGGTTTGGATCGTACCTTGGTTCAGAGCCCACGGTTCAGTAAATTTTTCGAATCAGCAAAAAAAAAAAAACAAGTGTTACATCTTTTTAACATAATTAATGAAAAACAACACAAAATACAACATAAGAAGGCACTTTATGAGGGTATTTACCCTCATATATTAAACCCCCTTCCTGATTCTCCTGAGGAGGCGGTCCATTCTGGGCCCAGTCCAGCCTCCTTCACTGCATTTATTTTATTTTTGGCATTATCAGTTTTGACTGGGATATTAGTACTGGGCCTTTGTCTTCCATTCCTCCGCTGCTTGTGTGCTGTGTGCCTGTGTGACTTTCGTAGAGGGGGCGTGTCTGCAGCACCGGACTTCTCATCTCCCAGTCTGCTGTGATGAAGTGAGCAGCTATTGTAACATAGCTCTCCGTTCCGCTCATGGATCTATTATAGGTTCCGCGGGACGTCCAAGCGTCAGTCGTGAGCGCAGCTGCGGATACGTGGGAGAGTTGACTTTAGCCCGGTCTGTCTGTACATAAAGAAGCTGCTTAAATGCCGCGGCAATAAGCGGTCGTGAGGCGCTTTTTTATCACTCATGTCTTTCTTGTGCCACAGTGCTTACACATCGTGACTGTTTTGTCGAATATTTTATCTTCAGTATAGTTGACATTGAAGCCAAAATGCTCCTATACAGGGGATTTAAATGACGCGGGCTTCTCCATTCCTCCGCTCGCCATGATTACGCTGTGAGTGGACTGAACAACATAGTGGGAGCGCATAACTTTTTTTTTTATAAATCAAACCGCGGATCACGTCTGCAACGAAGACGTTGATCTGAACGGTCACGGATCAGTGATGAACCGTTGCACCTCTACCAGTAATGTAACCATGTATTTGGATGTTTGTGTTTCAGACAGGTGTGGTGCATGTGAACCGCCCGCTGGATCGAGAGCGAGTGTCTGAATACAGACTGACCATCACCGTCAAAGACAACCCTGAAAACCCACGCATCGCTCGCCGGGTAAAGAACCGGCTTTTGTACATTCATTCAAACATTCAAGGTTTAGTTAGATTCAATAAAGCCTTTGTTTCTCAAAGGGAACCGTTTGAAATCAGCCAAGTCACTTGAATATTTAATTAAAAGTATGTTTTTATAGAAAATCTGTTCCTTTTGTAATTGTAATTAAACTTGTAGTGAATACTTTTGCACACACAGTTGTGAACAGAAACAAATGTGTTTCTTCAGTTTGAGGACATATCATCTACATCCACATGTTGTTGATATTACCTTGGCCCTTTCTGTACCTCAGTGATTACATGTGTTTGTTTGTGTGTTTTGGTTTTCACGTGTGTGTCCATTTTTGAAAGTTGTGACGCTCCCGCACAGCAGTATTTGGAGCTGCTTTAAACAGGCTTTTTCAGTGTGCAAACATGTTTATACCTGGATATGAAATATGAATTGTAAACGTTCATTTGTATATTGTCGTTACGTCCCTATGGTTTACACACAATCCATGTGTGAACTCGAGGGATGTAACATTGTGTGGCGTCTAATGTCCTCTTTACCTCCAGGATCTGGACACGATGGTGATCACTATCCTGGACGAGAACGACAACAGGCCTTTGTTCAGCCGCACGAGTTACAGAGCTGAGATCACAGAGAACTCTGCTCCAGGTGAAACTCCTAACGCCTCTGAAAACAGACTGTTTCTGTTCTGTTTACATCTAAAAGTGATTTGAATCTGTTACTTCCTGGTTTCGTTTATTCACTGATGTTATTTAGATGAAGATAAATGGACTGTGTTCTTACATTTGTAGATATTTATATATTTCACTTAAAGTATAGAGATAATCTGTCACAAAGGAAAATGTCAAATTTAACATTTTATTCCCTGAGTATAAACTGTCCTTAGACCCTCCTTTTTTGGCAAAAAACACATTTGCAGGTACATTTTTTACACAAAATAAATTTTATTTATAATGCACTTTACACTTGACACCAAGTCTCAAAGTGCTACAAACAGCAGCAAAAATAAAAGCAGACATATAAAATCACTCAATTTTACTACTTACTACTTTACTACTATAACATGTATTTTCAGTATAAAATGACACCCTATAAACTTGCGTATGCATTTTTTTTCAGGCAGCACAGTGACAGTCTTGAACGGACCCATCTTGGCGGAGGATAAAGACATCGATCAAAATGCTGTGATCAAATATAATCTGACCGGAGCCAGGGTGGACCTCTTTACTGTGGACCCTAAAACCGGTGACACATTTTGTTCATTTTGTATTTATTTAGGCTGCATGTGTATGGGAAATTCTTGCTTTATTACATTTATATCTTTACGCGTATACAATCTCAAAAGAGTTGTGATTATTTTTACAAATAGACCTCTTTAGCATGTTGTGGATTGGTAGCCCCATTTCTTTTAGTCTACCCCAGGGCAGCTGTGGCTAAAATAGTAACTTACTCCAAACATTTATGGACAGAATAAATGATGCACACCATACAATTGTAAAGCGACTCTGTACATGTCTGTTCTCATGGATAAATATACAGTAGATTGCTTAAATCATTTTATTCCAGAATTTATGATCATTTCTGTATAAGTCATCAGTCATAAGTTCTCATTTTTATCCAGGTGTGATTCTTGTCCGCCTGGGGGCAAACCTGGACCGCGAGGCGTTTTTAGAGCCCAGGGTTGAGTTGTTCATTGTGGCTGAAGACATCGGTGGATTAAACAGCAGTGTGCCTCTGACTGTGACCATCCTGGACCAGAATGACAACCCTCCAGTCTTCAGCCCGTCCAGCTTCAGTGTGCGACTCCCTGAGAACAGCCCCACAGGTGAGAGACCGTCCACTGGGGGGACTCTTATGTAGGGTTTACTGCCAGCTCTGCATTGTCTTAAATTTTCTACTATTAATCTAATTGCTAAAAAGACAATGGAAATATCTACTGGTATAACTGCTGGGTCACTTTCTATGTTTACAATCGTTATGCTGTACTGTGGATACTTCAGGTCTCCATAGAGACTCTCCTCTTTCATTAAGGTTGCATGTGGCACCTTTTTAATTACCTATATGAAACACTGTTTATTTCACAGATGAATAGTCAAAGGATACTTCAGCATATTGATATATATGTTACTGGTTAGAGCTGTATGTATGTGTTATTATGAACTACTCCCATAATTAATCTTTGACCTATGCTTGTGAACAGGGTTGGGCCCTCACAAACTTCTCTGCTCACTCCTTTTGAGCTGTTGTTATACTGTTCTATAATCCACCATGAGACTGACTCCCACTGATCGTTGTGTCCTTGGGCAAGACCCTTAACCCCACTTTGCCTGAATCCCCCGCTGAAGTATCAAGGCTATGCTGTCACTGATAGAGCAGCCGTCCTCCTGTGGACTCACCACCTGCAGAAGGATCAGTGAGGGGCTGGGGCTCTGTGAATTGGGTGGCGGCTGATTGCCACCCCCCGACCCAGAAATGGACTATGGGGAAGAAATGGATGGATATTGTTCTGGATGGATGTCCAAAAATGCTAATGACAAATTTCCCTATAGAGACAATGAAAGTATACTTTGCCTTGCCTTACTCTTATCACAAAGCATATTATGTTTGGGAATCTTGGGAAAATAGATGCTCTTAATAGATGATCCTTAGTATTAGTTATTTAGTAGTATAAGCTTTTAATAGTACAATCTGTCTATATCTCGAATATGCCAAAGACAAAGGTATACAAATGTTGTTTCCCCAGAACAAAAGGTCAATTAAGATTGTAGATTGTTTTCTTCAGTGGCAAGGCAAGGCAAGGCAAGTTTATTTGTATAGCACAATTCATACACAAGGCAACTCAAAGTGCTGAACAAGATAGCATTAAAATCATAAATAATTACAGAACATTAAAACGAGAGATAAAAATATAAAATCCCTCAGTTGTATGCACAGCTAAACAGCACCGTTTTTAACCTGGTTTTAAACATTGTCAGAGAGGAGGCTTGTCTCACATCTTCAGGAAGATTGTTCCAGATTTTAGCAGCATGAATCTGAAAAGCAGCCTCCCCATGTTTAGTTCTGACTCTGGGCACTAACAGGAGTCCAGTCCCTGTGCTCCTCAGAGTCCGGGCTGGTTCATATGGGACTAACATGTCACTAATATATTTTGGTGCGAGGCCATGGAGAGATTTGTACACAAGCAGAGCTGTTTTAAAGTCTATTCTCTGAGCCACAGGAAGCCAGTGCAGAGACCTGAGGACCGGACTAATATGGTCGTACTTCCTGGTTCTAGTCAGGCTCGAGCTGCTGCATTTTGAATGTACTGCAGCTGTTTTACAGCCTGTTTGGACAGACCTGTGAGCAGGCCATTGCAGTAGTCTAACCTACTGGAGACAAATGCATGGATAAGAATCTCCAAGTCTGCTTTAGACACTATGTTTTTGATCCTGGCAATGTTTTTTAGATGGTAAAAAGCTGCTGATGTTACTGATTTGATGTGGCTATTAAAATTTAAGTCTGAGTCCAGTATTACCCCTAGATTTCTGACCTTGTTTGAAGGTTTTAGGGAGAGAGACTGTAGGTGACAGATGACGCTCTCTCTTTGTTTCTGGGGACCAAAGACAATCATTTCAGTTTTGTCTGCGTTTAGCTGAAGGAAGTTGTTTTGCATCCACTCACTGATCTGTTGGATACAGTGAAGGAGTGAGTCCACTGGTCCATGTTCTCCTGCAGTCAGTGAGACATAGATCTGAGTGTCGTCTGCATAGTTATGATAGGAAACTTTGTTTCTGCGTATTAACTGACCTAACGGCAGCATGTAGAGATTGAACAGAAGAGGTCCCAGGATCGACCCCTGTGGTACTCCACAGGTCAGGGCCATATGATCTGAGACACAGTTTCCAATCTCCACAAAGTACTTCCTGTCTTCAAGGTAAGACCTAAACCAACTTAGGGCGGTGCCAGCGACGCCAACCCAGTCCTCTAGTCTCTGTAAGAGGATCTCATGGTCGACAGTATCAAAGGCAGCACTTAGATCTAACAGGATTAGGATTGAGTGAAGGTCTTTTTTGTGGTCGTGGTGATTAAGTGGTCTCCAAATATGCATTTTATTTTTGTGACTCATACTTTTTATTTTGCTAATACATTTTAATACTTTTTGTATGCATACGTAAGTCTGATGGTGTTTTTGATGGTGGAAATGGGAATTCAACTAAAGTTCTATGTTTAATTAAGCACAGATCTCTGTGCCATGCAACAATGTAATAACGCAATACAAATACTGTATAAAAACATATTAAAAGTACATTAGAATCAGTGCAAGATTGATCATTAAGGTACAGTAATCAACCAGATTTATTCGGACACTGAATTAGAAACAAAGATGTTTATTGCAGCACGGGCGGCACGGTGGCTGAGTGGATAGCACTCTCGCCTCTCAGCAAGAAGGTCCTGGGTTCGAATCCCGGCCGGACCAGGGCCTTTCTGAGTGGAGTTTGCATGTTCTCCCCGTGTCTGCGTAGGTTTCCTCCGGGTGCTCCGGTTTCCCCTACCACTAAAAATATGTACAATAGGTATGGCATGTGCCTCCTGTACTGGCTACCCCCACCCAACAATTGTAAACCGCTTTGAGACTCCGATGTGCAGTGAAAAGGCGGTATATAAATAAAAGCTTACTTACTCACTTACTTACTTACTATTGATTAAGATTTACATGAAATAATTTGTCGTAAATTGAAATATGTTGATATTTTAATTCAAAACTCAAAATGAGATTCCCTGAGGTCTAGACCCTGGTAATGTGCTGATGACGTAGATATAGATATGAGGAGGAAAAAAATCAGGTGTCCAGCAGCAGAAACACATCAATCCACACAACCAAATAAATACATCATTCTAAAAATTACTAAAATTCTAAAAGTTACTAACAATAGTAATATAGTGAGCAGGCCAGGTCACAGCAGCAGAGGTGGGGCTCCATTTTCTCTGCTCTAGTCCAGAGTGAAATTCTGAATGCTTTGTTAGCATTTTTCACCAAAAATGAGTATTCCTCCTGTGGATTTATGTTTGATCTGCTTGGTTCAGACTGTGCATCTGCTCTGCTCTGGTCTGGATCAGTGTTTAACCGCGAACACTGTACTCCAGTAGTATTTACAGCTAGAAAAAACCAAGAAGAAAAACCGATGGTAAGGCACAAAACAACAGCTGTTTAAAAGCTTTCTATGACTTTCTGCCGTTTCCAGCGCTTTGAAAGGAAACAATCATTAACTGTATGTGGGAATTAATAAAGAGGTATCTATTCCTTTATCTGGAAAATGGCAACTAATCTGTGTTTATTCCGCAGGTGTGGTGGTGACGCAGCTCTCGGCCACAGACGCAGACTCGGGTGCAAACGGCTGGCTCTCGTATCGCCTGGTGAGCGGCGCGCAGGACCGTTTTCTGGTGGAATCCATCTCCGGAGCGGTGCTGGTCGGGAACTCCACGCTGGACCGCGAAGAGCGAGGGTCCTACCGCCTCGTTGTCATGGCGACGGACCGCGGCACGCCCCCTCTGTCCGGCACCGCCACGCTCACGGTGATCCTGGACGACGTGAACGACTCGAGGCCGCGCTTCATCGAGCCCGTCACCGCCATCAACGTGAATGAGTCCACTCCGGCCGGTGTGGTCGTGGCCACGCTGACGGCGGAGGACCAAGATCTACAGCCCAGACTGGAGTATTACATCATCTCTGTGGAAGCAAAGGATGATGGGAACAACCCGGTGGGCGGCCTGCAGGACTCCTTTGGCATCGACTTGCACACCGGTGAGACGCCACGCTCTATCTGGATCTGTTTTTAAAGGACATATAAGGCAAAGTCCAATTTTTTGAGTTTCATGGTACAACATTGTAAAAAAAAAAACACTTTCTTAGCTTGATGGCTTGTGGGTTTTGCATATTCTCCCTGTGTCTGCGTAGGTTTTCCTCCGAATGCTCTGATTTCCCCTAAACGTAATACATATATAATAGTTCAGGGTGAATGAGCGTGTGTTTGCAGTGTGACTGTGGGACATCGGCTGCAAATTATCCCAAGGCTACGACCCAGAGAGATCGGTCAACTTTGACATTCACTCCACCAACCAAATAAACAATAAATAAATAAAAAATAATGTGAGGAACTTCCTTCTGTCTAAATGCTTTTGTCTTAAACACGTTACCCTATGACTAATCTTTACACTATAACGTCTTCTAAAAGATATTGCCTCCCGATTCCTCCAGTCAAATGATGTTCTTTACAACATGGCGCATTTCAATTACAATGCGCAATGTTTGAAGTTTACGTTTGATAAAGTAATTTTCCACTTCTACCACATGATGGAGGATACAATTATGGATTGGATCATTTCATAAATGTTTTATCTAGTAAAAAAATTCTCATTTTTGGTGATGATTATTGCCTTAGATTGTCTAATTCTTTGAAAAGCAATTGACAAAGTCCTTCCTTAGAACCTTAATGCAACATCCTCCCTGATTCCTCTGTATAACTTTGGTTTCCTGTCTGTGTCAGTGCATGTTGTTAAAGATATAATTTTATCCTATAATATTGTCATCTTTTGTGTATCTTATATGCCCTGGTTCAGTCTGGTTTTATATGCTAACAATAGTCATGTTATTTTTTTTTTTCAGGTGCAGTCTTTGTGCGAAACCCACTCAACAGGGAGCTGGTGGCTACATTTGAAATAATTGTGTCTGTTCACGATAACGCCAGTGAAGTTATCGACAAATCCGGCAGTGTGCCAAATGGTAAGCCATTAATTAACACAAACATTTCAATGCAATTATGTCCTAACATTTTAATTACTCTTTTGTCTTTAGCGAGACTGACCATTAATGTGCTGGATGTAAATGACAATGCCCCTCGTTTCCGCCCGTTTGGAGTGACAAACTTCACAGAGAAGATTTTAGAAGGAGCTCAGCCTGGGACCACTCTCCTGTCTGTGTCTGCAGTGGACCCAGACAAAGGCCCCAACGGACAAGTCATTTACCAGCTCCTGCACCTGCCGCGGGGTGACTATGTCCGGCTGGAGGACCCTTCCACTGGTAAAATAGATTTTTAAATAAACACTATCTACAGAAGTCTGTTTTCGAGAAATAATTTGTCCCATCTGCTGTAATCATGCAAAACTCTGCAGTGGGATCACAGAGATGAACTAAAGCATTCTGCACTTTACATATATTATTATGATTGTATTTTATGTGGGCCGCTTTTTTTCCTTTATTGTCTTTCTTCACTGTTTCTTTGTGTTTAATGTGAGGTGGGCCAAAGATGAATTTTTGCCTCAACAGACAATAAAAGAGCTTTTTCATAATCTCGCTTAAGGCAAGGCAGAATTCATAGACAAAGCTACCAGAGCATTTTTAAACAAAACAAAAACATTATAGTATCAATAGGCTGTCAAAGAAAGACAATTTCTTGAGAAAAAGAATAATTGTTAGTTTTTTAGTGTGACATGTGCAGCTCTAGTGTTTCTATTCTTCTAATGGTCTGTGGATACAAACTGAAAATGGGATGTGATGTTTTTATTATCCCTCAATCACATTTGCTCAGCAGTGATGTGATTGATGGAGGCACATACCACGGGGCTAATCTCAAATAGCCCCAATAAACCAACTTTAACTCCTTTGATTTCAATACTTGTCTGTTTTTTCAGGTAAGATTGTGGCCAACCAGACCGTGGACTTTGAACAGATCCATTGGCTGAATTTCACCATACGAGCCCAGGACCACGGCACGCCTCCACGTATCGCTGAGCTCCCCGTTTTTCTACGCATCGTGGACATTAACGACAACAACCCCATCTTTCTACAGCCCACATATCATGTACGCAATCATAAATGTTCTGTATTATTTTATATTCATTACATATTAGATAAAACATGTGTCATCTTTAAACTGTTTGATTTCTGGTTGTGTTGAAGGAGCCTGTATTTGAAGATGTAAACTTGGGGGCCACCGTAGTTCGCGTTCAGGCCACAGACGCAGACTCGGGCCTCTTTGCAGTGCTTGAATACAGTCTGGTGGATGGAGAGGGAAAGTTTGGCATCAGGCCCACTACTGTAAGTGCTCAATACTTGTTTAGTTAAGATTAAAGTTATTAAAGGGGATTGGGAGACTGAGGTGATCAATGATTTTGCTGCTGGGGAGAAAATAAGGTGACAAGGAAAGTGTATGTTAGTGATGGAGGGGGGAGTGTGTTTGTGTGATGTTGAAAAGTAAAGAAAGTCAGCTCTGATTGGCTGAAAAACAGACAGGTTCCAATTGGTATGATGTATACTATAGGTTAATTATAATGTTATTGTCAAGATTCATGCCTAAACTCTGAGAGCAGTCAAATCCCCTTTTCTATTCTTGCATTTCTTTCTGTTCTGTTCAAATCTTATTATCATTTTTCTACTTCTGTGAGTCTCTTGAATGTCAGTAGCTAGTCTAAACATTTATGTATCGTGGCTTCTCATTGTGATACACAGACACCCAGTCTGACCACGCAGGACTCCTCCCTGACACTGCTGGCACTTCCTTCCTAATGGCTCCCCTCCTGTTTGTGTGATAGGGCGAGATCTACATCCTCTCTCCGCTGGACAGGGAGACCAAGGACCATTACACTCTCACGGCTGTGGCCCGGGACAACCCTGGAGGCAGCCCCAACAACCGCAGGGAAAACTCTGTGCAGGTATGAGCCCACAGAGAGGTATTAGGTGGAAGAGGATGCTGGATTATCAAACAAAATTATACAAATGAGTGTCCCATATGAAATCCTTATATGAAATAAACTGGGAGGTTATACTTTTGCTAACTGTTCAGATATATTATTTTTTACCATGGAGCTGCAAACTGTTCTTGAAGTGAAATCCCTAATGATTTATTTATTTATTTATTTATTTTTCTTGCGGCGATCTCCAGGGGTTTTATGTTTGTTTATCTATGTGTTTGTTTGTTAATAATTGAATAATCATAAATAAATGATTGAAGAAAAAAAAATCCTAGTGATTTTCCCCGTTGGGAAGGAAATCCTCATAAGTCTGACAGCTTGCTCAGGGTTAGTTAGCTATATGATGAATAATGACCACAAGAGCTGCATTTTGAAATTTTTAAAACAGCAACATTTTGCTGTATTTTAATTCTATGGATAGGATAGATTTACCAGAGTAGACTATGACATCCACACACAGAATTTCAGCTCAGTCCTGCCTACAGACAAACAGAGACACACTGACGACGCAATGAACAGAAGTGTCCTACTGTTGGACAAATATCAAATCTTGTATTTTTTCTTGAATACTAAAAATGGTAAATCTAATTATGTAGTTATCGGGAAAACTAGCTGAATTGAAACAGGTTTATTGACTTCTGATGTAAAACTGTAGAATTGATTCTCTGTGCTGTACCTGCTTCTTCATGGTGGCACATTTATTTAGCTTGAATGGAGATAGATATTGTTAAGATGGAGCAGAGGAAAGGCCATCTGATAAAGAAACTATTCCAAAATATGTCTCTGCTTTACCTAAACGATCCAAACTGTCTTCACCCCTCTGCTTGTGGACTGCTGCAGGTGCTGATTACAGTCCTGGACGTAAACGATTACCAGCCGAGGTTTTCTGAGCGTGTGTACAACACCAGTGTGTTTGAGAACGAGCCCAGTTGGACCTCTGTCCTCACCATTAAAGCCACAGACCTGGACGAAGGAGACAATGGAGCCCTTCTCTACACCATGCTGGGAGCCAACACTGGTACAAGCACAAAAAGTCACTCTGGATAAACTGACGACATTAAAGCTGGGTAGCTAATCGTCAAAAAGGTGTAGAAAGAGACACACATTGCACATCTAAAGTGTTAAAGCTGTGTGCTGGGTCCACAGTAACACATGAAATGGTAATGATACACACCTTTTATGCATATTTTATACAAGTATAACAGAAACTAGTCTACTGTAGAGGTGTGACCCATTACTTCTTTATAGCTGAAGAAGGCAACTGCCCAAAACGTCACATGGTATGAATGAACACTGTTTTTGCGCTACTTATGCTGTTGTATGAATTTTTTTCTGTGGTACTATCAAACATAGCTTTGAGGGAGGCACACGGAGGCGAGACCAAAACTTCTTAGACCTATTTGATAATCCCATCAAAAATTAGTGTGATTTTGTTTTTTGAGTGAACTCCGTATTCTGTTGGTTTGTACTCAATGTCTTCTTCAGTATGCAAATATTCCAAAAAATATATGTAGCAGACAGTCTCTTTTTTAACACACAGCAGTATCTATAATTATGTTTTATGATGCTTAAGGGTTCTAAAACATGTCTTGATTTGGCCCCAGTTTAGAATAATTTCATGTGCGTGGAAAAGTGTGTAAAAAACATGTTTGTTGACTGAGAGGATGTGGAAGGTCTGTGTGGCGCCTGGAGTTACTAATGGGGATAAAATGATAGCAGCATTATCAGAAGAAGCAATGGCCAAATAATTAGCAACATTTGAAGACGTCTAGTTGTAAAAGAGCAATAAACAGTCTGTTGCTCATGATCTTCAGGGCCTCAAGCTTCAGTGAAAACAAACATAATTTGTCAAACTTATATCAGACATGGAAACCTTTTTCTGTTATTTTATCAATCAATCAAAGTTTATTTGTAGAGCGCATTTCATACACAGGGCAACACAAAGCGCTACTAAAGTATGGTTTGTTTCTAGTGTCACAAAATAAATCACAATTGTCATATTATTTGACCTCTTGCCAGTAGAAAAGGACACTTTCTGAGATTTACATTAAATCTCATTTAGTCAATCTTCTCATAACTTACAGAAAGTACAATGTTTGTCAGGAGTTGCTATTTTAGTATTGATTAATCATTTACGTATGGCTCTAATGCAAACTTGAAAACATGAAGATACTAAGAAATGACCAAAACAGGCTAATAATGTAATAAATAAATACAAATGGAAAAGTTTTGTCTGTAAAAATTGAGATATTCAGATGTCTTTTTCTGTTTTAGATTCAAATTTACATCAAACCTCACATCAGCGCTTTAGACAACTATCTCAACTAACTAAAGTTGAGGTAATATTTGATAGATGAATTGAATATAATAATAATCTTTAGGTTTAGCTAAAATACATATTGTAGATTCTCTGTTCTATACATGTGTTATCTTGTGTCCAGATGCCTTTGCCCTGGACCCAAACACGGGTTTGATTCGCTCGCGCCGCATGCTGCTCTCCTCTGAGCACTTCAACCTGACCGTGGTGGCCACAGACCAGGGCCGACCGCCGCTGTGGGGGACCGCCAGGCTCATCATCACCGTCATCGACGTCAACGACAACAGGCCCACGTTTGTGCGGCCAGCCAACGGCACCATCATCCATATCTCTGAGGTGAGTGGGTTTGCTTTGTCTATCTCTAATGTCGAAGATGCAGACTCTGCGTTACATAGTTGCAACACATTTCCCCATAATCAAGATTTTACTCAAGTCGTCTTTTATAATATCATCAGATCTGGCTTATAGGCTTATAGTCTGAGATATTGTAAGTAACAAGAAATGAAAAAGGCAGGAATCTTTTAATCCTGGTCAGAACAGGGCCTTTCTGAGTGGAGTTTGCATGTTCTCCCTGTGTGGAGTGCTCCGGTTTCACCTACAACCAAAAACATGTACAAGCCATTTCTGCTAATCCCTGTATTTGTACGAAGCAGAGCTTCAGGAGAGGTCATTGCTTTTATATAATATTGATTGGACGCATAATCTTTATTAAGGGTTTATGTTTGTTCAACATACTGTGAAGCCGTATGTCGTGTAGTCAAAAAATAAATCGAAAAAAGTTAATATTCACGCTCCCAGTTCATCAAATCTGCATGAAGAAAAGTTTATAAAACCTCTGTGTAGTGCAGAACTTCACTTGTAGTCTGGGTTTGACAACATGCATTTTTTAATTTTAGTCATGTTAGAGTTTTTGTAAAATTCCTTCTCAGTGTATCCACCTCTTTTATCAGCAGCATACGCATGATGCCAGCGTTGGAAGGTCACTCTTTTGAATGGGAATGTGCAGCCGTTCTGTAGGCCCGTTGGGGATAAATAGTTTCATAGAATTACGCCACAATAATGACGCAAAACACATTAGAATTCTCACCGACTGAGGCATAAAAGATCCTAGAATATGTTTGATGTGATGATTCAGGAGCAGCCTCCAGGCCTCAACGTCTACGAGGTCCATGCCACAGATTCAGATGAGGGCGTGAACGGAGAGGTACGCTATGGGTTTCTTCAAACCGGAGCCGGGAACAGAGACTGGGAGAACTTCCACATCGAAGCGGTGACAGGAGTCATCACCACCACTGTCAAACTGGACCGGGAGAAACAGGCCCTGCACAGCGTATGTTATCACTGAACTGTTACATTGTTTTTTAACAATAACATTTATCAAAGTCTATATGATCCAACAGCTTATCATTGTGGCCCGAGACTTGGGTCAGCCAGTGCCTTACGAAACCACACAGCCTCTGCAGGTGGCGCTGTTGGACATAGATGACAATGAACCTGTCTTCCTCAAACCACCAGTGAGTAAGACTCGTTTTACATCTGGAGACCAGGTTCTAATGGAGCTGTGAAGTGGGCTTCAGGAAGTAAATATCCCAATGTTTTTTTAAAATGATTGATAACGTGTCTGGGGGCGATCCGCTGTCTGGTGAGCAATGACCTGAGATCTACATTCATGTAAATATTGTATGCTTTTAAAACATTAAAAACTGCAAAGTCAAATGTGCAAATGTGGCAAGTGAAATTCAGCCAAAACCACCATGTTATGGATAGCAGTTTGCAGGAAGCTAGTTCGCCTTCGTTGTTTATTCAAACTCTTGACATTTTTGGAGAATTTAAATGGTAATTTGTACTTTCAAAAACTTGATGGCCAGTGGTTTGCTCTATTGTAATTAGGAGTCAACCCATTATTGGCTGGGTCAATTATTGGCATCGATACTGACCGATATATTGATATCTGCCGATTTTTCAATATTTTAACAGTTTTTCTCAATTTTTTATTTTTTTCCTTTTCTTTTTTTGCCGTCAAATTATTGTTCTAGTCTGGCCTACTGATCTGTATATACATAAACAATCTGTTTGTTTTAATGCCTAAAGTGCATGCATATTCAACAAAAGTTACAGCAAGGGTTGGAATCTGGTGTTTGTTAAAAAAAATTACACCAATGTTCTCACTTTCACTGCAAATGAATATTGGCTCTATACATCAGTTATCGTCTTCCTTGAATACTAATAAATGGTAACAGCCCAGAAAAAACCACATCTGTCAAAGCCTCAGTTTTACTCTCTCTTGAACAGTGTTGTTTTGTGTGGTAGGTTGGTGCTGCACCTTATCAGACCCTCAAAGTGCCTGAACACTCGCCTCCTGGGACCATCGTGGGACAAGTGACCAGTGCTGTGGACGCGGACGAGGGATCCAATGCTATTGTGTACTACTTTATTTCAGGTAAACGTTGTCTATTCAGGATTCAAGTTTTATTTATTATTTTTTGATTAACTTTGATACCATCTCTGCTGCTGTGACTGATAGTGCTGTTGCTTATTATTGTTAACTTTTTAGAATGATCAATTTATTTGTTTTTATTTTTATTTAATTTGTTTGTATATTTTATTTTTTCATTTGTATTATTATTATTATTTTTGCTGCTACTGGACACCTGAATTTCTCCTACGGGGGATCAATAAAGTATCTATCAATCTACCTATTGACACTGCAGCTTTGAAATGTCCAAACTCAAGCTCTGGATAGTTTGCTTCAGAGGGATTTGTTTCACATAAAATAAATCAAATGCATTTAAAGTGTTTTTATGCTGCATTTCTCAAATGTCCTGGTGGCGGCCAGCTTTCTGGTGGATTTTATTAGAGTTTATCATTCAACTATCCTTTGGAGACAAGCATTTAAAGACAAATTCTCCATAATTAAAGACTGTACATGTATTTACCAAACCAGCACATAGGTTTTGGGTTTTGTTTGGTTGGTCACTTCTAATTCTACCTGTATTTAATCGTAACTTTAAACTATTCAAAGCACACATGGACACAGACTTTATTATTTACTTATGTGTTTCAGGGAAAAACACGGATGGAAACTTTGCCTTGAGTCTGGACGGGGAGCTGAGGCTGACGAAGGATTTGGATCGAGAGGAGACGCCGTCCTTTACCATCATCGTCAAAGCCTCCAGTAACAAGAGCTGGACCCCTCCCCGTGGATCCAGAGCCTCACAACCCCGAAACCTGGACCCGGCCCGGGACCCAAGTCTGTTGGAGGTCCGCATCATCCTGGAGGACATCAACGACCAGACGCCTCGCTTCACGAAGGCAGAGTACACGGCAGGTCAGAGAGTCAAATTCAGAGAAGCACAGTAAAACAAAAACTAAAACAATTATTTTTACACAAAAAAGGCTGAGGTTTGGCACTGGTTTGTGCCTAACCCCGTTTCCCAAATCACAAAACATTTTGCACAAAATGTGGCAATCTGCAAGAGAAAAATTCTATTTTATTTTTTTACTCAAAACTTTACAACTACACTTGAACATTTGGTCCAGCTTTTGTTCAATCAAAACACTGACCCCCATTTTGTTCAGAAAAATCTACCAGAAAATGTAAATGTAAAAGTGTTAAAAAACACTATACTTTGAGTTCTCATCTTTCTTTCTTTTTTTCTGTTTTTTTTTTTATTTTTTAGATTTGCTGCGTTTGCTCTTATTCCTGAAAACATTACATCATATTTTTACATTATGATCAATTTAATATGTTTTTCAGGAGTGGCTACCAATGCCAAGGTGGGCTCCGAGCTGATCAAAGTGGTGGCCATCGACCACGACATTGGAAACAACAGTATCGTTCATTATCACATCGTTACCACTCAGTACTTCCAGACGCAGAACAACGACAGTGAAGTTGTGGGAAATGTCTTCATCATTGGTTTGTTTTCCATTTTGTCTCTATCAATGATATTTTATTGGAGTTCAATTTTTTTTTTTAATGTATTTTAATATGTTTAGATTAGGGCTGTCAAAGTTATCGTGTTAACGCACGTTAATACATTTTTTACATTAATCGCGTTTAAAAAATTAACGCTTTTAACGCATGTGCCAAGTGACTGGCACCCTGCACGCGTGACCACAGGCAATTGCTGTAAATGGGAGTCCGCAGTGTTCTGGGGCAGCTGCGGTTCCCGCGTCCTGCAGCCGTGAGCGGCTTTCAACAGCACGGGAGCGTGCAGCCGTAACGTGGCCATGTACCCAATGCCATACACACGCACAGGAGCACTGTGTGCACTGATCACGCACAGGAGCACTGTGTGCACTGATCACGCACAGGAGCACTGTGTGCACTGATCACGCACAGGACCACTGTGTGCACTGATCACGCACAGGACCACTGTGTGCACTGATCACGCACAGGAGCACTGTGTGCACTGATCACGCATAGGCGTGACCAGTGCACACAATAAAAACAGCGCTGCAAGAAACAAAGCAAAGCAAAAAAGCAAAAAAAAGATAAATTAAAGCTGGGGTACCTAACTTTTCCTTTGCACTACCATTTCCTGTTTGTTTCCTAATCGTTTGACAGCCCTAGTTTAGATTTTTTGTCCCAACAGAAAGAATTTTCTTTAAATAACATTTTCTGAACAAACCAGACCACAACATGCCGTTTCACCAGAAAACATTTTATCTTTTACATTCTGAGAGCTGATTGGCTGAGTGACGGCTGGATCTTCTTTCCAGTGAAAAAGCTGAAGCCAAAATTATATTTGTACGAAAACTAGTGATAGAACCAAATAGTTTTTAGTCAAGACACAAGTTACTTGGATTTTGTAACATAGTTATTTTTTGTACATGGTGGATAGCCCTCTTGCTTCTCAGCAAGAAGGTCCTGGGTTTGAATCCCGGTCGGAACAGGGCCTTTCTGAGTGGAGTAACAGCAGTAGCAGCAGTAGCAATAGTAGTTCTAGAAGCAGTCGTAGTGCATACTGACCTGGAGCCTATAAAACTGGTGTCAAAACTTGTGTCTTTCCTCAGGCCTGACAGACGGAATTATCCGCACCTACGACCTGTTCGGAGCGTACAAACCTGGATATTTTCAAATGGAAGTTTTGGCTTGTGACATCGACGGACGCTGCACCACCTCCAACGTGCACATCTACATCCTACGGGACGACCAGAGGCTCAAAATTGTCTTCAACGAGATCCCAGACATCGTGCGAGCAAACCAGGAGGAATTTCTTAACCTTTTGTCCAACATCACAGGAGCCATTGTAAACTTAGATGATGTCCAGGTATTGAGAAAAGGATACAATGATCTGTGTTTTTGGTGATTTTGGGGTATTTGAATAATTCCCTTTTTGTTTGTTTTGTAGTTTCATGTTGATAAGAAGGGCCGAGTGAACTATGGCCAAACAGACATGCTCATCCACGTGGTGAACAATGAGACCAACTCCATCCTGGATGTAGAAAAGTAGATATCCATTTCTATTGCATGTCTTCTGCTTGCAGTCTGTTGGGCTTGATGTTGGCTGGTTGCCTTCACACTTATCCTGATTTATTTATTTCAAAACCTGCACAACTTATTCCTAATGTCAGTTCAGCTTCTGTCCTTTTCTCATTGTAGTCCTACTCTTGGGGTTCTTAAAGTGAATTTGGGTGGAGATGTGAATGCATCCTGGTCAAATCAATGCTTACGGTTTCAGTCCAACAGCTGTTGACCCCTTTACTGTTGGCAAAAAATGTCAGAACCAGTTTCCAGAAAGAACAGCAGCAGTAGTAGTAGCAGTAACAATGGTAGTGGCAGTTGTTGTGGCTGTAGTAGCAGTAGGAGGAGGAGTCAAAGTAACAGTAGTAGTAGCAAGTAGCAGTAACAGTAACAGTAGCAGCAGAAGTAATAGTAGTAGTAGAAGCAGTCTAGATATTGATCTGGAGGCTATAAAACCTGTCAAAACTTGTCTTTCCCTAGGCCTAACTGACGGCATTGTCCGCACTTACGACCTGTTTTCGAGAGTACAAACCTGGATATTTTCAGATGAAAGTTTGAGCGACGCCCTGTCACCTATGACCAGTTGTTATTACCTTGATTAGCTGCGATTATTTTGCTGTCGCCTAGATAAATGACAAGACTCCTACAGTAAATGGCCCAAATTTAAGTGGCCGAACATCCACTAGAAACTGACACGTTTTATAGCGGGTTATATTATATATGATTTTCTTTCTATAAGTTCTGCGACGAAAAGACTAATAACAACTTAATTAAAAACAGAAACACAAAAGATACACACCAAAAACAGCCGTGGAGTTCACCCACAGATGAGTGGAGAAAAGTTTATAAAAGACATAAAATTGAGACAAACACATCTATCAAAGCTCCTGCCAATTTGTATAAAAGTTTATTTCAATAGAGATGGATTTGTTTCTCAGTATTTGGTCAAAGCCGCAAAAGTAAAACCTTCAATTTCATTAATAGAGAAGCTGTTCTAATTTGTTCTTGCCTCTGTCCAACATAGCTCCCAGTCCCCTCTGCTGAGCTCCCTCACTTAAATGTTTTTTGTTTTATTAATTGAAGCCGCTGTATGATGGGATGAGGTGTGTTTCATTTGCTTCTAACGTGAACCCAGTCCAGACTTACAAGTGGGAACATGCTCTGGTTTACAATTGGTCCTTAATATTATGTGGTGTTTTCGCATTCCGAGCAAAGGTCAGTAATGGGCAAAATAACAAAGAATCACAGATCAAATGCAGGTTCCTGGGATGTTGTTTATGTGGCTGCTTTGTTGCTGGGAAAGGGCTAAATTGATGGATATAATTGTGAATGTTATTTAGCTACTTCTTCTTAAACTGTGGTTCCTTCACAACAGAACATTACTTTTAAATACATACTGTATACTATTTGTGCATTCATATTTTGTTACTAGTTTAGTCTAGATCTGTTTTTTATCCCATCTCAGCCCAGGTTCAGATTTAGTTACAACATTATTTTACCCTATTACCTGTGATTTATGGCACAATAATTCCATATAAAATCTGTCTTCCTCAGAGTGATTCAGATGATCGACGAGAACAAGGAGCAGTTGAAGAACCTGTTTAGAAAGTACAGTGTGGTGGACGTCCAGCCCGCGGTCTCAGAGAAACTGCCCGATGACTTATCAACACTGCAGGTTTGAAGCTACTGAGTCTGGTTATCTCAATATATTATAGAAATAGTACATGAAAAAATGTGTGGCAAATATTCAAAAATGTTTACCTGTTTCTATGCTTTTAAATCTTTTTGACTGTTTTATTTGCACCTGTGATCATGAGCTTTGGGTAATGACTGAAAGGACAAGATCGGAGATAGGAGCCAGTTGAGGTGACTCAGGGATCTGTTTCCGATGCCTCCTCGACGCCTCCCTACGGACCCGGGGAAGACCCAGGACACGTTGTAGAAACTATTTCTCTCAGCTGACTTGGAAAAGCGTGGGCTGGAGGAAGTGTGGTTGGAAAGGGAAATCTGCAGGTGTCTGCCCAAACTGGTGTCCCTGCGACTTGGCAACGGATAAAGCAAAAATGGATGGAAGGATACAAAAAACATATTGTCAGAATTTCTAGAAAGTTATAGGTTTATAATGTTCATGTGAAGGATTTATATTAAAGGAAAAACTCATCTCTATTTCAGCTCATCACAATATTGACTAAAACTATAAATAAAATGCTACCTTGTACCTGTTTGTTGCAGCTGGTCATCATCATCCTGGCTGTTCTGCTGTGCTTAGCAGGAATCCTCTTCATCACAATGAACTGGCATTACCGCAGAGTGTAAGGCCTCCTTTTTCCTTTTTTAACATACTCCTCTTTTTTTTCTTTTTATCCAATTTAACTTGTCACAATTCTCTTTTCAGACATGAGAGGAAGCTGAAGGCTGTCACCGCTGGGTCCGCTGGTACGACACACAGCAACAATTACTGTCGTTATTAGTATGAAAAAAGAAAATTAATATAAATTGATTTTGTGCTGACAGGAAACCCAGGTCTAATGGACATCTTGGATATGCCCAATACTAACAAATACTCCTTTGAAGGGTGAGTATCTATATTCTTATTACTTTTTTCAGGCGCCATGTGTGTGTAATGTTGTGGTAATTTTGAAGACGCTTAAAGGACACATATTAAGCAAACCAAATATTTGTTAGCTTTTATCTTTGTCTTGTGTCTTGATTTCTCCTTTCGAGCCCTTTCAAAAAGTCTTCCAAATTGGCCTACGTGTTGTATCATAAAGTTTCACAGGTCCATAATTTGTCTTAGTGTCCGTGTGTGTGTGTGTGTGAGTGTGTATGCGTGAGCGTGTGTACATGCATGCGTCTGGTTCATTTCCACTTTACTTCAGATGTAGTTTGTATAGTGATATTAAACATATTTCTAGTATAGTTTAACAGTGCGTGGTGCATTCAGGGCAAACCCGGTCTGGATGGATCCGTTCTGTCGGAACATGGAGCTGGCGGTTCAGGCCAATCACGAGGACGACCTCCCTGAAAACCTGAGCGACATCGCGGACCTGTGGAACAGCCCGGCTCGCACTCACGTGAGTAACAGCCATGGATCCATGACGGAAACAGCCAAAGCAGCTAAAACACCATTCAGATAATGTGCACGTTTAAGTACATCTGCTACATCCTCAATGCAGTACGTCAGGAGGGGCTAAAAAGGTTAAAGAAGATCGAGAAGCGCCTGAATACTTTTGACTCAAAAATGTTCATTGAATACATAGCCAGATACAGTATGTGCAATATAAAAAGTGAAAAGAAACTGCACCTTTTCACAGCCCTCTTGTGTTTAGAGTGATCTCTTGTGTTTTGTTTTGACTGCCATTGTATTTGGTTGAGACTGATTTCTGTCAAACCTTCTTTTCGACTGGGGATTATAGGAGAACAAAACTGACAAACTTATTTCTGCTGATAAAAGTAGACAGTCCAATCTTTCAGAATCTGGTTTCATATTTCACATAGTCATAGCACAAAATCATCAAAAACGGCTGGCAGTCAATGAGTTAAATGTGGGGTACCAAACTCTCAGAAATACAATAGATTTAACTATGTGATCAATCCCTCTAATTAGTTCCTCCCTCCAAAATACTGGTTCCATCATTAGTTTTCATGTATGTTTGGCCTCCATAACGTCACAATTCAACCCAAAGTGTTAAATTGTGACTAATGTGGCTCTTTTTTAAGTAAACACAAGAGAAAGATGAAAACAGCATGTTGTGATCTGATTTGTTCGCAACATTTGACTTTCCCAAGACCCTTTTATGAAACAACCCCAGTTTTAAGTCAGCTTGAATCCTCGTGCCTCCTGTTATTTCAGATCATGATTCTGTCTCTTTTTATCAGGGAACATTTGGTCGAGAGCCTCAAGCCAAACCTGAAGACGATCGGTATCTGAGAGCAGCCATCCAGGAGTACGATAACATCGCCAAACTGGGACACCTGATGCGGGACGGGCCCATCAAGGTGAGGGCAACATCTCACTTCTGTCAGAAATGAAATGGATTATTGATGATTCAGTATTTTACAAAAGTGAGAATTAGTCGTATATCATATGTCATATAGAGCAGTTAAATGAAGTTAGATTTGTGTTGTCGCCTAATATGTAAAAGGGCAAAAAATAGTCTTTCTTAGTTGGCAATAATTTTACTGTAATCTGTCATACCATATTCTCATTGGTATAAAACTCATCAGAATTATTTTTGGAATTATATACATACATTGATGTAAAGTGACATTACTTGTGTTTCTCTTATAGAACATGTTAAGTCACTGCAAAACATTAATTTAAGTAAGAACGTTGGAGAAGAACAAGAAGGTTTTATTTTTTATACATATATCACATTTTATACAGAAAACTGCATTTCAATGTACTACAAGGAGTCATAACTGTAACAAGGCAAGGAAAATTTATATGTATAGCACAATTCCTAGAGTGCATTGAAATCATACTAGTAAAATTGTAAAGGATCACACAACATAGATTTAAAGAAGATAATGATACAATATAATGATCAAAGACAGGTGTAATGTGAAACCTTGTTCTCCAGTCCCGTTTATCACATGTCATTGACCCTCCCTGCTGTCCCCCTCCTCCTCCTGTCAGGGCTCGTTGCTGAAGGTGGTTCTGGACGACTACCTGAGGCTAAAAAAGCTCTTTGCAGCTCGCCTGGTCACCACATACACAGAGCAGGAGAGCGCGTCTGTCACAGAGGTGGGACTGAGTGAGGCTGCTGCTGACACTGCCCTCTGCTGGACACTCTGAGCCGCTTCCTCTCTGACTCTGTCCCATCCATAGACTGTATGATGCTGACATGACGCAGTCTCTGGTCCATTCTGATCTCCAGTGCTTTCTGCTGCTGACACTGCACCTGCCCTCTCACTATGTTTCCTCCTGTGTTCATTCATTAATGCGTGACCACTTCTGTTTTAGAGCGTCAACATTTCTCTATATTTATCTTAACTTTGTTTTGTGTTCAATTTGGGTTCATATAATATCTGTATGAATTCAGATCCTTGCACTACAATGCCTGTTCATTTGCAAACTTCAATATTGATGAAAGATTTCTGGTTTTGGTAAATCTCACTTGCAGCTGAACATTTCTTACAGAAACTATTTTAACTGAGAGACTAACTAGAGAATATCAGCCCTATTCAACTTGCGGCCTGCAGTCCAAATCTGGTCCGCCAAACAATCTGATCCGGCCCACTGTCCTTATTCCAAATAAGGGTTTAGTAATGATTTATGTGAGGTTGGCCCTGGTCCAGTCCTACAGGCTCAGATTTGGCACATCAACAAGACTTGTACATACAAATATTCACACATGAAGTCATTATTGAATGTGTTGTATAGAAGTTGGGGCAAGAAGTACAATTATTCAGAGATCAAAAGGCCAACAAAAATCCAGCCCTCAAGAAAATACATTTGAAGAGGGGGAGGTGTTATTGGCAGATACAACCAAAAGAAGACCCCAGGGAAGACCCAGGGCACACTGGAGGGACTTGGCCGAGCTGACCTGGGACCAACTCTGGATGAGTGCAGAGAAGGGAAGTCTGGGTGTCTCTGCAGAAAGAAAATGGAGGGAAACTAAAATGATTGATTGATTGATTGATTGATTGATTGATTGATTGAAAAAACTCAATTCATGATCATTGACCAAACCGTTTTATCAACTCATTTCTCCTTCTAAATTTTCCAGCCTGAATGTCAACAATTCCCTTTAATAGATCCTGAACACATGGCTCAGTTACAGATATGATTTGTTGTTTGCCTTCACAGCTGATCCAGAGCGACCTGGAAGACGACGATGACGAGCGGCTGGGCATGGGCGGAGGACGCGGCACTTTGCAGTTCAAGCACAAACTCCCCTTCGAGCTGAAGGGTCCGGAGGGCGTGCACGTGGTCCACGGCAGCACTGGGACACTCCTCTCCTCGGACATCAACAGCCTGCCCGAAGACGACCAGAGGGCTTTGGCACGCTCCCTCGAGGCTCTTAACTCGGACGGCGGGCTGTATTCGGAAAGAAACGCTCGCACCGAATCGGCAAAATCTACCCCCATGCACCGCCACAAAGACGGGGACACACACACGCTGTCGGATAGCCCGCTGGAGATCACAGAGTTATGACTAGCCGAGGCCTCGCTGGTTTGAGCTGACATAACCTGCTTGTGTTTTCCCATGCGCCCCTGGTTTGCAAATGGGGTCCTGGGACGCCTGCAGGGGAGTGTGTGTAGTCTAGGGACTGCCTTTCGCCAGCCAGACTCGGAGCAAAGAGGTGGGCTGACGAAGCACTCCATCAAATGGTCCAACTTTGGATTTTTTTTGCTTTTCGTGAGTTTGAATTTTGAAAGAAAATATCAGATGGTGCACAGTATAAGTTAACCAGCAGATGTCATGCAGATATAAAGAAAGAGCTGGAGGTTCGGACAAAGCAGTTTTATTTTTTGTATGCCGCAAAAATATTAGCTTTTTTTTTAATCATCAAGAGGTGCCTCATTCTCATCAGTCAAGTCACGAACCTGGACTGCATACACTCAAAGCACACTCTCGATGATTAAGACCAGCGAATGGCCATCAATGGGACATACAAGAATAAAACTAAAATAGGATCAACTTTTTTGATGCACTCGATGTGGATGAGGCTTTTGGAGAAAAAGAAAAAGAGAATAAATAACCATGTATAGACGGGACATGTTGAGAATGACATTTTAGCCAAGAAAATTTACATTATGCCAGACTGCTGGATGGTTTTACACTAAATATGTATTGCTGGTTTATTACTTGAAAGAGACTCATCAGAAAGATTTAGCTTCAGTCGATCTATCTCTACAAACCTATAAAAAATATTGTTCATGAATAACTGATAGACCAAGACTTGAATCTTTATATTGCTGTTGAAAACCCAGCGTAAATACTTAATAGATGGAATAAAAATAATAAATGGTCTTTTTTATAGACTTGAAGATGGCAATGGTGCCCAGAGACATTTCACTGCCACCAGACGGAGTAAAACATTAAATGCTCAAAATGGGCAATGGTTGCTTTATTTTTTTATTTTATAGAAAAAATGAAAACGTTATGGACTAAAGATATTTTTGAAGATTAATGCTGGCTTACCAAATAGGTAGGAAATAATACTTTGGATGTCAGAAGAGTGTCCGTGCATTGTGCTCTGATGAATGTCTTTTTGTTTAAATGACGGCTGATCCTGTTTTTGAAAAGAGTGGTGTGTTTTTACATTATTTTTTACCTCCACTTTGTAAGTTGTCATTATTGTCACCAGCCCTGAGATCTATGTTGGGAAATGTTACTGAATGATCTATGGTAATAAAAGGGTTACACAATGTTTTTGAAGTAGTATCTTCCTCCTGCTCATATGTGGAACGCTGCCATCTAGTGGAATGTGCATTTTCATTCAAGACTCGCAGTTATCTCTCAATCATTTTATTGTTGTTGATGTAACATAGAAAAATCGTTTTCCAAACTCTGGTCAGACTCCGCGGGCTGCACTGCTGCTGGATGACGTGGTTCCAGTGGGCATCTTCTTCAGCGTCCTGTTGAGCTGCATCAGCCAAACAAACATGTTAGGACAGCTGCACAACACAACTGCAGTATTGGTAGTAACAACAACGTACTTCCTCAAATTTATGGATCTGTCTGATGAAAAAGTCTCCGTAACGACGAGCCACTTTTGTATCAGCAATGTGGATCATATCCTGTTTGAATACAACAAAGTTGTAAATATGTGTAGTATGTATAGTATATTTTAGCCGTTATAAGCAGTTATTTACTTTGTCGATGTAGAAGTCCACTTCAGAGGCAGACTGGAACTCTCCGTCCAGAGCAGAGATGCCGCTGGTCCAAACCAGATTCTTCATCTTGTGTTTGAAAACCAGGAGCTGGATACGGAACTCCTGTTCAGTCATGTCCAGAAAGCCGGCCAGTTTGGCCACAGGCATCGTGGTGTACAGCTTCAGGAAACTAGAGACACATTTATGATTTAACATGTTCAGATATCATTCAAAAGTACGTATAGTAGCTTTAAAACATTCACTTTACCTGCGGATGGTGGAGAGCTGAGCCTGCTGCTTCACCTCCTCAGTGAACACCTTCTCCTGCTGACTGAAGGGCTCCCTGTGGTAGTTTTGATCAACATTATCATAGTTTGGCACCACAGGAGACAGGAACTTTGGACAAGCAAAGCTGAACAACTCTTGAAACACCTGCAAGTCTCTGTAGATAAACAATCAAATATAAAAATATATTCAATTTCTACATGGATTAAAATGACAAGTGATCTGAATTACCCTTTCTGCATACGCAGCATCTTGTCTCCATACTTCTCCCTCAGCTGAGTGTGGATGCTCTCGTCAATGCGCATTGGATACATAGTGAGGGCGATGGCCAGAAGCCCGTGCATCTGCTCATTCTGCTTGTTAATCTGTGGGAAATTATACATTGTTCCCATTAGTTTGTTATGAACCATATCATTCTATGCAACACAAAGTTATAACACTGACCATCTCATATTTGTATGTCGACCTCTGGAACATGTTTCTTGTCCTTTGGATGTAGAGGAGAATGTTGGCAAAGACTCTGATGGCGTCCTGGTAGCGCCTCATCATCAGGTAAGCAAAGCCCACATAGTAGTAGGTGGTAATCTGGCACTCAGGCACACGAGAGTACATGCTCTAAACGACAAACACCACAGCAGTTCAGTGTGAGCCAATACAAAGAAACAGTCAAAAAATATGGATTATTACCTTTTTATTGAGCTCAATATTTTCCAAGACTTTGATGGCCTGATAATAATCACCGAGAAGAGAGTGAAGCCTGAGAAGCCCCACCAAACTGAAGTATCCCAACATCTTGTAGAGAGAGTGGCGTCCGTACTCCCCAGCCACACTCTCCGGGTCACCTGGAGCACATGTTGAACCATTATCACTAATCGTATTAAGGACGAGCTGGATGTTTTCACGATTGATATACCTCCGCTCGTGTAGACCTCGAGCTGGCGGTTTATGTTGCTTTTATCAACAAGTGAGTGCAGGACATTGAGGACGCTGTGCACGTTCCAGATCTTTGGGTTGCTCCTCAGAAACTCAATCTCCTCCTCAGACTTCTTTGCAGTCTTGCAGCGGTATTGACTAAAGGATTGGAACTGAAGGGCAAGAAAATTAAGTGCTTTCATTAATATTGAAACACCCTCAACACATATAGACACAAGTAATGATTGACTTGTTTAACCCCAGATGAAAATCATATTACCTGGTAGATGAACTCGTCAATGATGTCCCACAGCCACTGGTTTGGAAGTTCCAGGGGGGCAGGGCCATCAGCATCTGTCAACGTACATATATGCATTTCAAATTAGACAAACATGTGGCCAATGGATTATTTTAAAAGGGATTGCTGCTGGTGCATGATACGTAGCAATTAGGACATTTATTGAGGTTATTACAAAATTGTATATGCATAGCGTTTGTTTACATCTGCTCTTTTGAGTCTGATTGAATATAGGTAACAAAATTAGTAGTTAAGAGAACGATGCCTCGATAAACAGAACTGAAGCAAAAGGTAAAAGGCGGCTGAGTTTAGTAGACTAATTTACAGATAGTTAGTGTATTGCCAATTGCTTTTGGGATCATTGTTTGGAAGGATGTGGATGTTTTCCTTAGAAAATGAGCTTTAAAATAATGTATAACAAGCCATAATAGTAGAGATGTAATAAAGGAACGCATCTGTCACAAACGTTAAATATTGGCTCGATACACCGGCCAGTCTCAAATTAAAATAAGAAAATAGCAATTTCAGAAATGGAGGCAAAAACTTACTGAGAATGTAGTTGAAAAGGTTGCAATAGTTGTAGTAGGATTCAAATCTCTGGTCTAAAGTTGGTCCACCCTAAAACACAAAGCGGCACAGTAAAAAAAAAAAGAAATCTGTACGGCTGAGCAAAGATGACAGATAAGACGTTACTTACGCTGACTTTAGCATAGATGTGTCTGTAGTACAATTCTTTGTAAAGGATGAGGAATACAGCATCTAAAAAGAGGATTACACTTTTTATTAATTGTTCCACACAAAAACTACTCATTAAATGTACTCATACTGTTTATATGAACTCACCATTGCCAACCAGAGAAGCAATACCCTCTGCCTCAGGCCAAGGGGAAGTCTTGAAGAAACGATCAGTCAACTTATTCCAGCTAAAACATAATAAACAAATGAGTCAAAACATAAAAACACAGATTCTGTTGAAATTCCGAGCAGATGGTGCACCTGTTCTCATAGACATCCTGAATCTCATAGATCTTTTGCTCGATGCTTTCACTGGAAACTCTGTTCGACTGCAGTTCATAAACCTTTTGATCGATCAGGTCAGAAATGGTTTTATGGAAATACTGCAGGAAGTTTTTGATCACTTCAGGAATAACTTGGTAGGTTTGCTGCTCATACTGCCTCTCGTAGGCCAGGTCAGCTTTGGGATCACCTGAAACAATTATTAAAACATAAACAATACACACATACCATAATGTTGTAACTGTATGTACACTAAAGTAAAACAAACCGGTATGGAGGTCGAAGTCGTTGGGATAGGCGTAGGGATCATACTGTTGTGGTAAGAAACATATGTCACTCATTGTGCTCTCATTCATTGACACAACAGCTATTGACAGAATGCATCTGCTTTGTGAGGTCTAACAATAACTGCTGGGGCTGATTTTGTCTATAACTTTTCAAATTGTGATTCTATTGACAAACATTGCAATTCGATTTACCAGTGGTTTGCCTTTGCGAATTAAACCACCAATTATGTTACAAATTGCCTTGAAAAAGACAAATATTCTATCCACAAATCCCAATATACGACAGTAGATTGAACTTAACTAACTACGTAGGTACGTCATCATCAACAGCTTTAAAACGATGTAATAAACAGACGACCGTATGGAGCAGTGGTATTCTAACATGTATTGTGCTAACAGTGGATGCTAGCTGCCGCAGCGGCTCCAGAACATTTTACACCGGGTTAAAGCAGTAAATACATACGCTCGCCGCAGTAGTCGTGGCCACCTCCTCTTCCTCCTGATATGACATTATGTATAAAAATATCCAAGAAAAAGCGCAGAGAAGTGAAAATTTGCTGAGCAGCTAATGCCGCTAAACCACGCAGCTCCGGCCCTGGACGAGAGAGGAAGCGGAAGGAACAACGTGAGCTCTGCGCATGCGTACGGCGCATACGTTTTTTTAGTTTATAAAGTCTATGGTTTTATCAAGTCAATTTAATTTGTTGCAATAATCTTAAAATATATATTGTACTGTAAATGTATTGTACATGCACTTTTTCCATATTATTAAAAAAATAAACAAATAAAATAAATATTGGCGTGAAGGCCAACACCGCAATGCATTATGGGAAACGTAGTATAATCAAGTATTCAACAAAACCCCTTTCTGTGGTTCAAAACTGTTCTTTTATGAGACGGGCAACCCAACCCTAACCCTAGCCAGTCTATGAATAACTCCAGGTTTGGTTCATTGATATTTTGAGATGCGTATTATGCCAACTCAGGAAACAGGAGAGGACAGCGAAGGATATTGATGTTGCTTAATCCGAACAAAACCAAACGCAACCAAAGTCACATGGTATGTGAATGTGCACATTATGCATTCGCGTACAAGTTCACATAACCCTCACTTTTTCTTTGAAATAGTACTAATTGGCATTTTTGTTCTGGTAGTTACGCAAAGGCGCCGTTTGAGGGCGACAGAGTCTCTTTATCGTTTAGTCAAGCACATGTATGATGTTCTTATTTCATCCCCAAACACAAGTCTCACACTATTTTATTTGGTGTTTGGGTTTTGTATTGAATTACTTCATAGAATTGTCTATAAATACCAAATTTGAACATTTTAAATTAACACATAGATAAACACTAATAATAATAATGATGATAATAATTAGACAATGTTACTAAGAATTATATTCATCAAACGGTATTTAAGACTTTATTTCCCAAATTGAGGTTATGAGTTCTTAAATGCATTAAATTTGGGTTTTCTTAAGTGTTTGTTTCTGTTGGAACTTGTTTGTCAAATTCTCAGGGGGTTTGTCCCAACAGAAAGTCTCGCTGAATTAATTCTCAATTAACAAGTCAGGGTGTCATGATGGTTATATGTTAATAGAAAACATGTTTATTATATATTTATAAAATAGAGCCATCTCAGTCACTATTTGACGTTTTGGGCTGAGCGTTGATTGGCTGAGTGAGGGTGGTCCTCTCTTTTACACTTGACAGAGTGAAAAAGTACATGCATGTGAACAATTTTGAGAGCAATTGACTAATTTCACAGATGGCATCAGTTGAGTGTTCTGTGGTTTGAAAGTGAGGTACCTCAGCTTTAAATGCACACATATAGTTTTGATTGTGAATGTTCAGCCATGTGCTCCATGTGAAAACTCCCCTGCAGACTGCCCTATCCCTCCTCTGTCTGCCAGCGCAGCCTCATCACAGAGGCTCCTGAGAAGGGATCACTTGTTGTGGTTTGGGAGGCACGGAAAAAAGAGGTGAAAGAATAGAATACCTGACGTGTTTGGCTCAGCTACCAGCAGCAGCAGGAGCCACCTACCTCCCCACCTACAGACTGGAAACTGCCTGCATCCGATAAGAGATCTGTGTTCAGAATACAAGTGAGGAGGGTGTGGAGAGAGCTGGAGCGCGAGAAGACACATCGAGAGAGGGGAAAAGGTCAGGGACACAGGGGGTTTATCGCGCTGCCAGAAATAAGGAGGGTGTCTACAAAACGCGCTGGCAGTCCAAACCGCGCACTGAGACTGAATCAACCAACCAACCACACTCATCCACCATAACGCCGAATTCTGTGGACTACTGTGGATTTTACACTACTGAATAGATACACTTTTAGGCTCTCTGGACTGAGGACTGACACGTTTGGCCCGTGCGTAATTTGGAGAGCGTAAACTTTGCCACACTTCATCAGGATGCGCGTCTGTCCTCTGCTTGTCTTGTTCTGTTTGGTGCGCGCTGGAAGCTCTCAGAAGTTCTCAGCTCTCACGGTAAGAATTGCATATAACTCTTAAGACAATGAATGATGAAATGTGTGATTTGGAGTAGTTAAAGCTTGTGCGTAAAGTCTTGGATGACATCGCACCGAAATCGAAACAGGATGACTAATATTCCTGTGCGTAGTCTACACACAAAATCTACACGTTGTATTGGTTCAAACGCAACTTAAGATAGTATTTAAAAGTGAAAGCAATTAGTGTTGTATATTTTCCTGTCTGTCATTTCATCAATTCAACTTCTGCAACCTGTTACCGCATTCCTCGCATGATATTGTTTAATGATAGCCATAGGTGGAGACTTGTCACTATACAGGCTGCGCAGATAAATTGGGGCAGATTACAACCATAACTCCACGCTCATAATCACGTGCGGGTAGCAGTGTTAGAAGAAAAGGAATGTGGTGCACTGTCACTGGCTTCCCCTTATGATTTAGAAGCGCCACTCTTTGCACTGTTATTTATGGGTGCGAATGAAAATGCCTTAATATCCAATTGGAAACAAATGGCCAAAGTTAACCCGCAGGTGAGGGGTCGGAGAGGCTCGCTCCTGACAGCGCTGTGCACTTTAGGAATGTGGGTGGAAGACGTATTTTTGCGCCATGAATTTTATATCAAGGATGTAGACGGAGGGAAGCGGTTTATATCGGTGTCAAAAGTCCCCACATCCATTTTAATGTAGAGGCTTGGCTATCAAACAACACGCTATATAATGTCCTTTTTATTGCCACTTCTACTACAAGGCAATCTATCTGATTTCTATTGCTGTTGTTTGATTGACACAGGGGAGGTTATTGCTGGCTCTATGTTATATTTGGTGCATATTTGAGGTCGAACAAGTAGTTAAATCTACGGGACATTAGCCCAGGTTATTCATGAGACTGAGTTTTTCCACAGTTTGTGGAAATATGAAATCATGTCAGTGAAAGAAGTGCTTTGGCCGCTGCTGTCCCAACCTGTTAAAAGCCATTTTGTCTCTCTCTCTTCTCATTTGGACAATGGACAATGTTTAGGTTATGCAGCTATTTCAGTCATGTCTTAAATGCCCTGCAAATAACAGGCATACAAAAATATATTAGATGATGTAGTATTTAAAATAAGCATCATCAATTTTATCAAGATCCATCAAGATCAGTAATTTTGATCATAATCTATATTACACTATTCCAAAGAACTTGCATCATGCTGTGGCCACAACAAATAACAAAGTCTATTTTGTCAATTTCATTGCTCGATTATAGGTGTTTTGACACTAGTATAGAATTGTATCAGTATTAAATCCAGGTAAAGCTGAACAGATTTCCGGATTTTTGGAGTCAGAGCAGAAAACCACCACTCAGAACATCCCTTTAAGTTGTGACGTAACGTATTGTTAAAAAAAGAAAAAGAAAATCCAAGTTGTTTGTCCCGACAGAAAGAGTCTTATTAAAGTAAAATATTGAGTCCAAATCAGACCACAATGTCTTCATCTGTTCATAGAAAACATGATATCTTTTGCACTTGTGAGAAAGACCCACAACTTCATATTTTGGGCTGAGAGCTGATTGACTCTTCCGTGGTCTTCTCTTTTTTCACTTTTCTATCTGAAAAACTGATATATAAGTGATAGAGGCCAAAAATGCACGCATGTGAAAATTTGTGATCAAACCAAACAGTTTTGGAGCAAGAAGCTTCGATGGATTGTGTTTATATGAGTAAACCAATTCTTTCAGATTGAGTCCGTGGCCTTGTTACACCTTGTCACTTTCTTCTGCTTTGCACCATGCTGAAACTAATGATCCCCTTTTGCATCCTTGTATCCTAAGTAGGAAACTCCCGCCAAGGCCATTTACCACTCGCTCAGCTGGGGCTCTATATTGACCCTCTCTTGCTGCTGGAAACAGGGGCCCTCTGTTCCCAATAGACCCTTATCGTTGCTTCAATATGCTCTCTGCTGGAGTCTTTCCTTCTCTGTACACAATTCAAAACCACAATCCTACAGCACCAGAGGGAGGTAATAGGATTTGATTTGTATGGCTGCTTGGTTTTGGAAAGAAAAGAAGAAAAAAGAAGAGAATTTCCCGTACGCTCTATAGTCTTGCCCATTCATCAATTATTCCTTTTCCCAACCTCTTGTATTATATTAGCATCTGCAAACATAGCACAAAAAAGCAATTGAATGAGAATGAATCGGAGAGGGAGGAAGCGGCGGGATTTGGGCTTATACATAGATGGATTTTTGAATATGTGTTGGGTCTTGTAGGACTTGTCTTTTATGATGAATCAGGGTGGAAGCTGCCGTGTGTGGAGCTGAACAGGCCCATCCATCATTTGGGACGCTGGTGTGGGGCAGTGTTGATGGGACAGAGGGAGGAATGAGACGTCAGGGGAGTGTCAGGGCTCAGGCATCCATCAGCGCGGGGCAAAGGCACATCTGCAGACCACGACCACTCCGTCCGGAACATGCACGTCTCTGTTGAATCCAGACAGAACAGACTGGGAAGTAACGGAGAGGAGGGAATATCCACCAAGTTCAATGTCGCCCAAGAAAACAGAATATGCTTATGTTAATCGTGCAGGACATCTCCATCTTTCCTCAAGCTGTTTGAGCAGAGTATATTTTATGATCTTGCATTTGTTTTGTATTTAATTTGTTTTTGTGGATTGGATTTACTGTCAAAATTGTGTCTGATTTAAGCTTTTTTGATTGATGTACTTCTCTGGTGTACACTGGGGACTTTTGCACATGTATTCCAATGTGGTTTTACTGCAAATGGAAAATAATCTGAATCTGATTTAATCCTACGCACCAAATTAGAATAGTCGTAAAAAATCACATTGGGTGCAACTGTTCTGTGTAGTTATTTCATGAATACATGGTGTTTGTCCCAGCAGAAAGATTCAGTGAAAGTGACATTTTGTGAACAATTTCAACCATAAGTTGCTGATCTAAACGTGACATAGTGAAAATTAGTGATGGAGGTAGAAACAAGTTAGATGGATTTTATGAGATATGGTTAGATTTAGTTAAGGTTTGAAAGTTAGGTAATCTCTATCTGATAATTCTAATAGTTGTGAGAAATTCTCTGTTCCAACATTCAAATCACAAATCCATGCAACTAGATAACTATCAAAACAGCTTGGCTCAGTTTTAACATCCACATAATTTGTCCTTTGTCACATCTTTAATTCAATTCAATTCATTTTTTTTGTATAGTCCTAAATCACAAAAGTAGTCATCTCTGAGGTCTTTACAAAGTCATCGATTCACCAACACAGATTTGAGAATCAAACAGTTCAAAGTAACAAGGGTCCATAAATGTCCATAAATGTTGTTGAATGTGGAGTGTCCTGGATCATCACCGCTGTCCTTAGACTGCATCTGCAAGGAACTAACCCTAACTGCTTTTTCAGGCTGATAAATAGAGGACCACCCTCACTCAGCCAATCAGCTCTCAGCTCTCAGCCCAAAGCATTAAACAGTACCTCGAATGGCTCTTTCTCACAAGTTTGGTAAATCCTTCCTGTCCGGACAAACAAAATATACTCTTTATGTCATTGTTTGGGTTTATTTTTCTGTTATATTTTGTAATTTGTCAACCCCCCTTGTATTTCCTGTGTCCTGATGACCTGCCCTGCCCCGCCCTCTCACCGTCTTTCCCCTGTGTCACTTTGGTCTTGTATTTAAGCCTTGTGTGTTCCTTCGCTCCCTGTTCCACGTCTGTTTAAATTCTTGTCCTCGTTCCCTGTTTGGTTTCTTTGCTGGATTTGCATGACATTTTAATAAATCCGTAATTGAGCAGTTCTGCGTTTTTAGGTCCTCAACATGACATTTGAAGGAGCAGTATGTAAAAATGTGGCCAAAAGTGGTACTGCAACCTCTCCCTCTCTCCCTGACTCAGGTTGATTTATGATTTATCAATTTCTTTTGACAGATTTGGGCCATTTAATGATTGCTTGACAAAAAAATCTCACATTTTGCTACTTTAAGTCACGTCTGTTCCTTCACTCCCTGTTCCACGTCCGTTTCAGTTCTTGTCCTCGTTCCCTGTTTGGTTACTTTGCTGGAAATTGATATGTATGACTTTTTTATAAATCCGTTATTTTGCAGTTCTGTGTTCTTGGGTCCTCAACATGATACTTTATGACAAAATAAAGTTCTGTGCCCCAGCTTTAAGATCCTTATTCCATTTGGTTCCTTTCTGGAGCAGCTCTTGGCAGTGCGAGCGGCTGTCAGCGCACATGACGCAGGACGCTGAGTTATTCAATGACTCAGTTTGTGCTGTCATCGGGCTGGCAGGCTGCAGATCGCACAGATAGTCTCAGTCCCGGGACAATTGTGAGATTTGGGTGGTCAGTGCAATCGTGTGTCCCAGCTCGGATTGGCGCTGCGGTAGAATCATCTCGCCACACCAGCTGAACTTCATGTGGCAAAGCGAGCGGAGAGAGGAGGGTGCGGGGAGGTCAGCGCTAACAGGAGGCTGAGGCAGATCCACGGGGGACTGTCACTCAGAGCCACTGGGCCAGACAATATAAGAGCTCTGCCGTGGGACCAGGAGGGGCACTTGACCCTGGTTCACAGACTGTTTTACACCATTACAAAGGCTTCCCTCACGGTGCTCTTAGTAATGCTTATTCAGAGCTTTCCCTCCCATGTGCAGGTGCAGGCAGATTTAGAAGACATGTTTTACCTGACTCGACTTGAAATACCAAATCTTTCTTTCTTCTGGCAATATTCATATAAACCGATGTCACTAGAGTCAAGGCCTATCACCCTTAAGTTTGAACACTATGCTTTATATTTGGCCTCTCTTATTACAAAAAATGTGTTGACTCCTGAATTTATTTGGCCATACTCACTGATTAAAACTTGTGCACATAATAAACACATTTTAATGGCAGACTTTAGACTTTAGAGCAGCACAGCTGCTGTGACTGCGGTGGTTCTGTGACAGAGCTTACACTTCACAGTTCAGATCACAGTTTGGTGGAGTTTGCTTGTTTCTCCTACACACGTGTCCAGGTGGATCTCCTCTACTTTCTCCATCTCCCAAAACATGCAGCCCACCTCCCAGCTGCATCAGTGACTACAGCAGAAGTGACGACACTGTTCTGTGACGATAATGATCTAATCATTCATAATAATGAATTCATGAACCTCTTAAGATTCAGAGTTTATGTAAATAATGAAATTATTTGATTTCTGATTCATTTATATGATTTCAAAGGCCAAAACTACAGACCCACAGTTTTCCAAATTTTCAATCAAATCAAATGTTATTTGAAAAGCACTTTTCAAAAACACAAATTGCTTTACAGTAGATTACAAAACAATGCCCATCGACCTGTTCTATTGTACTTTAACTTAAAGGTGCATTGTACAATTTCTGCTGTGGTCCAACTCCTGCCTATCACCATAGCGATGCTATTGGGTGCATTGTACGATATTCCAGGTGTTTTTACTGAGTGTCAAAAAACTGTGGTGCATCTGAGTTTGTTTTATCCCGCTTTGAGACATGTCTCATTTCTAAATGAATTAATAATCAGTTGTTCCTAAACAGAAGGGAGAGCAGATGTAGATGCAACAGCAACACAAACAAATTGAAATAATGATTAATAATGTTGACTAAACAGACTGTTGTGCAATAACTCAGATCATCATTAAGAGAACTGATTGTGCACAGAATAAAGCAATGAGGCTGTGAACACTCTGGTGTGCAGCCTCAAGCCTCATTATGCCATTGTTGTTTTGGATGCACAACAGAGGTAGATAGTGTTATTGATAGAAGTAGTTCAAACATAGCTATTTGCTCACTGATAACTTCCTTTAACCTCTCTACCAAAACACGTT